>JAHLSL010000058.1:2084523-2229844 GCA_025920805.1 Petroica traversi | reverse complement strand
GGCTCCGCGCTGCGCAGGCGGGGAATCGGGCCCCGCTCTGAGGCGCCTCAGGGTCCTCCTGCCCCGCGCTGCCCTCGGTGGTGGCGCTGAAACCTCCGTGCCCCTCAGCTGAGGGAAGGAAAGGCTCAGACCGGGGCAGAGGGGCAGGATGTGCCTGAGGTGCCTCGAATATGCTGTTAGCAAATTGTAGGATGACACCTGAGTGGGTGGGAATGTTCTGCTGGAGGGCCGGAGGGCTCTGCAGAGGGATCTCGGACAGACTGGATTGATGGGCCAAGAGCAAGAGTGAGGTTTAACAAGGCCACTGGTGGGTTCTACACTTTGGCCAGAACAGCCTCATTCAGCAATACACGATGGGGTGAGTGGCTGGAAATGGCCTCAGCAGAAGGACCTGGGGGTGGTGGTCAGCAGCAGCTGAACATGAGCCAGCCTGTGCCCAGGTGGCCAAGAAGGCTATGGCATCCTGGGCTGTATCAGGAATAGAGGGGCCAGCAGGACCAAGGAAGTGATCCTTCCCCTTTACTTGGCACTGCCGAGGCTGCACCCAGGCTGCTGTGTCCAGTTCTGGACCCTCCCAGTTAAGGCAGGACATGGAAGTGCTGGAGTGAGTTCAGAGTAGGGCAATGAAACTGGTGAAGGAGCTACGACATCTTTTTTAGAAGGAGCAGCTAATGGAGCTGGGGGTGTTTAATCTGGAGAAGAGGATACTCAGGGATGATTTTCTTAATCTCTACAACTCCCTGAAAGGAGATTGTAGCCAGGTCAGTCTCTTCTCCCCGGTAAGCAGCAAAAGATGAGAGGAAATCACATGAAGCTGTGCCAGGGGAGGTTTAGGTTGAACATCAGGAGGAATTTCTTCATAGGAAGAGTAATTCAATATTAGAATGGGCTGCAGGGAATCACAGTCTCTGTAGATGTTTAAGGAAAGACTGGTTGTGGCACTTAGTGCCATGGTCTAGTTGACATGTTGGTCATAGTTTGGACTTAATGATCTCAGAGGAGTTTTCCAATCTAAATGAGTTTGTGATTCTGTGAAACTGAGCACAATTCATTCCAGTGAAGCAATTGGTGCTGGCAAAGAGAAACTTACAGAAGCTAAATTTGGTAGGTAAGAAATCAACATGGGGTTCCTGAGAGACTGATATTACATCATTATTTTAAGCAATATAAATGCAAACATATATATATGTTATATCACAAGGTAGATATTTCCTCCCTGAGTCTCTAAAAATAAATGTGCAAATATCTATTGAACATAGAGGGTCAAGGAGTGAACTGCTCTGCACTTGGCTTTTGCCTGGCATTTGTTTAATCAATTTGGAGTACTTTGGGATCATACTTAATTAGTAACATGTAAGCAGTGGGTTTCAGGCTTGGATCAGAAGTTTTGAAGTCACTAAAGATTGATTCCCTGAGCCATGAAACCTTTCTTTTCACCTGAGGCCTCAGGCGAACAATATGTTTTTTCACTTCTCCATTCTCATGAGTGTAATTAAAGCCAATAGAAGACTTTTTAACAAGGAAAAAATTAGATACTATGTATTAAACAGAGAAACTGTATTATATATGTGACAAATTTATAGCAAGCACAGAAGGTTGTGACATTTGAGTAGTTGTTTATGCCAGACCTGTAATATATAAATCAGACTTTAAAATATAAAGAGGACTGAAAAAGAGGGTCAAGAATTAGGCTTCAAAATCCATCATAGACATCTGAACATTGCTACTGCCTTGTCATCAAACCAACATGGGTAGATGTGTACATCAGCACAAAGTGTGGTGGAGCTGTGGGTGACATTTTTGATTGCTGGTTTGCAATATAGTAATTAAAAAATGGCTTACCTGGACTCCATGCAACAGACACTGTGTAAAGTACCTGCTACTTATTTACAGTTGAAATAGATACTGGGAAGAGACATTTTACAGTAGCGTAGATACATCTTGAGGGAACACAAAGCACTGACACTGACCCACTTACTATAAAGTACTACAAAATCTTGATATCTCCTATCACTTCCCAGCGACCTCTAGCAGCTGGGTGCTGTAGAGCAGTCTGCTTTTGTATTTATTTCTGTTAACAAGCATAATCTGAAATACTGTCAGCAGTAATAAATTAAGTAACGTCTGTCATTTTCTCTGTTACAAATTTTGCAGTGCCTTCTTTGATTTCTTTCTTTCTCTGGGCTCATTGTTCATTAACCCCATTCATAAAATGTGAATATTTGCCACAGGTCTTTCACACATTTGTGAGGTTTTACTCATGCAGTAAAAACAGAAGCATATTTAACATGAATGTCATTCTGCATCTTGTTGCATCAATTTAAACTTATGTAAAGTTGTGTTACCAACAGTTGGCAAAACCCAAAATAAAATCTTCATGTACAGATAAGCTAAACAGGTTCATGATGGGGAAAAAAAAATCCACTTTCCTAATGAATAAAAGTGTGTGTATGTCACTGCAGCTTAAGAACTCAACTCTGAGCTGATAATGTTTATTAAGTTAAGGAATGTAGTGTTAGAAGCCTGTGATGTTGGAGGGTTTCTCTGTGGAGCTGTAGCCTCAAGGAGGAGGGAGTTTGCATTCCCTTGGTGTGGAATGAGCAGCTGGATCAATGGCTAATTGTGAGGCTGTGTTCCAGGGACTTAAAGCAAACTCCTACTGCTGCAAGTTGAGTCCTACTTTCAAATCAAGAGGGAAAAATAATGGAGGAGACTGAATGAGTAATAAAGTTAGTTCAGTTTTTAATAGTAGTATAAACTGCCTGAGAACTTTTTATTTTGTTTTATGAGACAAAATCTAAAATGAAATTAAATAAATGTGGCAGATCTGAGAAGTTTCCTACGAATTTCCCACTGGTGTAATGCATTCATTGAAAATAAGATTGAAAAAGGCTCATTTTTAAAGTCTTTGAACACAGAGCTTTAAAGTGAGGATTTTTATCTTGGACAGAGTATATCTCATTAGTGAGTTTTTCAAAATATGTAATGTATTGCATCAATATAACAAACAAAGGGAAGTGACTATGTTATAGTTCATCATGCATTCTTGTTAGGGCTGGGGAAAAGGGAAAATCAATAATAGTGATTTCAATGAAAATATCAAGATTTATGAGAGCATGGAAGTTATTATAAATAATGAAATTAATTTGACAAATACTGCTTTGTTTTTCTAGTATGTTTTTAAATGCTCTGTGATATTTCCAAAGTGAGCTGTCTTGGGCTTTTTTGTTCCCAAACTACATTTTCATTTTGAAAATAATTTCTTTTAACCACTGAAAAAGAAGGAAGCAAAACACACGCGCACAATCATAATTTGTCTCCAATGAAAACATGTGTCTATGCATTTTGATCACCTGAGACCAGGCTCAGCAAAAGGCTCAGGGATTGCAGAGGGACACTGAGGGATGTAACTCAGGGAACCTGATACCTTCTAGCCAGCTTTGCCCCTTCAGAGCCAGCTTGGGTGTTTCTCTGCTGCATTGCCTCACCTGCATGTCTGGCTTCACATCTGTCAAAAGGAGATAATGGTACTTATTGCAGTATGGAGTGTGCTGGGGAAAACTATGGGGTCACTGGGTACAGCAGCAAGGGGAACTATATAAACAGAGGAGAGAATTTAGATGCATGATGTAAGAGGCATTTATGAATACATCTTGAGCTCTGTGTGCCCCCAAAAAATAAACTAAGACACCTTTATAAAATTTAACTGTGAAAGTACAATATTTTCCACCTTTTCTCTTCCCAGAAATCCTACTTATTCACATATTCTCTTAAGAAGCCTTGGAATGTTTACTAAAATGGAGCACTATGTGACAGGAGATTGTACAAGTTAACAAGAGGAGATTTGTGTTCGGTTGCTATTTTTGGGACCTTAGGAAAAACTGAGAGAATATCTGAAATGTTAACTTAATGGACAATATTTTTTTCCATCCATAGGGGAACACAGGCATCATGTGTGTGTATTTTTGCTTTTATTAATAGCATTTTGATAGTACAGTTATAAAGCTTGTCCTTGGCTTGCCTTGAAATATCATACTGACTTCACTTATTACAGAATGTTACTTTAATTTTCCAAGGTGAAGTGCTCGCAGAGCAGAAACTGGTGAGGGAAAAAATATGGCCACAACAGTTACATATACCTTTAATTTTAAAGTGCTGTCCAGAAAGGTTTGCAGCAATTTTTGCTGATGCATAAATTGACCTAGACAGTAAATGATACATGACCTTAAAAATATCTGAAGTAACCTTGCTTGGGAATTTTTAGTAGAGAGTTATTAAATGTCAGAGTAATTTACACAAGCCTAGTTTATCCTTTTGCATTCTCTTTCCCTCTTTCTCTGCCATGCCATCTGAGAACTATAGAAGCATTAAAAATATTTTACATATATCTCTTTCTTTTTTTCCCCCTCTTCTTATCATAGAGTTTCATCTTAATTTATTTATCACACTCAGAAAGTCTCATCAAATGTGGGACTAAAATGTAGCTCACAAAGGCCTGATCCAGCAGAGCACTTAAGTACCTGCAAAACTTCATTGCAATGACATTTTCCATTGCTCATTAACTGGAATTTAAAGAAAATTTTCCATTGCTTGGTGTCTGGGCATTTAGAGGAAATTGTCAGCCAAAATGTCTGAGCCATTTAGAAGAATTAGGTCAGGCAATGAACAGACTACAAGTTGCAGAGGTCTGGAGGGAGCCCTGGAGGTTCAGACCCCTGGCAGAAAACTGGGGATAGCCACTGAGAGGGCCTTTTAGGTATTTATTGTAATGTAGGCTTAATTCCACAGCTATTGTGCAGTGATCAGAGTGAACTGCTTTCAGGAGAGGAACTATGGTCGTGCAGAACAGTAGAGACTTATGCCTTAAACCTCAGCTGGGCCAGTCAGCTTCAGTGCACTGCTGCCTGGAGACAGCTCAACAGCTTCTCCTGGAGCTGGAATCACCTGGGCACGTCAGTGTTGTGCTGGCTCACACCAGGGCTTTGCACCTGAGGAATGACCAGGAGGAGTCTTGAGGCCGTCATCACCCATCCACTCAGTTATTTGCTGTGTCTCTCCTTGTGCCAAGGCGCTCTCAGAGCTTCTCACTGTTTTTCACTTTTATCCATACTATTATTGTTTGCTCTGGTATGGAGGATGTGCTGAGATGCACCCTCTGCTACCTTATTGTTAATACATGAAGAGAACATATAAACAAGGATCAAAAATGTTCGTATATATCACAGCAGCAAGATTTTCTTTTCTTTTGTTTTGTTTTGCTTAAATCTGTTGATCCTGCTGAGTTACAGCTCCAGGCTATCAAGTAGTGAGGAATAGGGTTTCTGTTCTGTTCTCTTAGTTTCTGGATTTTTTTATCCCTTATAGGAAAACAAGTTAGAGAGTTCTTTAAAGAACAGGAAAGAACAGGTTTCCAGCCTATATGGAAAGCCCAACAAATATTGATCTGCTATATATCCTGTAGATTATTTTTTTCATCAGTGACAAAAACTTAGCTATATTTCAGACCTCAACCTGCTAAAACTCTCACATGCTACAGTGTAAGTTGGTGAAATATTTTGTCAGCGACCAAACACAAAGGAGTGGATGGTCAGAGGAGAGCTTTTTGATCAAGAATTCTGTAGAAGAAATATGCACTACTTCTTTATTTAAAGGAGGTTTAGCATTTGATGATACATCAGTTACATGAGAATGTTTAGCCTAAATAGCTTACTGAAAAATCAGTGATCAAACTATTATGAAATTCTCCAAACACAGTCATTCTCTGTGTTTCACCAATATAGTCAGCAATTTCTGGATGGACTATTTTTGTGTCAAGGGTTCATAGCCTGCGATTGATAAAACAATTTCTGTTACCAAAGTGCCTTTTTTGAGGCTTTAATTTTATAAATTCTATGCATTATCCTTTGACTCTGTATTCCATTAACTATAAAACACAGTTTACATGGAAATGCATAACAATGAAATCTCCCTCTTCCATGTGTGTGTATGACTCTCATTATGCAACATAAACTGCTGCTGGTTTTAATGTTAGGGTGATCAGAAGTTACCCTCTCCCAGCAGTAATTTGTAATTTGAAGTCTATGACCAGTTCCTCATGGTTCCACAGGTGCCCTAAATACCACTATTAGTTGTTTTGGTGACAAGACCAAGCTTGGACTGGATATGGAGGTTTGACTTGGAATTATAGAGCCCTGGTTTCAGGAATGAAGCAAGAGAAAAATTTATGTTTCTGATACCTCACTTGTTTCCTGGTGGAATAATTTCTTTCTCTGTAATGATTGGTTCCTCAAGCATTCCTTGAGGAATGGTACCTTCCTTAAAGCAGGATTGAGTTCTGGGCCTAGTCTCCCTCCCAGCTTTATATGCCTTGGCTCGGTGGTCCGAATTCATAGAGAGAGCAAACAAGTGCCCAGATAAGAATTAGACACCCTTTTGATTATTAATTTTTTCATTTATTTTCAGATGGCTTTTCCTTTTGTTGTGTTGTTCACACATAATGCCTCTGACTCTTCCTATGTCACACTACATCTTTGCAGTAATTTTCTGTGCTGTTCTGTCCCTCTGGATTTTACAGCCATGGATCAGAAAGGAAGTGCAAGCCCTAGCAGAAATAATAAATCCACTGCAGGTCTTGAAGGTACTAATTTCTGCAAAGCAAAATACTGCCTCAATTTTGTTACGGGCTAGAAGGGGTGATCAAAGTGAAATACATTCATTGTGGAACTGGTTTGCAAAGCCTGCTTCTAAACCATTACACACTCTTTCTAGATTTCTTTTCCCCCACAAAAAAAAGTAAATAATGCAGTTGTGTCCTGCCTGTCCTGCAACCCATGAAGCTCTTGTGCAGTTCAAGGATTGTCCCAAAACAGGCCTGTTTCCTGAGATGGACATGAAGCTGTGTTTGTTTGGCAAAGGGGTCACTGGATAATATGAATTGGGATAACACATTAAAGATCTGTGAAGGGCTACACAGTGCAGTACTTGTGGGTAATGCAGGGAATCATCCACATGGTTCTTGCACTGGTGCTGGAATTCATGGTCATCTCCCAGCTGCCCAATTGCCTGGCATGCCCAGAAGTCTGTGGCATATGTTCTGTGACTCCAGCCAGCTGGTTGATGTGGTTGGTTTTTGCTGGGGTAATGTAACATTTGAAAAAATATTTCAGGAACTGTCCTATAATAGCAGGTATTTTTAATCTGTGCCATCTATCTAATTAGGTTCTTCCATGCCCCATTCCTTGTCTGATTGCCTGAGCATTTCCGCTTAACCAGTGAGGTTTATTCAATAAGGTGTCCTATAATGCTATTTCCTTTCTTGAGAGTATATGTTATCATTCCCAACACAGACTTAAGAATCCCCCCACTTTTTTCCTTTCTTAACATACTCTGTCTCCATAGTAAAGCCCTGTGCTTTAGTTAGGAGTCATCTAGCTGAGGAGAAACTTAGTGAGACTTTGGATTTCACTAGTTTTAAGTACCTAGAAGAGTCTTAAGAGACACAGCAAGAACAGGGCAAGCACAATATAGGTAGAATCCCCATGCATTTAATAACAGCTGGTTAAATTGTGAATTTAAATAGTTAACAAGATTAGAAATAATAAGAAATTAATACAATTGCACAGGCAGTTGACTCACTATTACTGTCATTTCCTTTTGTCTTTGGTCATGGGGATAACAAGGTAAGAAATAGCTGTTTGTTTTCTTTTATTGATTAGTTTGATATTTGAAATAAGGATGATTTCTTTTGTCTGAAAAAGTCTTTTGTAACTTAATATTATGTTAATTAGAATGGATGTCTTCCTGAGCCTTATTTTCTTGTTCATTTGATCTAATTAGTTGATTAATTTTTAATTGCCTACTGAGAGATCTTTACCATATTGTGATTTGTGTTTTACGTTTACATTTGGAAAACAATGGTATGCCTAAAATGACTCGAAAGTATTGTACTGAGGTATTTCTGCAAGGGATAATTGCAAATTATGATTTCTTCCTCCTTCTTAATTTTAGCGCAATCCACTTTGAGTTGGTACTCATTAATCAAAAAAGACTTGCACAGTATGGAGTAGTAAGAAGGTGTTTTAGTTAAGGAAGCTTCATGTTAGAGGGTCTGTAGTGGTTTGAGTTCACCAATCCGAGTTTCTGGCCAAATGCCAGCACACTTACCAGAATGCACCCAATTTTGCTGTGAGATAAGGATTAGGAGTAGGCCAAACAGACTTAAACTTCAAAGAATAAAGGAAGTTTATTTACAAACTTAAAAGGGAAAAAAAAACCAAGAACCAGAACAAACCCTCAGAATACCTTTCCTCCCCCCCCAGCTCTTCATTCTCTTTCCCACTGACCACACAAAAAGACAATATTTTGAACTTTTAGTCAGTTTATCACCTCTAAAATAGTCTTTTCTCAGTTCATTTAGAGAAAGGAGTTTTCTCCTGCTTTACCATGTTGACTTCTCTACAAGAAGTACAGTTCTTTCATAGTTTCCAGCTTCACAACAAGCAGCTGCCCAGGAATGAAAAATCTGCTTGATGTGGAAAGTCCCTCACACTGCTAGTAGCCTTCCCACAGCTACTACGGTGAGCTGTGACGGCCCATGGGGTACTCTTCAAAGGATGAGTGGTTCTACTGTAGCAGGAAAGAAATCCTCTTTTTCCATTGCTGGAAACATAAGTCTTCTTTCATCCCTGGGCAAAGGGACTGGATCACAACTTCTTCTCCGTTTCTGCTCAAGCTTCTCATCATGCTGCAATTACTTGAGTATCTCCTTATCTCTACCCAGGTGCCTTGGTTCACTGACTGCAGTTAAAAATGTCACATTCCCCTTTGGACCAACTGACATGTTACAGGGAATATTTCAGCTTAGTCTGTCACCATGGCCTCAAAAGAGAAGTTTCAGCCTCCTCCTCCCTTTCTGGGCATTGGCTCTACTTCCTTCACTGACTTTAGAGTTTCTATGCTGAACTTCTGTAGGTGTCTTCACTCTTTCTGTCTTTTGTGGAGGAGAGGATGGATGTCTTGCCAGTTTCATTCAGACACCAAAAGGATTAATCTCTCTCTCGGGCCTCTGCGATGCGTTGTTTGCGCACAGTGTTTCCGTGTCCGAGCTGGTGTGGGGCCTGTCTGCGCTGCCTCAGGATGGCTCGCTTGAAGTGGAGCAGCAGAGCAGTGTCTGGCCCGGATCGTATGGAGCCAGCCTGGCCCCTGCCTGGCCCAGAGTAAGGGGGAAGGGGGCGGCCTGGCCCTGTCCACTGTGGTTGGAATGTCAACCAAACTGCACCTGAACCGGAGAGCTCAACCCAGTCCGAATCCTGCCCCATGCTGGGCTGCACAGCAGCTCCAGCCAGATCCCCCTTTCCCACTCCTCCTCTGGGGAGAGGAGAGAGAGCAGGGCAATGGCTTTCACTGGCAAAAGTAAGAAGGTAAGAAAGAGCTGTCCCAGGTGTCCCTTGCGTATATATGGATTTTTTTTCTGAAGGTGGAACAACTTTTAATTGGTTTGCATACCTATCAATACTCAGCACTAGCTGTTCACTGGTTCTTTCACCCAGGAAGGAAGCTGTACTACTTCCTGCAGCATAGGTCACTTCCAAGACTGACTTTTCCTGGTTTCATTCTTAGAAAACTGAGTCAAAGGCAAACCCAGGACAGAGTTGGTGATCAAATGGAAAATAAACCTCTTGGCTGTTATGAACTACAGTGAATGCTTCCTGACTTACAACATTTATTCTCTTTCTCCATAGCAATGTTTTGAGATTTTTAGAATTAATGTATTAATAAGCTTTGTATGAACTTCTAATAAGGCCAAGCGTTGATTAAAACTTATTTTCTGGTGACAGAAAATAAACCATTGCTCTTGGCAAGTTATTTCAAGTTATTCCCTAAATGTTTAAAATTTCAGTCTAATATTTGTAGACTGAACTAGTCTTACTATAACTTCTAGTCCTTCGATCTTGTTCTTTCTTTGCCTGCTAGATTGAAGATCCCTCTATAAACAAATTTTTGTTCCCTATGGGAGGCACTTGTAGTCTGTGATGAAATCATTCTTTAACTTTTGCTTTGATAAGTTAATTGATTGAGTGCCTTGAGTCTCTTGTAGTAAGACATGTTTCCTAATACCATAATTGTTCCCCTGGCTTCCTCGTAATCTGTGGAATTTTTCATGGTCTTTCTTAAAACAACACTAGGAACCCAGTGAAACTACTAGTCATTTGACTGATGCTAAATAAGATAAGACAACCTCTCTACTCCTATTTATTATTGCTCATGCATCTGATGAGTAGAGTACCTTTTTGTCACTGCAGTAGTCTAAAAATTCATAGTAATCTGATTACATGTCATGGCCTGTGTTCCCAAAACCTTGCCTCCTCTTTGGGATCTTTTTTTTCGAGTGTTCCCTCATTAAATCTTTCTCATTATACTCACTCCTTGTTCCATGGTCTTCCTGTTAGCTATCCTGAAGTGCGTAATGTCTGGTTACACTCACCTAAATCCAACTGTCTTCTCCATTATATTTCATTTTCTAGTCATTTTCTTGAATTGCGAAAATGTGATTTTTTAAAACAAAAGTGAAAATAAGTCTAGGAGGCAAGAGCCAATTCCAATACTAGTGTCTTGTTCCCCAGTCACATAATGATGGGTTAGATGTATCTGCTGCATAGTTTTTAAGTAGTTTAGGATGCCATTCTGATTCACTGTATCCCATTTTAGCCATCCAAAAATTACTTTCTAATGATGGACAGTTTTCTAAGCTCTTAATAGTCAATGGAGAGAGATGGAGACCTTCGCAGAAAGATGTAGTGGACTTATCTGAAAAACTATAAATCACTTTTTGACAGTGTCCTTTTTTTCATAGACTATAATTGGAACATGGAGAAGTTAAGACAAGCTGCCAAACTTTTAGACAGCTATAATTACTGTGGATGAATCCTATCTCTTATGCTTTTTAGCTTTCCAGTCAAACTGTGGTGTGATGCAAAGCCAGTTCTCTTACTATCATCTTACAGGCATCTATCAAGATGGTTGCCTTTAGCAGTCCCATTTGTAATCACATCAGAAAATGGTATCAATTTAGCTTGACAAAATCTGCTTTCCAGAAACCCATGTGGACCAGCTTTAATGTGATTAATCCCTTTTAGTTCTCTATCAGGTTAGTTATCACTTATATGCCTCTTTTCCTTTTTTATCTGATCCTTTTATCAAATCCCTACCTTTTTCACTTTAATATTGACACATGTCCAAACTGTGAAAAATCTGAAGCTCTGATGTCTTAGATTTTTTTATTTGCTTCCACTCCATCTATATCAGATGGACTTTTCTCTGAGGTACTCCTTCAAACCTTCATCAGTCACCAGGAGGTCTCAGGAGGACTTAGAGCCATTTCTGCCAAGATGTCCTTTCCGTGCAGCCTGTCCATATGGTTAAGTCCTGCAGCCTGCACAATGGAGGTAATGATTGGAGTTTTTTGGGGTTTTGTTTTGTTTTGGTTGGGTTTTTTGATTACTTGTTTGTTTTTTTGGTTTTTTAATTAGTTTTGTTTGGTTGGTTTTTGTTTTTTTCTTTTTTTTTAGGGCTTAAAGTGAAACATTTCATAAATATATTTAATTGTGTGTTTCTCTTTTCAAACATGCATGGTTTTAAACTTTTTTTTTTAAATATCTGAGGAAAAGTTACCATGTTTTTGGTTTTTCATCATCTTCCTAATTTCTCTCTTTTTATTTTTGTAGAATAGAGTTGTCTGAAAGAAAGCAGACAGACCAAGGCGGTCTGTTACCCTCTTAACTGCAGAAGGGCTTACAGGGCTGAAGGGAAACCTGTGAACTTGTACTACTTGCCTGGTAAGAGAAGAAAAACAGCTGATCTTTCTTATTTAATATTGTTGCATAAGCAGAATTCTCTGGAATAAGGAATTTTGCCTTCAAATTAAAAGAATACTTGCAAAACAAAAGCAATAGGAGAAAATGTATACCATGATGTTTTCCTGATGAGGAGACTCCCCAAAACTCGAAACTACTTGACAGACAAGAGATACTCTTGCAAGAGTGTTCATTCAAGTCAGCATTATCTTGGAAACTACTGATGGCAATTGCAACACCTGGTACCAAAATGATGAGCTGTGAAGGCAAGTCATTGCCATCCTGTCCAGCCTGATCCCTCTGCCAGAGTAGCACCTCAAAGGACAGAGAATCTTATATTTCATTCCAGCCACTCCTGTTCATCTGTTGAAGGGATGTGTTGAAGTGGATCCTTTCATGGGATGCATCAGGATTTCTTGTACTTAACAAATGGCGGACTGCAATGTCAAGATTTATAGAAATAATTAATTTTCTGTGAAGATAGATCAGAGAAATAATTCAATGATATGTCCTTCTTCCTGGATAATTCAAGGACAGATTTTGGTGGGAGGGCAAGGTGATGTTACCTGGTAATGATATTTCACACTGCCTAATTCTGAGCCTTCTGATAAGTATCAGGTGCAACCACCCACTGTTGGAAGTTAATTCACTGTTGGACGTGACTGGAATTTTTTCTTCTCTTTCCTTAGTCTTATTACTTCCTTCATTTTTTGCTATTGTCTGCTGTTTCTTCCTCTGCATCAGAAGTAAAGGTAATAGTTTTGCAGTGGCCAGAGTACCAAATGGGCCAGTTGATGAATTTCAGTTCATTAAGGGTCTGAGGATGTTGGTTTTTTTTAAATTCCTACTTTGCTAGACTGGTGTTGTGTAGGACATTTTGAGAGAATATTTTCCAAAATGCAGTTTCGTAGTCCAGAACTAATGCAAAATAGCAAGTGCTTCACAGCGTTACATAGGTATTGCTCCAACATATCCTACACCATCTTAAAAAAAATATTTGCACTGCAGCCTTTTCAGATCTTTGGGACAGATCACACTTAGGCTCATTGTAGGAGTTACCTAAACAGCAGTGAGTTGCATTTCATCGTGAAGGTATTTACGTGATTACTTCTTGGGAGGTGTGCATCTGAGTGTAAATTACTCTGCCTCAGAACAGATTTCAGCTGGTGCTGACAGCTTGTATGACTGGCACATTGTCATTTTCATAACACACCTCCAAGGAAGGTGCCAGAAGAACCTAAGTTGCATTGGTGCAGCAAAAAGTTTCCAGTAAAAAGTTATCTTAAGGTATATGGGTTTGTTTCGGTTAGTATCTGGGATAAAACAGCATTAAAAGCTATTCTTTTTCTTTCATACTATTTGGGGAGGAGGGATCTCCATTCATGTGAAAGCAGTGTCTGCTGATACTGCCATAGTAACACAAAACTACGTGATTTATGCTTCTTCTATAATGCATACTCATCCTCTTTTCAGATGTCCCTGAACTACTCCAGCTGTGCTAATGTAATGAAAACAGTTTATTTTCCCTCCTAGCCATTTTGTCAGAGGTTTTGTGGGGTGAAACTTCTGTGTTCTTGTTGATATTTGGCCCTGATTTCCCAAGGAATAGATGAGATACACAGTCACTCCATGTGCCAGATAGTCAGTTGTGTTCCTGTCTCTGTTGACCAGTTACAACAAAATTTGATGTAAAAAAATTATTTCTGAAATTAAATTCCTACTAGTATTGGGAAAAGTGGTGGTTAAAAAGAGCAGACAGAACCAATTTATTACCCCCATTCCTCTGGACAAGAGAATTGCTGCACTAGAGTGATGCTACATGTGCTCCAGAGTTCACACATTACTAAACACATCTCACATGCACTTTATTAGATAGAGTATAATCCAGACATGGGATGCAAATCAAAGTGAACCACACTTTGTGAGTTTACAGCTCAGGAAATGGAGAGAAGCTGCTTTCCTTCTGCTCACTCCAGCAGAAATCCGTTTGAAAAGAATGTTGGTTCCAAGCTCTGCCTTGGAAGTGTGCTGCATGTGATTTCATCCCATTAGCTGTGATGGTCACCATTCGGTCCTGCAAGCGATGACGTGATGTAATGGGGGAAATGGTTGTTTCCACTGTTATCAGTATAAATCTTCCTGTGAACACTTGACCAAGAACACATATGTTTTGCAATTATGTCAGTTTAAAGAAACCAGCTATTTCCCCACAGTACTGTAGAATGGTTTTGTTTTTATTTTTTTTTTCTGGCAAGAGATGTGAAGAATTTGCCATTTCTATATATTATAATAATTTTTAATGCTGGAATGGTTCACATCCAGGTTTTTAAAACAGGAGGCATGTAGCCCACAGTTTTGTTTGTTTCATTTATTTAGCATGGCATGGCTAGGTCCTGGAACTAGCTTATATGAGGTCATTACCCTATTGATTAAATA
Source organism: Petroica traversi (assembly GCA_025920805.1). Classification (NCBI taxonomy): domain Eukaryota; kingdom Metazoa; phylum Chordata; class Aves; order Passeriformes; family Petroicidae; genus Petroica; species Petroica traversi. The sequence goes on along the minus strand of JAHLSL010000058.1, from coordinate 2,215,556 downwards.
GTGTGATGAAAAGGGCATGATAATACACTGCTGGGAGATTATTGCCAGACACTTTGCAAACAAAGCTGCTGAAAGGAGAGCAGTTGTGAGACCTTCGGTGTGGTGTGTAATTAGCAAGCGAGTAGGAATTAAAATAAAGGATACATGGCGTGATATAGTGATTATGTGCAGATAAGTAATGTTTTGAATACTCCCTTTTGGTAACTCTAATGAGAATACATCTTAGTACAGGAAATGTCTGCTGGGACTACACAATCCAGAATCCTTAAACAAGCTGTGCAGTAAGTTGTTCCCAACAGTGAAAAAAAAAAAGCATGGATGCAATGCTGTGGATCTGCCTCTTTCTTCATACCTTTTTCTCTGTGTCTTTCTTTTCTTTGAAAAATCTCATACTGGTATAATGAGTGTTAGAGAAAAACAGTACATCTGTGCTTTTTCTTTGGGATGGAGCACCATTACTTAAAAAAACTCCAAATAGTCTTTTGGGACAACAACTGGATTTGAACAAGCTACCTTTTGAGTGGGAAACATCAGCCCCTACAATATAAAAGAGTTGTCTAAACCTGGGATGTACAGTCAGTACCAAACTTGTGATTCTTGTGCTCAGCCTGGCCTCCCTTCTGTCCCTCTGAGGAGCACAAATATTTACATGTTCCTGAAATAAATCAGGACATCTGATTTATTCTGTGGTATGTGTTTCACCTCAGGAACCCTTTCAGGGCTACAAAACCCAACAGATCAGAGGCTTTTCAGGCAGCATCTCAGTTGCCTAAACAGGAATTAAATGGAAATTTTCAGAATAAGACATGGACCAACTTTAGGGAGAGAGAGATGGATAGACATTGGCAGACAACTTCCTGGCCATTTCTTTGCCCAATTTCAAGATCCTTCCAGTCTTGAAATTCATCATTCAAGACAAAGAAAATTTCTAAAATAATATTAGTATAATTCTTCAGAGATGTTACCCATGGCGTTACAGATATGGGAAGGATAGCTCCCGCCTTAGTGTCTATCAAAAATCTCAAGCTGCACATTGAATAGACAAACTTAAACAGCCACAACAGCAATAACAGTGGGAAAGAAGAGGGCACCAGGGCAAAAAAATAAGGGAGAAGAGAGGAAAAGGGAAAAACAGTGCGTTCGTGGGGGAAAGCATCCACTCAAGGCAGAAGGGTTGAAGCAGCCATGGTGAGGGCAAAGTAAATGGGGAATACTCTGTCTGGCTCTATTAACCTTAATTTTAGTTCCTCTTTTCCATTTTTCAGCTTAAGTAAGCAAGCATATAGCCATGTTTTTATAATAGCTGGAGTAATGAAGATGGAATATACCAATTTGGGGCTAATTCTTGCCCCAGGAGAGCACAAGCACTGCAGCTGTGGCCAGACCCTACCAAAAAGGAGTGGTGAGGAGAACAGCTCCTTGTATCTGACTTCCCATTACAGCCTCACCAGGGATCACCATAGCCTAGCCCTTAGAATAAATAGATGAGGTTAATTTTTCCATCTGTAGAGTCAGTTTAGCAGCTCTCAGCACTGGTTCAGTTCTGCTCCCACTGAAGCTAATGAAGTGGTTTCCTTAAAAACAGTTGGACCCAAAAAGCCCATTTAAAACCTTTCTCAGATATTGGAGTTTGTGTCTTAGGACTATCTTTTGTTCTCTTCCTATTCGATATCTTCACCTTCCAGATCATAACAGGCAGGGCTTTCCTCAGCTTTATCACAATGCTGTTACATGCTTATAGCCATAATATCCCTTGATTTGGGGGCGTGGGAGAAACATGCAGCATGCCACATTTGACCACATCCTCTGAAACTGAGGTTGTGGTTGAGCTAATTATTTTCACGGCTGGAAGAGAACAGACAATGCTGCCTAAAGAGTGGGAAGATATGAATCTGTGTGAGCCTGTGTTTGTGTGGTTATACCATCTGGGAAGAGCAGAGCCAGATATACTTCCCCTTGGCTTTTTTTTTATGTGCAAATCCTCAGTAAACATGCAAACGGTGAAGTGTCATTTCTCTGCTAAAGTCCTACATTTGTCTGAGGGTTGCAGCACTGGGGACTGCATCTCACTGCAGAAACTCTGTCCTCTGGAATTCCTGTTCTTTATTCCCCAACTGACTCTTTTTGCTTCCATGGGCAGGGGGGAAGTTGCCCTTCCTCTGCATTTCTTGTTTTTGTTACACAAGCAGTATGAGCTACCCTTTATTTATAATCTGAACGTTAGGGATGTTGGGCTAATCTGGTGCTTCCAGCTGGCTGAACACTTCCTAGAGCTTTGGATGCCAGATATAATGTAATTTGTTGTGGAAAATAGTAGGGGAAATACACTTCTCACTATCAAAGGTTAATGTAGAATATCAGCAGCTCTTCAGCAAGGGTACATGTATTGTTGGATAGTCTGTGATTATGTGTCTCTTATTAAAATAGAAAAACAAATTGCTTTCATTTTTGATGCTGCTGTTTAGCCCCTTCTCTTTTCCTTCCCTCCCCTCAGTTTTAACTCCTTCATTGCATTTTGCAGTTTTCATATGTTTCCTCAGAGAAAAAATCAATTGTACTTTGTTTGTTTGGCATGAAACTGCACAAAATAAGGCAGATTTTTTTTTTTTGCTTTGTTTTAACTAAAACATCAGTTTCTGTGCCAAGACAGAGCAAAACTGCTGAGTTAGCCAAGGCTACAAATTGAACTGGTCTTTTTACGTCTAGAAAATATTAAAGCATCCTTCTGCCACTGAGCTGGCACTCATTGCTGGATCAAGTGCTACTATTAACGGGAAATCAGGAAAATACATTATCACTCCAGTGCTGTCATTACCAGAGGGTTTCACTGAACTATAGAGTCAGGAAAGTGACACTGAGAAGACCAGAGAAAAATGGTACACTTTGAGCTAGGGAAGGGAAGCTTCAGACAAAAATCTTGGAGACACAGTAGGAGTTTTCTAAGGTATCCAGCATGGAGGCAAGTGGCTGCTTTTAAAGGGGATGTATTGGGTAAAGTGACCCATTATTCTTCAGATTTAGAGATAAACTGGAGTAGACTTTTCTAATGGGCTCATTTAATCAACTCTAGAAGATCTGAAAACTGCCAAGGCAAAATTGAGTCAGCCTGGAATCTAATGAGGTGCATTCTGCACTAAGGAAAACCCCAAAGAGAGATTTTATTGGCAACTTTTTTCATCCCACTAGAGTAAGTTCCCTCTTAGGAGGGAGGTTTTCTTAATCGTCAGAAATACGCAGTGAACTGCACTGATAGTTCAATTAAGAAATATAATGGAAACATATAGAATAATAATTTAGTAAATATTGTGGTTATTTAAGAAATAAACTTATTACTTACTCTGGGTGTTGCCAGGTCAGTAGGTGGGGGAGCTGCTTTCTTCCTGCAAAGCCGTGCTGAATTCACCAGTTCTTTTGTCATTAGAGCCATAAGGAAGACTTAGGTGAACATTTTGTTATAGTTCACAGTCTGGGCTGCATCTGACTTCCGTTTTATGGGATAAAAAAAATGACAAATAATGCATAAATTCAGTTTAGTTTGCTTTTCCTTTTCAAAGTTCTCAAGAGACCTGAAAAAATCTTCCTGACACCCATGAAAGGTAAGCGTAGTTACTGAGTTTTACAGATGTGGAAACTGAGGCACAGAGAGGTTAAATAGCGTCATTTGAAAATATAGGTGCCTAAAATGAAGCAACTTGAGTTCATGATCCAAACAGCAGAAGCTCCAAGATCCTGATTTCACTAGAAAATGAGTATGCTCAGAATATCCATGCAGCAGGGCTTGAACGGATGTGCTAAAATCTGCTGCAGAGCAAGTGACCCCCAGATATGGTTCCCCAACTTGTAGTCAGACCCCTAGACCAGAGCACTCCTGAGTGATTGCATGGTGTTCCTAGCCCCATTTAGGATTTGGGAATCTGACATTTTTACTGGTATTTGTTCCCAACTTACCTGCTCTTAGTCAAGTCCCTTAATTCTATATCTGCATTTTTTTTGTGTGTGGGAAGTCTTCTTAATAGGCATGATCAACTTCATAAGAAAACCTCTTCAGCCACATAAAATGTATTTTTGTTTTTGTTTCTTGGGATAGGCTTCCCTCTGAGAATTTCTCACCAAGCCACATATTTGCTTTGCTCAGCACTATTCTAGTAGAAATATTTCTTGTTTATTTAGTCTTATGCACTGGTCTGACATTCCCTTGTTGCTACAACACATTTGAGTAAGAGATTGAAGCTCCCAGGGAATCCAAGATTATGCCCAGAAGTTAAAAAAACTCACTGATTTTAACTGTGGGGTTTTTGGGGGCTCTGGTTGGAGAATTCAGCACATTCAGTTTTTCAGCATGTCCTGAACCCTTAGTCTGTGTGGAGCTGGGATTGTTTTAGGTGTCTGAAGGCAGCAGCCCCTGTAGTTCACAACAAGCATTTCCGACCCGGGGCTCCCAAGAAGCAGATGTACCTTTGAAACATTGGTTATTTTCACTGAACACTTATTAGTTTGACTAATACAATTTCTGTCAATTCAGTCTCAGTAAATTAAACAATATTGAGCTATTATTTCACAATTCTTCGAAAGTCATCTATTCCCTAAGCTACAGCAGAAAAGAATATTTCCTCATCCCTCCCCCTAAGTTGTTTTCAAAGAGGTTTTAAAAATCATTCAGATAATGAGACTTTAGTGCTGTGAAATTTTATCAAAGGGCACTCTTTCCCTGGACTCAGATATGAAACATGTTTTGCCAATCAGATAAAACTTCTCAAGCTTTTTTCTAGCAGTATCAATGGTTAACTTGATCTTATTGCACTGTAAACGATTTTGTGCTATAAGTCATTTTTCATAGAATTTCTTTGTTTTGTTGGGGGAACTCTGGAAAAATTATTTGTAAAAATATTTCCAGGAACTTTACAGCATAGTGTAGTCTCCAATGAAATGAAAATTACTTAAAAAGGGTTTATTTTAGAATAATAAAAGAGAGAATGTATAATGAAAAGGACTGTTAGGAAAATATTTAAGTATAATAATAGGCAGAAGAAATATCTATTAAGAAGAATATGTCTGTATATCAACCCCCTCTCCATTTAAAATTATATGTATTATTTTAGCTGTTAGGAATCCATCCTTCTACCTTGTGAAAACTGACAATTTTTACTTACAGCCTGAAGCTAAATACTGCAATGCCTCAAAATGGAAGATGAAACAGACCAACAGGTTTTCTTTGTCCTTTGAAAAAAACGGAGTGTCATTTCTTCTCCCTCCCCCTTGTGTGTTCCTCCCCTCTGTTACATCCCTACTGGTATTAGCAGCTTTTCCTCCAAAAAAGCACTAGATGGTGCCCCTTTTCTTTGAGAGTGACAGAGCTGAATTCCCAAGGGACGTGCTGCCCTGCCGGGAAAAGCGTCGGACACAAAAACTTGGAGTGTCTCCTTGTCCCTTATGAATCCAATATAAGTCTCTTTTTATGTCTTTCAAGTCCTCAAGCCAGAACTAGATCCATCTTTAGGAAACCCTCTTGTTCATGTTGGAAAATGAGTCATGACTTCAAAGATTAATGGGCAGTAAATTAATTTTTTAAAATATGATTTTAAATGAAAAAGGAGAAAGAACAGGGTATGTACCTTCCTCTCTGTTTTCAGTAGCCCAGGACTGTGACATCAAAGAACATTTGCATTCTTTGCTGAAAAGAAAACTTTTTGAGTCAATGATCTTTAATTAGATGTTAGCTGGGCAGTCTGATAATAATTTGTTGATTTTGTTGTGAACCTTAGCCTTTAACTGACTGAGCAGCTGTTTGTAAACAGAATTGATTTTCTATTTCAATATTTCTTTCAAGTAAAGTGACAAACAGGGAATCTGGCCCAGCCTTATATTGTACATATTCGGTCAACTTACTCTCTATCTTTATAAAAAAAAAGTTATTAGTTATGTTCAGGTTGTTACCTAGCCTTTGAAAATGGAATGAGTAATTAGCTAAAAGGATATTACCTACCTGCATCTGTGTTTCTTTCTGCAAAATAATTGTTTACCTGGTGCATGACATCTTTGTATTTAGACAGATTTCATATTCTAGACCCTTAACAGAAGAAACCGATAACATGTCATTGAAACAAATTTAAAATCATCAACAAATAAAATGTTTGCTTGTTAAGAAGGAAAGCTGAGGCAGATATCTAACCTCTCATTGTGAAAACTCTAAAATTTAACTGAAAAAAGTCCCTTCCTTTAATCTGTTTATTTATGCATTTGAAATGGCATAAAAATAATCATTCTTTGAAGTGACTCAAGATAAATTAGTCCAGGTTTGTAATTTCTTACTATTTTTGTAAATAGTCCTTAGAAAATTAGGTCCATTGGCATCTGGGAACAAAAATTCATCTGGGAAAAGAATCTCTAATATGAAACAGAAAGAATTATTCCCATGCTCTGGCTGCCCTGTCATATGTCATGACATGTGGCAGGTTGACTGCTCATTAATTCTATTTATATCAGTATGATAATACACCCCACTGAGTACACATGTGTTAAAATATTCATAAATTACGTTTAGTGCAAGCAGATATACATTACGTGCCAAAAGAAGACTGTTATTTAAAGACAAAATGGGTAAACAGTCAAACATGGAAAAGTCTTTTTAATGTTAGTCCAGTACGTTGTGTATCATCAAACTCACATTTAATTGCCGTTTCTTGCAGACTCTGTCTCCAGCAATGCAATATCCAATGCACCTTCATATTTTTTAACAGCTTTCGAAAGAAGTGGCTTTTACTGAAAGTAATTGGAATTCCAGCAATTACTGTAAATGTCATATTATCTCAAAGCAGTAACTATAACAATTTGAAATATTTAAAATGAAGCTTTACTTTGACCTGCACATATTTCAAGGTACTTTTACATATCTTAAAGCTCTACTCTAAATATTAAAAAATTCAAATGTGAACTATTTTTGAAAGGAAATGCAGTTCAGCCCCCAAAATAGTTAATTAAAAATTTTAGCTAAAAATTAGCCAAAAATACTTAATCATCCTTGCTCAGGATATTTTATGTTACATATGTCTCTATTTATATCTATATCTCTATGTGTTAAACTTCTGAAAGGCCTGGTAAAACACTAAAATGAAAAATATGTTTTACAGATAGCTAATTTTGCATAGAATGTGAAAGTAACCTCAGGATATTAAACCAGATATATCTATCTTAAAATCAGTTTGTTCAGCATCAAAATGCTCTTCTATGTGCAATCAGTTTTGAATTGCTCCTAGCATTAGATCAGAATTATTAGAATATTTAGACATTCTTTTTTTCTGGCAAGAAATTATTATGGACTATGTTGAATTTCTTTATTTAAAAATACCTTTGAAATGATGTTTTAAATGTAAAAATGCATTTCAGAACTTCAGAAGTTATCACAAATTATTTTGGACTAGTGGCACAGGTGTTAAAATCCCTGCAAGTTTGAAAATTATTAACAGGAGGTATGAAATAGTACACATTTATTAGCAGCAATTGTGATAGCAGTTCTCCCATTAAGTAAGCACAAACCAAGCTGATTTTGATATCCTGTCAGTGCTTCACATTTGGAAAGCAATTTCAAAACTTTCAAAAATATCAAATGTAATGGGGGCAGAGAGCAGGCAGAAGGTGTTACTTCATGGTGAAATTTTGAGAAGATATACAATGAGATTTGGAATTTTTATATATTGCAAAGGGTGAATATAATTACCCTGTTTCTACTGAGTTTTAAGAGATCCGAAGAGGGGCAGGATGACGTGACTGGCTCTAAAGCATATAGAACTGTTCTAATCACAAAACCATGCTCGTGTTTCTAGCAGCAATGAAGCACAGTGGCTTCTGATAAAGGACAAAGAAGGGGCACCGGAGCACAGTCTTACAAAGTCATCTCTCCAGCAGATTTGGTGGGAAAGATGATTTGCTCAGGTGTTTGTGGGCAAAAATGTCACCCCTTGATTTTAGCTGAATTTCCACACTCACCAGCCTAGTTGATGGTTGCCCAGCTATATAAGTGGCTCAGTTTTAACCATCAGTGAAATGCTTAGAAGAGGTTGGAAATTTTCTCTTTCTTTGATTGAAAAGGCTAGCTTGAGGAAACCGAAACCTTTTTTTTTTTTGCAGGCAGGTATCAATTTCAAAGAAACTTTCATCAGAAGAGATTTGTCAGCCATCGGATGGAATTTCTGGTCGAGACCAGAAGGAGATGGCAAAGTTGGAGTATCAGGTAGCACCGTGATCAGTCGGGGCACTCACCTGGAATGTGGAAAATCAAGGTTCAGGCCTGGGGACTTGAACGTGAGATTTACAGACTGCCCTGAATGAGGTTTTTGAGTTGTTTGCTTGCTGTACATTTAACTGTTTATGTAAAATGGAGCCCTGCTAGTGAGCAGGAGGTCTTGAGACCTGATGTGTCCCTGATGTGTCGGACTAGCCTAAGACCTGAGGCAATATGTGGAAAATGGGAGAGAATGGCAAAGCAGGCAGCACTGAGTGCTTTACTTACCCACCTTTTAAATACTGTCTGCTCATCTCTCATTCTTGTGTATAAAATTCAAAAAGTCTTGGTCCTGGCGAAGAATGGGAACATTTCTGAAATCTCGTAATACCTTTGCAAAATGAAAAGCCTGCTTCTCCCATCTCACCACTATCCTCTTTGCCATAGAAAAAAATTGCAAAAATCCGTTGAATTCCTAGGAGCAAACTGTGACTCATGTAAAATGATTTGTCAATTGCTAGAGAATTTACTGGATTTAAGGTTTGTTATAAGTATAAAACTTGTAGTTAATAAGACATCTTTTAAAAATAAAACACTTTCTGAATTTTAAGAAACTTTGTAATAATATAAACAAGGCTTTTAATCTTGGTTATGTTAGTGGCAAATTATATACAACATCTAATTTTGTCAGATGATAACAGTTGTAGTTTTTATCTTCAAAAACAGGTTGTGAATGCTTGAGGGGAATAACTCTTCATAGCAAAAGCTAAGTTAATTTTGTGTTGTCTTATGTTGCTGGCAGAGAAGCCTTTCTTTATTTAGTTCATCTCTTTTTTTCTGGTTTTTTTTTCCTCTAAAAAAGGAGTAATTTCACACAGCAGTTTATTTAAATACAGAAAAAAAATCACATTAGAAAGATCTCTCATTATAAGCTTTCTGAAAGTTTGCTATGCACTTTCATGTAAAACTTGGCCTCAGTACAGAACTGCTGTACAATCATTTTCATCTGAGATTTGAACATATTGGATGAACTAGAGCAGTTCTTTCTTCTATCCTGTCATTTTTTTCCCTTGGAAATGATGAGCATATGGCAACCACCCTTACTGGATTCTCAAACAACAGGAGGGACCTTATTCGATTCCTACATCCTGTCATCAGTGAATCCCATGATATTTTGTTCTTGCAAGGCTAAAGATGTGATTCGCATTTGCCATAAGGACAGAGCTTAATGTGATGCCATTTTACCACAGGAGCCCTCAATCAGTTAATTAAACATGATATAAATCACTGCATGTATTTGTAAAGTAAGATTAATATGGCAAAGTCAGGATAATGAGGAATCCTCACCATTGTCTGAGTGTGAATCACTGATACGAAGATTACCCTTTTTGAAACTGGATATCTTTGAGTGCGTTTTGTTGGCTTAATCCCTCAGACTGCTTTGTGCAACTTGAAACCCAGACCTGTCATCTTTAGCCAAAATTTCAGCCATAACTTCCTGAGCTTTCACCCAATCATTTAAATCAGCATTCATAATACTTAGAAAGATCAAGCCTTTCAGCATACCACAGGCTTCTTCATACCACCTGGGACATTGGCAACATGTTTAATAAATATTTAATTTCATTTCATCATAGAGATTCTTCTTTTGGGGTTTTTTTTTTTCAGCGGATTTACAGGGTACCCACAGCAGCACATTCCACCACTATGGCCACTTAGCTTTAATAGGCTTAATAAAAGGGTTTTTTTCTTTCTTGAAGTGCTATGGAGCCTTGTTAAACTAGAGCAATTACAGACACAGAAGATAGGTGCTCTAGAAAATCAAAGCCCCTAAAGACAAGTCTCTAGGGTTCTGGAGCTCTATTTGAAAAGCACTCAGTTTACAAAGTAGAGATTTATAAATCCACAGTGTAAAACTTTTGTTTTCAAGTAATGCTAAAGGCCTGATATAATTTAATATGGAATCCACTTTAGCCACTCCCTTTTGACATCAAACTTTGAAGCACTCTGAAGGAAGTCTCCTGATAGATGGGCATGCCATGGCACTACATGCATCCCATGGCACTATGTGCATCCTGTGGCATGGTTTCTTTCAAGGAACACTATTCTTTTGTTACAGAGCACCAGGCCTGTATTTTACTATTTTAAAACATCAGACAGATCCTGTGTATAAGTAAGCAGCCTTGACCCTTTGTAGTTCAGTTAGGAATGTGTAAGAGAGGAAAGAAAAAGGGAAGAATGATGCTGTCCTTGTACTTTGACTGAATTCTGTGTTCATCAGGGCAGTGAAGACAGGGTTCAGGGTAGAGGCAGAAATGAAAGGAAAAGGTGCTTCCTCAAACAGAACCTTATGCTGGAGGTCATACAGTGTCTGAAGAGAGTCTCAGAAGCATTATACTATCAAAGAAGCTGGCAAGAGGATAAGATACAGTCAGAATTCTTAAGTGCTGTCCAGAATTCATAGACTTTACTCAGAAGATGTTTCCATCAGCTTGAGACAGATGTTGATAGCCTCACCATGAGTGAACAGCACAAGCAGTATTGGTTTAAAATGTTGGAGGGTGTCCCAGCTGGGATTGGGATTGTCCAGGGGATAACTCAGTGTCAAAGAAGTAAACTTCCATCTCCCAGCTCACAGGAGAATATGCTGACATTGTGCCATCTGCTCCTTCACCCGAAAAAGGAGAAAAGTGAGAAAAGATATGGGTGCTTTCTGCTTCTCCCAGTGCAGTTGTGATGCTGGATGTCAAAGATCGTGAGCAGAGAGTGCAGAGGTGGCTCCAAAAGTCGAAGGGGAAAGAGAGGTACTTGGATGTTGATCCCTTTTCTCTGCATTACCAGCAGGTGATTGTTCAAGCTCAAAGGAGTGGCTTAGTCCAAGTGCCACATGGTCACCAGCTCTGGGTTGTGCAACTGATGGAGTCCATGTACCTGCAAAAATGGGTGGTTTGTGTGGGGGCCTTTCAGGTTGCTCTTCTCTGTTCTGGAGCCTCTGCTTATTTTTCATTAATATCACACTTAAGGGCTTGACTCTGTGAGCCCTAAGCCAGAGCTTAGGCGCACACAGAGCTGAGCCCTAATGTCAGAGACTTGCGTGGCTGTTAAAGAAGACCCCCTGGCTGACATTTTTTGTCTGTCCTGATGGCCTTCAGAAAACCAGTAGGTCTTGTGCAGCTGGAAGCACTGTCATTGCTGTTGGGGTTTTGAGAGGTCTGTGTTTGCAAATGCGTGAGTGATGAAAATAAAAAGCGTAACAGGAGAATCCCTGTTGTATTCATAACTTTTCTAACCTGCAGGTGCATAAACATAAACACTTGATATGTGATGATCTCCTTTCTATACTCTTTATTAGGTAAAAACAGTCTAAATTGAAACTGAAGTGGAAAACTCTGTTACAGAATTGAGAGTTTCATTTCTGCTACTGTTTTTTTCTCTCATTCATGTTCCACTTAAGTTCACAAATTCAGATTTGCTTTTGATGCAGCAGATAATAGACATCATTGTGATACTGATTTGTGGATAGTTATTTGAGATTTAGTCTAAAACTGTGCATAAATTACCTTAAAATACCATGAAAAATGACCTGTTAAAAAAACTTTACTCTTCTATGATCACTGTCAATACAATTTTCATGATAAAGATTATTATACCAAAATAGCTATACTGAAAGGCTGTCAGAAAAAAAGATGTGTTTTCCTTTGAAGCCTTACAACTATTCCTGTGTCTATTATGATGCAGGATTTTTGTCATAAATGGGCCAGTTACAAAGAATGACTAAAAAAAGAACAGAAATGAATAAGATGAGCTAACCTTAGAAAGAAGACTTTATAATGATTGAGAAAAGCTTCTGGAGCTGGGTTATGTCTGTGGATACGCTGAGCATTTGTGTGACCATTTGTGAGTGTTACCTCTAGTCTCAGAGGCTGCAGGGTCCTCTCCTCTCCTCTCCTCTCCTCTCCTCTCCTCTCCTCTCCTCTCCTTCTTACACTCAAATTTCCTATAGTAGCATAGAACACTCTTGTGTTTTTTCGAGTTTTCTGGTTAGAGTTACTTCTTTTTCTACTCTTGGAATCCATCACTCTCATAAAACTCCAGTTACAGCTGCATTTGCTTACTGTGTGGCTTGCTTTTATGGCTCTTTCAAACCTATATTGCATTTTACAAAACCTGCAACATATAGTCCCATGTTTATTCTTGTTCTTAATTTTGCCCTGTGGCTGATATTGCTTACTTATCCAGTGCTGTCAGACCCTGAATAGCTTTGCTTTATTTATTCCTTTCTTACATTGTTGTGTTTTGTCTGATATCTAACCTAAAATTCCTTGTCATTTGTGATGAAAACTTGCAAAATGCAAACAGTTTACTGAGAGGATTACAGTTGATGTGAAGGATTAATGCAGAGCTAAGGAATCTCCCTGCAAGATATTTGGATCAGATCCAGCTTGCAAGTTAACGCAAGTTGTAGTGGCCAGAGAGAATGTACATTTTCATTGGTTTGAGGTACTTTTGTGTATAATCACTCAAATATTAAGAGGGTTCTATTTTAGGCAGCTTTGTATGATTTGGGGGTTGAAGCGCTACAGTGCTTTATTTCAGGATGTTCATTGAAGTGAATTTTACAATTGGTGCATTTATGGGAAAGGCACTAGGAGCTGATAAGAAGTTAATGTATGATGTAGAAATGTCTGTGTGCATGTCCAGCCAGGAAGGGAAAACAATGCCACGGGATTTTTGTCCTCTCAATTGGCACAACTTAGCACACAAAGTGAAAATTTGTTTATTATTCTTTTTTTTTTTTTTTTTTTTGGAATTGAACTACTTCATTCCCAGTCTTTTTGATAATTGTTAAAAGCATAGTGAGGCATCATTTCCTGCTCATATATTCTTTGTAGAAAAGTTAACCAGAGTGAAAATCCTCAAGGGCCACACGAAAGATTATTGCCTGTGGACTTTCACTTATATCCAGCAATGCTGGTTGGAGATGTGCTTTTTGTGTGTAGCTGGAAACAGACAAGCTCAGAATGCTTGAGAAACTTTCTGTCTGGAAGTGAGACGGCTAAACAGAAGAGTGGAGTGAGTTCCTTAAAGTCAATTTGCAGGTTAGAAAGTAGCCTCAAGTTTTTTGTATTAATCCCTCATCCTCTAGTTCTAAATAGCACATTTAATACTATTAGTGAATATTGGGGTAATTTTCAGAGGCAATATTCCAGGACATAGAGCTCAAGGATTAAAAAGGATTAAACCCTTTTGCAGGGCTACTTGTAGACCAGCCTATGATGCTGGGATATTTGTTGATTCAAGTATTTAATATAGAAAAAAAAAAAAAAACCAAACCAAACAAACAAACAAACAAAAACCCTAACAAAACAAAACAACAAAAAAACCCAAAACCAAACCAAACCAACCAACCAACCAAAACAAACCAAACCCCCCACCCAAAACTACCCAAAAAAACCAACAAAAACCCAAGGTTGAAATTAATCAGGATCTCTGTTTATATGCTTTACATTAATGTGTTGTAATTTCCTGTAATGTTTTTTGTAGATTTGTAATCTTCCTTGTTATAAGATTAAGGTGGGTTACAAAGACGTACCTGAATTTTCCCTGAAAAGTCAGCAAGTGCAGTCAAGGCTTCTCCACTTCACTGGCTGAAAGATCAGACCCAACTTTTGTATTTGGTGGTAATGCTCAAGTAGGCTTTAGTGGCTTTTGCTCTGCATTGTAATTTCTTTGCAGTATAATAAAAAGCTCTTTAGAACATTGCTACATAGATTAATATAGAAAGTGCTGGTGATACTTTTATATACAGGGAGTTTAATACTAGGATGCAAGAGCAAATTTATTGCAGGCAATCCTGTGCTTGAGTACCCAGGAGTGAAAGGAATGATTACAATAACCTCTGGGATTTCTTCTCAGATGTGGTTCCTGAAAACACCCACACCCACAAAGTATTGGGCACAACAGAGTATTGTTTCCTTCTGATGTGGAATCACAGAAACATATTTTACTTCAGGAGGTGGGAGGGTTGAGGGGGAGAGGAAACTCAAGAGACATTAATGTTTAATGTTTTTAATTTTGTAAAATGAACAACAAAAAGGATATGGTTTGTGAGTGCTGCTGAGATTGTTTAAACTCTGGCAGCTTGCTGTCAGATGACATGCTAAAAGCCAGAAAGGAAGAAACTGAGGGGCAAACTGAGTAAACTGCTGGCATGTCACCTTTGGCACCCTGATCTGATGGAAGAGTGAAATAATGGTGAAAAAAATTTGGCATGCATTGCTGTGGTTGCCACAAAATGACTTGCACTACTTTGAATTGTATCAGACAGGACCTTGAATTGCAGCCAGGCAGGTATATTTCTCTTCTTTGTGGAAGGTTCTAGCTGTTACAGAGCTCATTTTCCTGGCCAGCCCCTGGGTTAAGGACTACATTAATTGTGCCTCTGCTTCACTTAGCCTTTCTAGGTTGCCCTCCTCTGCCCTGACAGAGAACATGTCTGTGACTGAGGGCTTCCAGGCAGACAGTGCAACATCTCTCAGGAATGGGGAGGAATTCTCAGGGGACCTTAACACCTCAGCTTACCAAGGGTGTTTTAACCCCTGGTAAATTCTGAAGAGAGTAATTCAAGTTATACAGGTTAGAGCAGTGTCTGTATATACTCTGCACAAAGGAGCTCAGGAAACACCATTGCTTTTCTGTGGCTGAATCTGAAACTTCAGGGTGGGGAAGAGATTGTTTCAAGAGAAAAATAAATTCAGAAAAAAATTCAGTCTGGGATATGACAATGAGTTTCTTTCAATAAAATAAAGATAGGCCTCTGGAATTTTAAAATAGTAAATAGATAATACCAGTGTTGGTAGTTTACCATGCCATAAAATGAGAGCAAAGTCAGAAAATAAAAATAAGAATTAATGATCTTTGGGTAATTAAACAATTTTTGCCTTTTGAAATTGCAGCATTGCTTTTATTGTGTATCTGAATTTTTGGCAGGAAAAAAATCTGTTTATATTTCTTACTCCTCTTTGAGGCTGACTGATTGCTTTAATTTGTAGAGTGTATGTGCTTGAAGTGCTCCGGTTGGTAATATCCATCTGGTGTATACAACTCTCAGTGGTCAGGGCATTATAATCCTGTGCCTCGCTCGAGATTTTCCTGGAAGGGGATGTAGGAGTTGCTCCAGCACAGCTCTGACACTGGTGAGACTGTGGCAAAGGAACAGATGTTACTGTAGGTGAATAATAATCTGCTGTTATGGGGCAGGGGGGGTGAGCATACTACAAATGAACAACACTGAGCTCATTTAGGTGTGTGCTAGTTTATACTGTGCCTTCATTTGTGCCATCTTTTTTAGGAGCCACCTTTGTTTCTGTTCTGTTGGAGCCCATAACTGCGATCATGTCTCTCTGTGAGTCATTAAAACCTGCAAGAGACTTGGGAGGATGGAGCCTGTCTAGTTATGGCTATTTGCTGTGTGGAGGGAATCAGGTTTCCCAAAGAAGAGCTTTCTGTGGGATGGCAGTCAGTAGCTTGCTGAGCCTCTGACCCATTTATTCCCCAGAAACTATGTGAATGGGAAAGATTTAAACTATTACTCAGACCACAGTCACTTTTCCATCTGGGTCCAGAAATTGCTGGGACATCCATTCCTGGGGGACAGAGTGGTACAGCAAATATTTGTCATCCAGGACAGATTAATACAGGAATTCATGCTATTCCTCCTGCAAGTGCCCTGGAACATATAGAGGATAAAGTAATGCTTGTGTTTGGTTAACAGTGGGCTAAGGATGGAAAGACTCCAAGAGGTTGACTGACACAATGTAGGGAATATTTGGTGTAAAGAACTAATTTTATCTCTTCTTTTCAAGGTTACTGTTTGTTTTGGTTTTTTTTCTCCTATAAGCAGCAGGCTCATTACCTGCATAGCCTAACCCAGGAAAAGCATTGTCCTCAGCTGGGCTAAAACCAGCTTGCAGGAATAAAAACATTTCATTGGTTTTCTCGTGTAATTTCTGCTGATATTGATATCAGCAGTCACTGATATCTCCAGTCACTATATTTAATGACTGTTGAAGATCTTTCATTTTATTTGGATGATCTAGGTACCCTGTATTGACAACTGCTCTCACTGCAGTATTTCTGAAGAGCTACTGTATGTTAGGACAGGCCTTAATCAATAGGTGTATGTTTTTCAAGCAATGGGAGAATAGCTTAGAAGTGGAGTTTTAACAAATGCAGCATGCTTTTATGAATCAGCTTAGTTCTAACTAGTTTAATTTAGAAAAGAGCCTCTTCAGCAAATTAAATTTTATGGCACCATTCCCAGTTGGTTTTACTTTCCATACAGATTCTGAATGGCAGTGCAGGTCAGAAGGAGACCTGAACTCCTCAGTATGAAGGTGGCTGGTATTCATTTGCTGCAGTGACAGGCAGCTTAGGAGGAACTGATGGAATAGATGAGAAATATGGAGCTGGGTTTTGGTTTGAAACTGTATGTCAAGTTCCTTTCAAACTATATTTTAAAGTGAAGCAAAAGATGTGATAAAAAGGAACTTGTCATCAATCATTACACTTGAAATTAAACCTGCTCTTCTACTCAGTTTACAGGCATGTAGTAACATGTTAGACTGCTGCTCTGCTCTGAACCAACAAGCAGGCTGAATACCAAAATGCTTTAATACTGATTCTAGTTCTTTGGCCATTTTGCCACAGAAGTTCTTAAGACCTTTGCATCCCTAGACCTGTCATCCATGTGACCATTCCTGCAGCACAAAGTCCAGGTACTGAACGCTGCAAAACTTACCATATGGTTACAGCTTCCTCTTCGCAATAAACAGTGGCTGTTTAAAGACTATTCAGAACATGACCAAAAATAGAGGACAAACATTGAAAAGTCCAGTTTATTGCCAGACTCCTTTCCTTTTGAACTGTCAGCTCTGAAGAGAAGAAAAAACTGGTGTAGACAGTGAAAGCCTAAAGCAGCAGCTCTGTTCAAAGTGTGTGACAGATTGAAGAAGTCAGGAGCTGAGTGACATCAGAGCTCTCCAGGAAAAAGAGATCTTTCCCAGGCTGAAGAAACTGGTTCAGTATCTCCTGTGCTTGCCTGGAGACATGAGGCTTGTCAGTCCAGATAGCTCTGATTTAGGTAAACACTTTTGTTCCCTTGCTTTGGAAGGGACATTGCCTTTCTGGAATGACAATCCACCCATTAAATGCTTTCCAACCTGTGGATCTCCCCCAAAGGATCCTGCAAGCAGTCCTAATCTGTCTGCTCTGGTTTGTCTTCTTGCAATAACCTATTCAGATCTCCAGAATGGATCTCATAAATACAGAACTGCGTTAAGGCACAAATACTCTCTGTTGATTTCACAAGTCTCCTGTTGTTCTTTTAGCCTTATCATGCTGTTTTGATGGGCTTACCTTGGCCTGTGTTGTTTTTCCACTGTGGCCAGCTAAGCTTGCTTTGCTTTCTACTGATGTTGTCCTATATTTAGTGTTTTGACTTTACATGACCCTGACATTGTGTAGGGGGGAGGAGGAGGAAAAATTGTGTTGCTGCTGGCTAATCCTATGCATTGCTCAGAGACTTCATCCACTCTAGCAATCTTTTTTCATGGTAATATTTTTTGTTAGCAATAAAATGATTAATTCTAGAAATCAAGCTTTTTGATTATGATAAGCATAATAAATATCTTAGACAAATTGCTATCCTTTTAAGAATATTAGTAAATGAAGACCTTTGCTCTTTCTGGCTGGGTTTGAGGCTGCTGGTACATGTATTAATACCATCTGCACTGTGTGCTAATACAACTCCTTGTTGTCTGGTCTTCCTGGGAATGCATTATATAGATTGCAGCTGGTTCAGGATGCAGCTGCCAGGGTCATGACTCACACTAAGATTAATCATTACGCCTGGGTTAGCTTCATTTCTTCGACTACCCATTACATTTAGCAGAGATTATGAGATGTTACTTTTAACTTACAAGGCTTGGACTAACACCTACTCACCTCAGCAACATGCTTTTATAGAATGTTTCTCTTGGTAAATCTCCTAGAGAAGCAAAGTCTTTTGAGATGCTGTACTTCCA
Organism: Petroica traversi; assembly: GCA_025920805.1. Lineage (NCBI taxonomy): Eukaryota > Metazoa > Chordata > Aves > Passeriformes > Petroicidae > Petroica > Petroica traversi. The sequence goes on along the minus strand of JAHLSL010000058.1, from coordinate 2,197,253 downwards.
GCTTGAGGAGCAAACCTTTCAGTGTTTTGTGTATGAAATGGCACCGATTCTCACATCTTTGGCTTCACTCCTCTGATGGGGACTGATTTCTGCTCAGTGTATACTGTCAGTGCAGAACTTCTTGCTGGAGGAAACAGTGTGACAGAGAGGAGGATGAAAATATCACCACCATTCCTTTCATAATTAACATTGCAATATACCTAGTTCTCTGGATTTAGTGCCAAGTATTTTGAGTGATAGCCATCCAAAGAAATGCAGTTTCCTAGGAAGGGAAAAGCCAGTGTGAGCATTACCACCTTACATGCAACTAAGATCATGCAACAATATGACACTTCCCAACAGAAGCCTACAACATAAATTCAGCTAACAGAAATGAACAGGACTCTAACTCGACTACATTCCCTGAAGCTGAGTCTCTGAGATCTTCTCAAGCATAAAGGGGAAAAAAGCCACATGTACAGAAGACATTTGAAGGACAATTGACTAAATGTGCCTGTGGTGTTCCACATCAGAGCTATGAAGAGGAAACTTGAGGTTACCTTTTTTATATACATATGGTTTAGGTTCCTGCCCCTAGGGTTGTGGCAAAAGCTATTGTTGCTAAAGAAAACCTGATTGTTCATGTATGGGGTAGAAAATACGAAAGAAATTATTTAAATTAGTTTATGTGCTGCAGTTACTATATAATGTTGTACAGGCTTTTACCCCACCAAGCTGCCCTGCCCTGAGTAAAGTGAGAAAAAATATTGTATCAGAGAGACAGGGTCTGATAGCTACTGAGTGAGAAAACACCCTTGTTTAAATGGAGAAACAAATTTTAAGAAGTTCATTTGGCAGAGGATGAAGGAATAGGGCTTGTTTCTCTGGTGAAAGTTCTGCTTTGTAATGGGCATCACAGCTAGAAGTTAGTTGCTTATCATTTTTTGGGTCAAACTTCCTAAAAAGTGTCTTGTAGAAATGGGCTGGCTTTATCTCACACTGAAATTAAGCATTTAGCTGAGGGGCTTAAGCCAGGAATCTGTTTGCTCTCGGCAACTTCTGTTGAGATTTAGAAAAGAAGCACCTCAGGCTAGTGGTTAATGCTGAGCCAGAGGAATCCAGCTTGAAATATAAATATCATTTAGAGCTAGGAAATTCATGCAGGGCAAAATCAAACCTGGATTGGGTTCTCCTCATTAAGAACTTGAAAACTTCCAGGTCTAATCTGGCAATCCGAAGGTAAATGGTGCAGAAAGCATATAAGAAGGAGAAGAGCAACACTTTTTCCCTTCATGTGCTTCATACCACAACAGGAAACTTCTAGGGAGCCATGTTTGAGGGATCCTCATGCTAATCCTAAGAAAAGCCCTTTCAGCTGACCAGGAGAGCTCTCAGGACTCATCTGTGGGTTCCTCTGGAGGTTGGAGCTGCAGGAGCCATTCAGGCTTCAGGTTAAGCTACAAGACCTAAGAAAGGAATATTGTGTCTGAGATCTTGTCTGGTCAGGGAATGGTGTTTATACCCTGCTTTGAGGTCAACTAAAATCCTCTGTGAAGCTGAGGAAAGAGCACCTTCAGGAGGTGAGTGTGTGATGGAGCTCTGCTCCCTCATGATTTCCCAAGTATTTGTTGGCAATTGAGGGATACCCCTTAATAGAAAAGGTTCAAAAGAGTGCCACCAGCCTTCTTGTTGGAGATGGGTGTTGTCTTCCCTGAGTTTTGCAATTCAAGGTGTGGTAGTTGTGGGGTAGACTCAGTAACTCAGGGGTCCTTTCTATGTTCTGTATCCTATTATCTTAAATTAAGTTTTTGTGGGCTTTTTTTAAGGTCTCAAAATGATTTTGTTGTGCATGACTAACACTTAGTCATACATTTTTTGATCAGAATTTTGTAGTAAGTAACTCCAGTAAGAAGTACAGAGCTCTTTGAAGTGACAACCTTAGAAATGTTAAAGACTCCTTCATGGAGTCTTTGCTAATTTTAATTTTTTTTTTCAAATTCGGTTCTCCCTTTGATTTCAGTCCTTCTGGTGTCCAGTAATTCCTGAGTCTCCTTCTGCTCTGACCCCTGTGTTTTATGCAGTGATGTAAATGAATCTTTTTGCTTTCAAAGCAAAACTGTCCACATAGGGATACTAAACACATGTATACAGAATTATTTCCCAGTGTTTACCTTCAACTCAAACCTTCATTTAGTGGAAGATACTTTAGTTGAGGCTCTCTTTCCTGAAAAAATGGTAGTGTAGGGGTCATACCTACCAGTATGTTTTAAAAGCAGATGTATGCATATGTGTGTATAGGAGGCTTGAAGGGAGAATTGTGTGCAGTTGTTAATTTCCACAAAAATACACATTAAGTGTCACATCTAAGCAGAGGGGTGAGGGCCAATGCTTAGTAGCTTACCCTGGTGCCTAAGGAATGTGCCCAGGAGGCTGGGCTACAATTCTGTTTTCTGTCAGCAGATTTCCATGAAATTAATCTTATTTCACTCCAGGTTCCTTTGAGATCTGCCTGTAAACCTGAAATTTGTGGGAGGTGAATTTTTCTGGGATGAATTACAAACCTCTGGGCCTGAAAAATATGTTGGTTATAACTCCGGTTCCTTCAATACGTTTGAAGCTCCTTGTTGTCTTTCTGTGGCAGAGGGAGATCCTTTTCTCTTTCACTGCATGTTACTTTTAGATGTTATTTACCATCTTGCTGTTGTGTTGTCATAAATTAATAAAGCAGCGACTTTGCATGCAGCTAAGAAGATGTGCACTTAGGATTCTTTTATGTGATCGCTTTGGAGTGGGAAGAAAGAATGATGTTTATTACATTATGTTTCTTTAAATCCCTTAGGATTGACATTTTCAGCTCAGTCCCCATCAGACCTCTTTGTAGGTCACTTATGTATGATACCCTGGTTGCACCCATGACTTGGAGATGCCTGTATTCAAGTGACCTAAATTGCATTGGGGGAGAGAAGGACGGGGGGAGGGAAGAATTGGGGTATTGTGGAAACAAAGTCTATCTGAAAAATTGGCAAAATGCAGTCCTCTGACCTGGAGAAATTAATTCAGGAAAAGACTGGTTTAAGAAATTTCAAAATATAAAGGGATAGATTAATTTAGGAAGGAAATGCTGTTATATAGGAGCTCAGAATGTGGACAGAAATGGAAATGCGATTAGGGGTATTGTTACAAAATATGGAAGCAAAAGAGGCTTTGCAGTGAGATGTCTGGCACTGTATGATCCAGTAAATGAACTCAAATTAGCTGCATTCATATAAAGTTTATATGAGAGTGAAGGAATCTTCTGGAAGTGATGGTCCCATTAGCAAAGTGATATGCCTTTATTAACATTATACAGCTGCAATAATCTTAATGGAGCAATCTAGTGTTCTTCCCAAAGGAAGATCTTATCTCATTTATTAATTGTCTTTCTAGTAGTTATTAGTTCATCTGATCTTGGATAAGTGTGTGGGCTGAAAATTTTGATGCTGCAGATAGGGAGTGGGTTTAATGCAGCATGTTAGTAACTGTGTTCTAAGCAAGATTGGCTTGTGCCTTGCTATATATTACCATCTGGCTTGACTACTGGCTGTACTTCATTTGCATTGTAGCCTGAATTAGTCACCTGTTATGAGTGTGCAAAGCCAGTATTGTTTTCTTTCAGATGCTGACAAGTGGCATTTAAATGTACCACTGTCAGATACATGAGAAATTAGGCTGCTGAGCACATCTCTGATGCTTTCTCTGGCTGGAAACTGTGGTAATAATTAATGGAGAGAGTGAAGCTGGAACAGTTGTATAAAGCTCCCTCTTTGAACCTTGAGGAGGTGCTAATACTGACTGCAGTAATTGGATGTTTTTATCTGACCTGTAAAGACTTGCAATGTTTTTTTTTGTTGGTTTTGGTTTTGTTTATTTTTAAACAGAAATTAGTGTAGAGGGAATAGGGATTCTTATTTCCCTCATGAAACCTTTGTTTTGTTAGAAAACAAAGCAGTGCCTGCCACACCTGATTATGTGGAAAACACAGGTGGTTCTGTGTGCTATATAATGACTTTAAGTGAAGCTTGTGGGGAAAAAAATCTGAGATGCTTTGTTGATGCAAGGTGACACCTGATAATACTGCAGTCATTTCTTTCTCATGTGGAGATACTCCCCAAGAATGGAGCCTGTCCTTACTGGGGTGGTTTTGAGGAGGAGGAGTCCTGTTCCTGTGCATAATCTGTGGTCAAGACATGCTGGAGGAGTGAATGGAGGATGTTCACATATTGTGTGTTGATAGATGAGCAGTCTCGGTGTGATTTCTCCTGTTACTAGAGTAAAGGGAGGCACCTTAGGGATGAGAAGTACAGGACTACAGGCTCTGAATCCCTCCCGTCTCAGTGAGGTGGGCATTTGGGTTTTGAATTTTGATTTCTTGTCCCTAGCCTCACCGTCCTCCAGCAAGGTATCTGGATTCCCATTGCAGAGAGCAGGATACCACTCAGTTAATTCTCTGGACCATAACTGCTGCAGTTCCTGGTGGGGAACTGAATGTATGGCTTATGCCCTAAAGCAAAGTGTATAATGCTTAGAGAACAGAGTGAGATTTTTTTTTTCTTTGCTGCTGGAATAAATTGTTAAGTTGGAGTGCTGTGGTTTGGACTTATCCCTAGATGGGAATCACCAGTAATGTACATTTAGCAAATAACATTATTAAGTTAAAAAGATGTCTCTTGAAAATTTTATGGGTTTGGAACAGAAGGGAAGTAACATCATTCAAGGACTTCTAATACATTTTTTTCTCAAGATTAAACCCAACGATGCTTTCCGCTCTGCATCCTACAGCATGATTTTTTTAGGTCATATAATGCTGCTGTTTAGCTGTATGGGCCTGCTAATTTTTTTAACCAAGCCTAATATGCAGCACACATGAGGAGAAAAAAATGCAAGAGAGAGAAAAAGTTTCTGTCCCTACTATTCATTTATGTGTTTGTCTGCAAAGAATTCTGGTCTTGGCATTTATTTATGTGCGTGACACTATACTGTAGATCCATGTACAATATTCAGTATAAACTTAAAGTGCTCTCAAGCTTTATTTATGACCTCCTGCAACCAATCGTTAACTACCTTGAGAAATTTCTGTTGAGCCAAAATGAGAGTTGAGACCCAAGGCGATAGATCCAAACCTAAACGACCTGCAGAACACAGGAAAAAGCATCTTCTTTTCTCCATAGATTTTTTGCTGCATAGCTGAGGAATGACTGAAGCTAGGAAGTTAAACTTGAGGGACTGTTCCAGAGTAAAGTTCTAGGGCTTGCAGCTCTGTAATGCTGCTTGTAGGAATTATTAGCAGTGGAGGAAACCATTTTTGGTTTCAGGACTTTATTCTCTTGTCCACGTGAAGAAAGAAGAAATCAGTAGTCTGCATAATAATAGAATATATCTTTAGATGGAAGCACAATATTAAAGTTTATGCAAAATAGATTTATAGTCTTCCTCAGTGCTGTGAGGGCAGAGGATATAATCATCAGTTTATGAAGTAAAAATCCTGAAATGTCTTGAAGCATTAGAAGAAATGATAAGGAGGAAGTTGTGCCGTTGATCCCCATCCAATGGGTTGGCATGAGTAAGATTGTACAGAGCTGGCTTAGATCCAGGTTGCAGCAGAATTAAACATCTATCCCTGCACACACAAACACTTGTTAAAGAAGCAATGTTGTTCTCAATAGTTGAGAAGTTCTATTACTTTTGCTTGCATTGCATGCAAGCATTTTTTTCCTTTTTACTCACAGAATTGGGTATCCTGTGACAAAAGGGCTGATGTAATTTTCTTCACTTGGCAGCAAAATTAAGTTCATCTTTTGAGCTTCCAAACTGTGTTTCATTTTTGTTCTGGACGTGTATATTGGTTATTTTCTCCTGGCTTTCTTCAATGAGCTTGCCTTTATCCAGTTTTTGAAGTTTTACAATGATGAATTGGAGCAGCTCACACAAAAGAGTTAAAGGGAAGAAGTAGTAGAAAATTTTAAACTATCACATTTCCTCAAAGTAGCCTTCTGTGAAACTTACGCTACCATTCTCTAAAGAAAAAGCAGTTAAGTTATTTAAGAGGTTTCAGATTGGCTGATCAATATCAAGTAGTAATAATGCTATATTAGCAAAGATCTATGCACTCAGGCCTTATTACCATGAATGTCCATTTATTGATACTAATATTTGATCATATACAAGAAATTATTTTTAAGTTATTTTTGATGAATGTTGTTCATACGTGCTATATGGCTTGATCTTGCAAACCTTTATTCATGAGGGTAGTCAGCTGTCTTCAAAGATTTTCAAGAATGCCCCATATGCAATACAACCTTGATTGTCCAAATGTCAGGGGAGACATTGAATAAGTTCATATAATCGACATTTTGAATAATGAGGAAATTTTCAGTGCAATTAATAGATGTCAGGGGACATGACCATCTTTCAGACGACAGGGAGTTTTCAGAAAATTTAGATTTTGATAGCTGAGTTCCTAATATATGTGCTATTGAGAGACTGAAATGGCAGAATGCTTGAAATGTGCTCATATATTCCTTAATAGCTCTTTCTGTGGAGTCAGCCAGAGTTCTATTTACTGTGGTATTGCCATTGAGGGTCAAATTGTCACAAGCATTTAGCTTAATATTGCAGTAACTCTGCTATTAAGAGTCAGGTTCCAGGACCACAGTGTTAAATCAATATTGGAATTGTCAGAAGTAAAATGTTATTTAGAAATACATCAGTGTCGATTTGGGAATATGGTTTTAAGGAAAAAATAATCCCATAAAATCATGAAAGTAAATAAAGGGAGGAACCTCCTGGAGGTAATGAAAGAAGAGAGAAATCCAGTCTTTTGTGCAAATGTGGAAATACCCAAGGGAGATTCAGTTTATGTCAGAATGGCTGTCTTTAAACTCGGAGCTGGTCAGTTGAAGGTAATCCAAAGCCAAAACTCCTATTTTGTGACTCTCTCCATCTCTGCACAGACCAACAGAAGGTGCTGTGGTGGGAAGGACTAATTTCCTTCCTCCCCAGGTGGCTGCATGGGAGCACCCAGGGGTGCCCAGGGCTCTGCCAGCCCCTGAGCAGGGAGCACCAAGGGAGGTTCTGATTGCCTGTCCTTGGGTCTGCACCACCACTGCCTTAGCCATGTATCTGTAACAGCTCTAGTATGGGCTTGTAGCTTCTGCACTGCCAACAAGCAGCATGATGACAATCACAACTGATAGTGTGTATGCTGGAGGTGTTTGGGATTCTGTCCTGAATGAAAATACTAATGTTTGTAGGAAACCAAAACTGATGCATCAATTTATTTTGGCCTAGAGATGAGCAATCGCTTGTTTCCTAGGAAACATGGGGCTGTGCATATGCAGCTCTGAATGTGCACCCTAATGTTTTCCTTCATGGTGATAGAGTAGAAAGTTTGTCTGATGAGATCTATTATGCTTAAAGCAGAAGGGAAAATACATTTGGAAAGTTGCACTATTTAAAAAGAAGATAGAAGCAATACTGCCAAAGTCATGAGAAAAAGGCAGAAATAATTCAGGAAAATAAAGGAAGTGTCATTTCTGTCTATCTAATCTAGGAATTTGGAGATTTTTATAGTTGCAGAGCCATCTGCTAAGTTTCATTTATTGTGCAACTTTACTGCATCACCATCATCTGCTCATTAATCTGCCTTTTTTAGGTCTACTTCTGAAATTCTGAACCTCTGAGCATCTGTCATTGGCTTTGAAACAGTCATATGGTATAGTCTAAAGGTTTTTATAGTCAGTCATTTTGCATCATGCCAGTATTACTCAGCAGAAGCTTAGCAGTTCATGAGAAGCTCACATCAAACTTGTCAGTAAACCACTGCCACCACACCCCGACTCCTGTGTTTTTTACTAGAAGAGTAAATAAAACATAATTATTGGCAATGTATACTGTGCCTCAAGGTGTGGCTAGGATGGCATGGCAGCATTTGGTCCTTTTCTGATCAGAGCAGTGCTCTTGGGTGGTGATTGCCAAAAAGACTTAGGATTGTGATCATAGATCACTGACTCCAGCAGGAGCCTTACCTTTGACCCAAATGGCTCAGACTTGGACCAAGGTTAAGGACTTCTCAGTGTTGGATAAGACCTGGCATTCTTTTGTGACCTGAGCACACATTGCTGAGATGAGCACAGGGAAAATAAAAAACATTTATTTCAATCAATGCATAGAGTTCCTCAAATACAGTACCACATCCTTCAGAGGTGGTCAAATGACTCATTCTTCTTAACTCATTGTTAACAGAAAGTAAAAGTAAGAGAACTGATTTACCTGAAATGCAGAGCCATGGCATCTGTGTCTGGGTGCATCTCAGACTAACCCATACCTTTCCCATTTGTGTGTAGCAGAAGGCAATCTAATGTGTTACCTGAAAAGGCACTTGGAATTCCAATTCTTGCTTTCTGGTCCCACTGGAGGTGAAGCAATCCGTAAAGCCCTAGGAGCCAAATGAGCAGTGGCTATGTCTGTGAGTAAATGCTGCTGGAAATAGGTGTTAGCGAGCCTGAGGGACTGGAGTACTCTCCTGCCAGATGGCTGCCAGGAGGTCACTACCCTGTGTACAGCTTATGAATGCCTTTGCCATTCCTGCCCTGAGGTTTCCTGATGTATTTTTTAAGGCATTGATTTAATTTTGCCTGCTTTAGGTAAATTTCAGTAGCAGTGGATGATTCAACTCAAGAATTGTTTTCTTTAGGGACTAATCATTCTGCCTTGATCTACACTCCTAATTTTGGAGGTTAATCTCGGTAGGCTTCTGCTGAGGAAGGCTGAAGTTTCCATTCTGTAACCTTCTGTGAAAGGGCTAACCCTATGGATTTTGAATCACATTGTCTCTGAATCTTTCTCCCTTGATTACGTATGGGACTAAAGAGACTATATTTCTAATTTAGGCAGTTACAAATGAGGTATCACAAGACAGATGAGGTGATCTAATAGTCTGCTGATACTTCCTGGCCCTGTGTTCCTGCTGTTCCTCTTGCTTCAGCTTGGATGCTTGTGCTAAAATGGCAGGGAACTATCCCAGTAAAACAAATGGAGCCAAGGCAACCTGAGCCCTCTGTCTGGGATGAAGGTGGGGACCAGAACTGGCAGCAGAAAGAGGCTTGCCTGTAGAGTGGAAACACTAAACTGTAACTGTGATCCTTGATAGCCACCTTCTGTCCTTTAACTGACAGGGAAAAGTTGTTGAATCCTGTTGTCGCTGTGACTTTCCTCAGTCCTATTAATGGCAGCAACAGTGGCAGGTAGGGTTGGGCTTCTCACACTGCGGAGGCCTCTAACTCTGCTGACTGATAGGGGCCAAAAGGATCAGCCAGTGATGCCAAAATGATTTTTGTCTTTTACACAGTTCTATGTATCCACAAGTATTAGCATTGCATACTTGTAATCCTTTACTTAGTCTAGTGCTTTGTGTCCTGCAGGCCCTGAGACTGAACAGCCCAGAACTGCAGAGCCAGGGAGACCAAACATTCTATTATTTTGAGAAGCCGAGGTCCCCTAGCAGGACAGATTCTGTAAACTAGAGGTGAGCCCACCCCAGCCCCATTATTGGGCCTCCTTTAGATGTGTAAGGTCTATAACTTGTGTATGTGATTGACGAGGTGTGTGCATTGTGACGCTGTCACCTGGGTGAAGTGGATGCATCCAACAGGACCCTAATTAAAATACCGAGGTAACGATCCCCAGCTCTCTAAGCATATCTGGCTTTGTTTGTCCTAAGACCAGGAAAAAGGCATCACCAGCAATGCTCCTGAGATGGGAACAGGGATGCATCCCCCTTGTGGAGTTGCACTTGACTTACTGAAAGAAACAGTAAAAAATGTGTAATTACCCTTGTGTAGCAGCAGACTCCTGACCTCTGAGATGTCTTTTAGTGTGGGACATACAATTAGATGTGCTGTTTGTCTGAAAGGAAGGAAAAGAGTCTTATCTATCAAAAGACAAACTCATATTACCATCTTGATAGTAGATGTTATCATTTAAAATCCAGTAGTTCTTCTCTAAAGTTAATAAAGCTGAAGTATTTCAGTAAAATTAGCTCTAAGATGTACTTTTTTGCCTGATATTTAGAAGTTAAACCTCTGCAGCGAAAACAATAGAACTTCTGTTCTAATCTGGCATCTCCCGCCATTAACAATAAATAATAATGGAATAGGTGGAAAATTAGCATCTTCTCTGACCAGAAAATATCTTATTTTGTGTGGAAACTTGCCCATTTTCTCATAGAGGTGTTCTGACTTGTTATTTTCTGCATCTTGAATTGGAAGTGGCTGGCACGATGAGGAAACTGAGACCTGAGGTATTGTCAAAGTGTCTGGAGTGGAGCCTCCAAGCAGTAGAGCCGTAGTGTTTTCCATGCCTATTTGTGATGAATGAATTGGATGAACAAACAATGAGGCAAAACATATTTGAAATGGGATGGTGAGTGATGAAATTATGGCCTTGGCCTTGAAGTCTGAAATAAGAATTTTACATGGGGCCACAAATCAAAAGTCTGAACTTTGTATTTAACAGTTCAGGCTTTATTTGAAGTCAGTGATTCTTAGAGGTTATTATCTTTTGTGATCAAATTAGTGCACATTCAAACAGCTTGGCAGGGACTGAATTGTGCTATGGATTACTTCTGAGCTATGCCGCTGGATTTTGACAAATCCGTCCAGTCCCATACTGTGGAATGTGTGGACAAGGTTCAGGTTTGTGCTGATGGAAATGGAAACCTCTTGCTTTACTGAGTTCAATTTGTTTTCACATGTGGTGTGTTGTCTATCTGGTATGTCTGTTTTATTTATAGCTATATAAATATAATTCTGAAAAAGCTAGTTGGCAATTTTCACATCAATATTGTGTTTTCAACAGAAAAAAGCTTATTAGCAGAGGCTGCTGGCCAATTTTTATCATTTGGATCTAAAAATATTTGGTTTTAATGAAGCATTGGGAAATGAAGACTTGGAATTGTGGTTTTGGTTTTTTTTTTCCCCTGTAAAATCATGAAGAACTTGATGCATCTGTTAACAAATCGTGTATTGTTAAAAACATTTTGAGTGAAAGTATATCACAGCTGGCTCAGACATTATGTATGCATTATGTATGTGCTGTATTTTGTCTGCTGAGACCACTGAAAAGAAGTTCTTTGTGCATACTAAGGAAAACTAGATTTGCAAAAGCGGGGGTTTGTTGTTGTGTTTTTGGCTTTTTTGTTGTCTAGGGATTAAAAAAACGCCACCCTCATAAATTTGCCAATATTTTGATTAGATCTGGCAGCTTTTCTTTGTGACTACGAATTCCAAATGGTGTTCCCTGTTTGCTTAGAGAAAGCAGGGGGCCCACTTCACAGTGTTTGCTCTGAGGCTGGGGTATTGACAGGCAGGCATTTTTCCACATTTTTTTTATTATTAACTAGAATAAGCAGTTTAATAACTAGGATTAAACCATCAGATCATGACAGAGCAACATTAGCTGCAGGAACCAAACTGGAAAGGATTCCAGATGTGATTAGATGAATACCTGCCCCTTAGGGGAAATAGTTAAGTGTGCCTCTGTTTTCATTGCTAAGGTAAATGTTTCTTGGGCCATTCTAGGCAGGTATCCCAGGTCTGCATTTTCCCAAAGATGTTGCAAATCCCTTCTGCCAAAGAATATACTGTATTCTAAACCTGAGCCAAAATAGTCTCCCTGATGAAAATCATTGATTTTGCCAGAGCAGACATGATCCTGCTATTGCCTTGAATCATTTACATTTTTGTTACAAATGCAAAAGTGTGTTTATGGCATGCCAGTAGATGAATATTTCCTCTGGGGAAGGGGAGAGTGGGGAAAAATTGTGATAAGAACCTCTGCCAAAGGGAAGAATTCCCCCTCTGAAATAACAAAATCTTATGGTTTCAGTGAGATCAAAAATGATCATGAAGTTATATCCCCCCTTATCCAACATAAGAAAAAAGGTGTTTATGTTTCTAATGACTGAGTTTGTAGTATATTCACATATGGGTAAGTACACAGGGCTATGAGAGACTACTAAAAATCAGATGCAGGGAAGTGATTTCTGGAATAAGAAAAATACCAGTTTAGAGATCAAAATAGTCTAAAAAACCTGTTGGATGGAGGAGTTCCTTCTGTTAGGAGTGAGAAAATTGTCATGCTGTTTCAGAATCAGTGCTGAGAAATGAATTTTTCTCTGTTATTAACTACTTTTGGCCATCTCTGCAAAAGTATAAAGGTGCCAAACAAACAATCAGTGTAAATCTGGCCCTGGAGCACTACAATGTACTTACCCCAAATCCTACATTGCAGTACTGTTCCAGTCTGTGTGATGGGAGATGTATGGTACAAAAAACTTCACAAATCTATCTCTAAACAGTTCTGCTTTCTGCCTAGTGACTTTATTAAAAAAATGAAATGAACTTAAGGTGCCAAGTTAATATTGGTGAAGAAATAAAATGTCAAGTTAGAGTATATGATCATCTTAAAACTTTCCTTTTCAGTCTTGAGCACTCAGGCTAGTAGTGCAAGTGTGCTTAAATGTCTACAGCAGAACACAAATGTAAAGCTTTGAGAGTAATTCTAAATATGACTCTTGAGCCAGATAAGTCTTCAGAAATTATTAAAACCTGAGAATTTGCATACTATTATTTTATTATTTGTTCTACCCCACTTAAATATAAAGGTCATGTTATTGTTGCAATCTAAGGGACCTGGACTACTGTATAAAGGAGGACAAAGAATGGTAAAAGTTTTAATAATTTTAACAGTCTAACCGTATTTCAGTAAATACCTTTTCCTGCTTGCTTTTCTGACAGCTTGCTGTGTAAGACTTAACCTGTGATTCCTTTTCTCTGTGGTATAGAGGAGAGTTTTAGGTGATTGTAGAACCAGCTGGTGAAACTCAGAGTCCACAATATGGTACTGTGTGAATATGTTCTTCCCTAAGAGGAGTGCATAGTCCTGAAAGAATCAAAGGAATAAATAGTGGAAAATACTGGGGTTTATAAGTTTGTCATATAAGACTGGACTACACTGAAGTTTGTCTCTATGTTTTGCAAGTTCTGTGTTTACCTGTGGTCTGGTGCAAAACATACTGAAGTCTATCAACCCTGATGGACTTCCGATTAGTGCTCTTAGAAGATTTATTTTGGCTTCTTTTATTGACAAATTTGCGTGTCTGACGTGAAATTAAGCCAGGCCACAGAAAGCACTTTATTTCCATCACCTGCAAGGGAAATAACCACATTTTTTGAAATTCTCTACCTTCATCTCTCAAACCCTTCACTGCTACATAGCAGAGTGTCTAGCAGTTTTTCCTAGGAGTAATGCTCCTCAGGTGTAACACAAAGAGTAATCTTAGTGAAGAGTGTGTGGGAGGTTTGCTCACTGGAGATTACAAAAAGGGCCACTGGGAGTGGGTCAGGAGAGGGCTGTGTGGCTAACAATAGGTGTTCGGAGAAATGCAAGGAAAGCAAGGAACAGCAACGTTCCCCTTCACTGTCTTCCAGAATGACCATGGCCCTTTTGGCAATGCCGTTTTCCCCAAGAAATTCCCTCCGTGGTTTTGGAAAAAGGTAGCCCTTGCCACCACAAGTTCTCTCAGAGCATTTCAGTGATATGCCGTATTTTTTGGAGAGGGTCATCACAGGTTGAAAGAAGGTGTTTTTAGAGGGGGTAAGTCAGTGACTTAAGGCTGAAAGAATTGCTGCAGAGCAAAACAAAATGCTTCAAAGGCAGGTCTGATGGACTTCTGCTTGGACCTCATACAAGGGCTTCTGTTGCCAATGAAGGGCAGCCTTGTTTGAAGGCTCAAACATGAAAAGAGCTTTGGAAGAAGTGGCACAAGAAATAGATATTTCGTTTTTAATTTGCTTTCCCACCCCCTACCTATTCTTCACTGAAGTATCTCAGTCTTCCGTGTGCCCCCCAGGCCTTGCAGAAGACTAAGTGGCTTTGATAAAAAATGAGACCATGACAAAAATGAGGTAATCCTTTTTCTTTTGACGTTTTTTGTATTTATAGTGCTTCCAAAAGAAATATTTAGGTTAAAAGAGCAAACAAAACCTCCCATCCCAGGTCCATAGGTGAAGTAGTCTTTCATATTTTTGTTACTGTTTAGTAACAGTTTTCCCCACACCTGCGGCTTTAATGAGGCTTGAAAAAAATGTAGAAAAAACATCAAAATGCTTCTCAGTCTGAAGAAAAGTATTTTGTTTTTTTCAGGTTGATCTGGAGCCTGTTGCAGTTGATGAGCCCTTTCAGTGAGCTTTGGATTAGGCCCTGACTTTCTTAATTTTCAGGTGTACAGGGAAAGGGAGTGCAAATACGTGTGGGTGCTTGGGGTTTGACTTTTAGAGGAATTTTTGCCAGACCAAGCTGTATTAGGCCCTCTGCACAGAGGATGTACTTTTCCTCCTGACTTTACATTAAGTTCATGGCAGAAGCCATGAAGAAAAGGCAGTAGGGAAAACCCAAGTGCAAGAGTGTCTCATCTTTGCTGCTGCACTGTAGCTCCTCTCCCTTTTCACCCTGAGACTCCACACTTTCTGGGGTGATGGTGTGATACTTTTACTTGGGAAGTTGCTTGCAAGTTGAAGTCAGATTGATAAAGATGTGAGAAAACATTTCAAACATGGAAATTTCAGCTTTTTGATTAATTGAAGCAGTTCACCTGTTCTGTTATTTTTGATTGTACCTTTTTAGATGCTTGGAAAAAAAATGAAGAATCAGCCTTTTCTTCTTGTATGTTCTGACTTTGTATAGGCACCTGCTTGCAATAATTTATGAAGATAAATCAGTCAATGTGCGGTATTTTTAAAAAGGTCTTCCCTTTTTTAATGGTTTTGTACTTAAAGCCTTAGATATGATTTTTTTTCTTCCAACTGGGATTGACATGGATGCTTTTGTCTGAAAACAGAGACCCGAATACCAAATTGTTGAACAGATTTCTCCTTTGAAAATGCCACTGTCACTTGAAAATATTTGAAAATGTGTGCAATTCCTATGTCTGATTTCTTAGGATTACAAAGATGCAAGACCATGTGAAACCTATAAACAAGCAATGTATAAAATTTCAATGTTTATTTCTAATGCTTTGAGACTCTCCTTTGCTATAGTGTTTGCTTGCAAAATCTCCCACCCTTCAAGTGATTATGTTGAATTTTGTAGCTTTTGTAATCACTTCTGGATGTGATACTTTTCCACAAGTCTGAATTCTGCAGTCTGTCTTTATTGTCAAACTTTTTCATGGTTTTTAGTATCTACTTTATTTTTTTTTTCCTCTACCACACTATTACATTTTTGGGTTTTTTTTCACCGGTTTTTAGTCCTTCCTAGCAAGTTTTGTTTTGCTTTGCTTTTTCTTTTAATTGCCCACTCCAGATGTGGACTTCTGAGTTTCCCCTTCTGGACTACCACTGAGACATGTGCTTTTAACACATTCTTGTTGTCATTAAAGCAATTCTTCATAGCTAATTCAGCAAAGAGGAGGAAGTGACCGACTGCTGTTGGTGGTGATGAATATGATGAACATATCAGTTTGTCATCTGGTATAGCCATTGTCCTCCTCTTCAGTTGGGGTTCATTTCAGTTTGTTATGTTATAGAAGTATCAATATGTGATGTTTTTGTTCAGGTTTGACCGAAAGGGCTCTTTTGATTAAAAGAAAACCATCCTCTTTGCTTTAGCTCTGTGTATACTGCAACAGCAGCTTGTGATATTGTGCTGAAAATTCTGTAGTCCAAACAGATTTGATTCAGATCAGTGACTGCATAGCAAATCTCCAAGGAATATTTATGACCAGATGACATCCTTACCAGAACCAGATTGGCACATGAGAAGGCCTTTTGCTCCTGGAGATGCTGTTTTTATGGAATGATATGTAGATTTACTTAATGCTGATATTCTCTGGTCAGAAGGAACTGGATTTCAGGGGAGCTGAGCCTTGGTCATTGTATTTCCCAAAGAACATAGCACAGTACCTGCATCTTCTTTTCAAAGTGGAGTTGACTTTACAGTGTGAGCTGGAGCAGTGTTGAGGGGATTGCCTCTCAATGGAGGCAGCTGCTATTCTGCAAACCCGAGCTGCCTGCCCTATTTAATAATCTTGGCAATTTAGCCCAATGCCTTCTGAGAGAAAGTGCAAAGGCTAGCACAAGAGCTGATCAGTATGGATTTTGTTATCACTAATAGATTCTCCCCCCCCCACACCCCGTCTTTATTTCTTAAATGCACTTGCTGGAAGAAGGAAGTTTGGAAAACTACCACCTTCCTGCCTTTGCTTCTGGAATCTTCCAGTTGTTGCTGCTGGCAAGACAGCCTAAAATCCTCCTCCAAAATGACTAGTGCTAACTCTGGAAAGGTATATTTGCCCTTTTTTGGCCATTCATCATATCCTTAGCCTAGTAATGGTCTTGTGGATACAGTGGAGAAGAAAAAAGAATAATCATTGCCATGTAAGAAGATGAGATGCTGCAGGGGAACTTTGTAGGCCTTATAGTAGGCATTTGAAGGTACATAAGTATATTCCCAGGCTCTGTGTGACCAAAGGAGCTTGGGAGATGATCTAAGGTATGGCAATTCAGAGTGTCATTATATGCTCAGCAGCCAAGCTTAGTACATGTTGGTATATAAAACCAGGTCTTCTGCATAACCCATGGACTCTCAAATTCTGTCCAGAACACAAGACCTCAAGGATTTATAATGTGAAGCTTTTCAATGTGTTTGGCTCAGCCACACCTGCCTTTGTAGTTAATCTCCAGAAAACAAATCAGTCATCAGCAAACTTGACTTGCTGCACTTGTCTGAGTCCTTTTGTTGCTGCCTGTAGTGAGAGGGCCTGTAGGATGACCACTGCTCTTCGCCTGTCTTTGTGGCACCGATGGGAACCAGAAAGGGTACTCTGAACTTTTTGCAGCTATGCATTACTTCATTTTCTTTCTGCAGGAGTTGAAAACTGCCCTTTACTTTGATCTTTATTCCAGGGAGGGAACAAAATAAACATTGTTGGACTTCTGTGGGGCTTTCTTGTCAAGTCAGAGAACACTGCTCATAAAAAAAAGTTTTCCTTCACAGTGGGAAACATTTTTTTTATTAATGGCTTCTCTGCTTTCCATTGCTGAGTGAAAAGAAACTTGTAGAAGGACAGAGATGTGGCATCACTGATAGATCTGTAGTATGACTTCAGGGTGCATCACTAGTAATTGTTTCCTCTCACATTTCTTTGAGAGTCATAAAATTGTTTCAGTTGAAAAAGACCATTAAGATCAAGCCTGACCATTAAGATCAAGCCTGACCATTAAGATCAAGTCCAACCATTAACCCAGCACTGCCAAGTCCACCACTAAACCATGTTCTAAGTGCCACATACAAAAGTCTTTTATATACTTCCTGATATGGTGACTTAGCCACTTTTCTGGGAAGAATATTCCAGTGCTGGAGAACTCTGTTGGCAAAGAATTTTTTCCTAACACCATTCTAAACTAAAATTGGAGAGATTTAGTTTAGATATTGGGAAGAAACTCTTTCCCACAGGGTGGTGAGGCACTGGCACAGGGTGCCCAGAGAAGCTGTGGCTGCCCCATCTCTGGAAGTGTCCAAGGCCAGGCTGAAGAGGGCTTGAAGCAATCTGGTCTACTGGAAGGTGTTCCTGTCCATACCCAGGGGGTTGAAATGAGATGATCTTTAAGGTCCATTCCAACCCAAACCACTCTATCATTCTAAACCTCCCCCGGCACAACTTGAGACCATTTTCTCTTGTTCTGTTTCTTGTTACCTGGGACAAGAGACTAACACCTATCTCTGTGCAGCCTCCTGTCACATAGATGTAGAGAGAGATAAGATGACAAGAAGTGATTTCTGGGTGCCATCAAAGGATCTCTGCTTGTGTCAGGCCCTCTCCAGTCTTGTGAAGGTGTTAAAAAAAAAAAGTTACTCAGCCATTTCTTTGTGAAACTAAGGAAAAGCATCAGACTGGGCTGTGCAAATGACAAAGTAAACTAAAATCAGCTTCCAGAAGAGGGAAAATACAAGGCATAGAGCCAGGACATTGCAGACCCTACTTAGTTCCTACTTGTATTGTGCTGAACAATGGTAGCTCTTCTCTTTGTCCACATCTTTAGTTTTCCAAGACAAAACATGGAACAGTGACACAAGATTTAGAGTTTATGTAGTCAAAAACTTATCCTAGGCTGTACTGAATGTGAATTTATTAGCCATTCATGTATTTTGATACCCAGCCATACAGTGCATCTGCTCTTGTCTACTGCTAATTGTCTTTTGCCTTGTAAATGTGAGGGAACTTGTGGAAAATATCCATGAGGTCAGAGCAGGAATATAGGCAGGTTTGGAGCTTACCTCATGTAGTGGAAACTCATATACTTCTGTACCAAAATATGAAATAAGTTTCTCCTACCTAAAAGATGCTGATAGAAATGAAAACTTCTAATTCTTTAGTTTTCCAGCAAAGTTAGTAGTTACAGTGTGAACAGGTGAAATACCAGATGTGACTTCACTTTTTGTTTATAATTCTGAAGAGTGTATGCATTTTCAAGAAAGATTTACATGAAGAACATAGATTAAGTAAATAAATGGAGAGAGTACATGGTTAATGTTTTTAAAATAGTAAATGCTTCCCATTTGTAACATTCTTGAAACAGATCGCCCATGAAGGCTTTATTTTTCTTTCTGCTTTACAGGGCTGTCTGTGTTTTGTTTATTTGCTGTACAAATTTATGTTCAATGCCTCCAAAATTTCAGGAGAATTTTGGTCACTGAACTGCATTAATACATGTTTAATTAAATCATTATAAAAAATTATATACATATGATAAATTAAGGTATGAGAATTAAACCTTAAATAACATTAAACATTTAATCCTTTTAATTGAATTATTAAATTAAAAGGAATTTAAAAAATGAATGACAAAGCAGGAGAATGAAATCACCTGTGCAAGATCCAACATAATGTTAAGAGAAGGACCCACACAGGAATGCAGTTTCACTATTTGCAAGCTACTGCAGGCATAATATGTATTGTAATAGATCCATTCTAGGAAGATTAATGTTTATTACTGCTTAGTATTGTCTGCTTACTGCTATCCTTATCTATTGCTGTTCCTATTGCACTATGTCCAGAGCAGTGAAAAAAATGTTCTTTCTACCTTTCAGTGTTTCTGCAGATTCTGTCAGAGATACAGTGGCTGTAAGGACTTGGCAGCAAAGCAAGCTTAGCAGTTTGAACAAGCAACAGGAGCTCATCTTGTGACCGTTTCAAGCAAGGCAGTGGAAATGGGTCAGATGTGTTGACCAAACTGGAAGTGTTTAAATGTGAGAAAATGAAGTGGCTAAGAACTTTTGAAATACAGTAAGTAAGTAAATCAAGTTTGAAGGAAGAGATCCTCTCTAGTAAACTTCCATACCACCAATGAATTGCTTGCCATTTCAAGTTAGATGGGACTTGTTCAGAATGTCTATGTCTGGATAAAACATGAAACTTATGGAGAATTTGAAATATGCAAATGCAAGCTTGGTTACAGACTGGAAGATCAATATTCAAGTGTTCTCACTGCAAAATGAAAAGTCCCAAGATGTTGAGTACCAGTTTGATATCCTTAGTGTGCTCTTCTAACTCTTTGGAATTATGTTTTTACTTCAAAATGCTCAATTAAATAGAGTAGTTTTGGAAGGAGCAGATCAGTTTTGTAGTAATCCTATTTTAATAGACCCAGAACAACAGCAGCGATCTTGAAACACTCAGATAAAGAAGATTAGGAATTTCTTCAAATAAAAACTAAGTACATGTTTGAAATGAGTGAATATTTACTTTTTGTATCTCTAATAAGGAGCATTCTGCACTAAGTATAGGTTAACAGAGGCTTTTAGTCACTTAGTTCCACTGTAGCCTTCTTGATTTATTTATTTTTATATTCATTTCTTAAAAGGCAAAATAATGTTGCAACTGCTGTTGGCACTGCAGTGGGATCTCTGGCCTGTTCTTGCCTCTGCCAAGAGGTAATTTTTTGTCTGGGAAGTTCATCTTGCTACGATAAACCTCAGTTTTTCTCACCTGTAAAGGAAATGATGGTATTGAAATGTGTTGGCAGCAAAGGAGGCAGAAACTCAGCATATAAAATGGCTATTCTGGAACAGTCAACTTTAGTGCCAGTTCAAATGCTGCATCTGAATGACTTAATGTTACAGAGATGATTATGTTAGAGATTGTCACTTATATAGTGAAATTAGATGGATTTGATTGTGTGGTTCAACCGCAGTAAGTCTGCATGGGGAAAAGAAAGTGTCTTTAGATAGTGACGGGCACGATTCAGACAGCTGATCTGCATTAGGTGAGAATGTTTCAATCTGGCACAAAGAGGTTCCTACCCCAGTCTTCCTGTGACCACTCTTGCACAAATCCTTCAGCGTTCAGATGCAAAATCTTAGAATTAAACCCTCCCAGATCCAACGGATGTTAGTTCACTCTCTCATCTATTCCCCCTCACTCCAACAAAGTTCATAGTGTTGAAAGTGAGTCTTGAATTCGTCCTGCTATGCAAAGGTGCAAGCCATAAAGCTCAGATTAAGGGGCTTGAAATTCTTTTAGAGCTGTACTGTATCTGGCAATCTATGTTCCTTTGGGCCTGACAGAATTTTTTTGGCAGTTAAATTTTCACTCCCTGAGTTTTGCCCTGAGATTCAGGTTCAAATAAATCTGAAATGTGGAGCAGAGTTCAGTCCAAGTGAGTGAGTTTCCCATAGTTTCTGTCTGAAATAATAAATTCTTCCTAGGAGAGAGAAGGGCAAACCTCCATTTGGTTCATCCAGAAGATTTGCAGATGCTTTTATGAACCTGGGTTTAATTTGGGGTTTGCAAGAAAGCCCTTTCCTATTTCTTCTATTCCTCTTTCAACTCTGGAGTATAATCCTGCCTGTGTCAGAGTTAACAGGAATTTTTCACTCCCATTTTTAGCAAAGGCATTTCACTCTGAAGTTCTGCCTGTTTCTGTTTATTGCCCTTACAGGCCAAATTCTGAGTTAGTAAGTATACTTAGTAAAGCACCTATTGATTTTAAGGCTGAATTTCAAAACCTCAGGATTCCATGCTATTCCTCTTAACTCTATTAAAATTGGAAAAGTATTAGCGATCAAATGAACCAGTAAATGACATAATTCAGTTGAGGAAGTGTAGCTCACTGAGGACATATACATTCCCGGATATATTTTTTCTGCCTTTTTAAAGAAGACTCTTTGACTGCCTTGAAAAATTCACCTGCCTACTTCCCCAGAACTTGTTTTACCATCTATACACACAGTACATAGTATACCTCCTGATTTTACAAAAAGAACCTGGTGTTGTTTTGCTCTTCGACCTGCAGCCTTCTGTACCTCGTAAGCTGGAGCAAAAAACGTCTGTCTAATCGATCCTTATTAAATAAACAGTGTTATCAATGCCTTTGAGACAGCTGTATGACATGGGGACATCAGGACTTCTGCTGGCTTGCCTTAATTGGCATGGCAACGTTGTTTTTTTGGCCTGGCACAGCAGATCGAAAATTGAATTTACAAAATCAAACTGTAGTTATCTGCATTCCTTGATGTCCTCCCAGGTGAGCTACTGGGCTTCATGCTAATAACTTCTAAAGCAAGCAAACTTCAGCTAATTATGTGCTAGTTTATTCTCCCTTGCTAAATTTTGGCAGGTTGCTTCTGTAAATTATGAAAAATAAATGTGAAATATGCAGATGTCTTTTGTTTGAAGCAGATGTTTGGTCCGCCTTGCCAGAATCTAATCAGCTGTTTCCCCAGAGTTTTTTGTTTCTCCCCCCACCCCCAGTATTGTCCAAGAGTTTCTGAAAACATGAACGGTTGGGGGACTGTAGAATAATAGAACATTGCTTTGTTTTCCAGCTACTAGGCTTCAAGGTAATTCAAGAAATATTTTTTAGGCTGTCTTTCCTGGCTAAAGTCACAGCAGATGCTGGCAGATGGCCCATAAGGCATAATATTGTCTGAGGGCAGAATTTGAATGCAACCTTGCCTGTCATGGGAGAGGTGGTGGTGAGTTGGGAAGGAGCCAGTGAAACCTGGCTTTGAAGTCCTGATGGTGCTGTGGGGCCAAGACCTGCCAAGGCTTAATGTGCTTCCACCTCGGGATCCTCACAGATGGGGGAAGTAAAGATCTCCAGGGGTTCAGAGCAGCTGTATGAAAGGCAAATGGGTGGCAGGATCTGTTTGTTGCCCCAAACTGCCTCTCCATGCCCTGTACAGCCTGCACTGGGGAGGATGGATTGGCTGGTGTTGCACCTCATGCTGCCTGGCTGGGCTAGAGGGAGACTGGCAGGGGTGTCTTAGTGCTTTGTTGGCATCTCAGCAAGCACCACCCTGCAGCACAGGGTCTGAATCTGCCTGTATGGGCTACTCGCTTTAGTCTCCTGGTTATCACAGCTCCTGAAAGTGAAGCAGTCTCCAGAAGTCTGATCCACATTGTACCTCATACTTTTCTCCTGGCCTGCAGTTTAGTTTGGACTTCCAAGATGCAGGTGTCCTGACACAGCAGCTGTGCCTCACTTGTTATGACACTTGCCAAAGAAGGATATCTGTCTCAACAGCAGCTAGTTAGGTACCAACATAAAGTGCAGAAAATGCTCCAGATGAAGATTCCTCAAAACTTGAGGATCATCCTCCCTGCTGTTAAAGCTCCAGCAGGCTCATCAGAAGTTCAATATAAGAATAGTAATTATTTTTTCAGTAAGTGCTGAACACCTGCTTTTCACTTTCTGTTGAGGCTTTCACAGCATTTGATTGTGCATGGATTTAATCTTCCAGCCCTCCTACAGGTAAAGTATCAATTTCCCCACTTCACTTATAGGGAAACAGACACAGAATTAGGCAAAGTGATGTTTTCTTAAAAAAGAGAATAGATAAGTTTCGTGTTTAAAAGACTTTAAGGGTGTAATCATCCTCATGATACTAATCCATGTCACAACTGGCCGTATTTTTCCAGTTGCCATCAGGTCTTCTCTTGTGGGTCAGCAGAAAGGCAGATATTTCTGCCACTCAATGTTGGGATTTAGCTCTGTGTGTTCTGAGCACTTCCTGTTTGGGTGGACCTGCTGATCATTTCCAAAATCTGTACTTTTACCTTACGTGCTGGAAGCTGATTGGCTGCCTGAGTTGATAACAAATGACCATCTCTAGAATCCAAGAGGTACAGAGCAGTAGGCAACTTCTGAGCAATCAGTACTTTAATATAATGGTTCTACTTATTTTTTATCATGGCTGAAGCACAGATCAAGAGTCTGTTGTGATAGGTGCTTTGGAAGCAATTAAAATGAATAGTCCTTTCCCTGGGGACAGAGGTCTTGTGATTGTGGCAAGATGCTCTTTACTTGTAAATAGATTGCTTGAGGGAAGGATAATTCAGCAGTGTGTAACACTGCTAGGGAAATTTTTTTTACAGTAAAATGAAGGGGGAGAAAAAACATTGCCAATTTTTATTATCTTCTTTATATTTAGATTTGAAAGAATCTGGGTTTGGTCCTTCCAAAAGCATTTGTTAAATCTGACTGTATCATCAAGGAATATTTTTTTTTTTAATGAATCCTCATAAGGCAGTATGAATATATAGTCCTTTGATTATTCAAAAAATTGTACAAAATCAAAATAAATTTGCCTGAGCTATTTAAAATAATTAACCTTTGACAAACCTCCCCCTCTGGTGATGGAGTAGTAACTATATGAATAAAAGATAAGTCATGATAGTCAATGAATTACAATATTCATCCCATAAATTACAGGATAAGATAGCAGTCTAATCTACCTTTTTATAACTGTAAAATGTCCTGAACAGTAGTGCCTGTACTCTTCAGGTTATTTCTATTCTGTTTCTTTGAGGTGTGCAACACTTCTCATATGAAGGGCTTCTCAAGTGATGTTAAGTTTCGGCGGTGTTCACAAAGGCTGTGACCCAGGACTTCCTTCCCTGCTCTCAAAGGGAGTCTGTGCCTTAATAGGAAACCCATGCTACAAAGGGTTTTTCCTGAATTGTAACAGTAAGTGCAAATTATGATCCTGGGAGTCTCCTGCTATATAACCAAGTACAATGCCAATAAACCAGGGGTGTAAACCACATGAGCATATGGACAAAATATGGTCTGAATGGCATGATTATGTTTTTCAGACCATAATGAATTCATCCCAAGGTGCAACTGTACATCTGTTGTTATAGTGTTCATGATAGCAAACACTACACTAAAGGTTGCAGTTTAACTCAAATTATAGCCACCTGTTTCCATTCACTAACAACTTTCTTAAAAATTATTCCTTCTGGACTGACTCAAATCAGTTTTAAAATGGTCATTCATTTATATATTTATTTGGGGGAAAATATGCTTGATTTATAGAGTAGGTAGGCTGAAAGACACTCCCTTCCTGCTCCCTCCTCATCATTCCAGCCCCGTGGATTTTCACCAATGCATTTCCTTAAAAATGAATCAAATCATCTGGCTTTGGATGGACTGATCCAAATCACATTGATTTTTTTTTTTTTTATTTTTTTTTGCTGAATACTCCATTGGGCTTTCTGTGGCTCACTTTTTGGCTGCTGGCATGAACTAATATTGTGTAGGAACAGGTCTGATTACTGCATATGAAGCTTTAGGTGCTTAGAAGTTAGAAGTCTTGTCAAGACTAGTTTTCTACTATATCCTCCTCATTGTGTGCTCAATAAGTGTTGCTCACATGGCATCCCATCTTTCTTTTGCTGGGAAAAATCCAAACCATAGTGTTCATAGACTGGAGATAAAGAGATGTTTGATTCCTACTCTTTGATGATTGATACCAAGGAAGATAAATTTCTTTAAAGCAAGTTTACCATCCCTCTGGGAGGGATGAGATACCAAAGAGACTAAACGATATTATCAAAACTTTAAAAATGGCAAAAGAGGAGAATCTAGTTTTGGGTCTACAGACATCATGTTCTCTTTTAGTGTCTGTCTTAAAAGCTTTTAATGCTCAAATCAACTTTGCAAATATTTTCCAAGTTAAGGTATACAAATATTAAAGGAGGGTCTGCTACTCATCCTTAAAACAGAGATCAATATCAGTGATACACACAATGTTTTGAAGTGTAAATGACCCTGAATGTGATAGACTCCCAACGCATGTTTATGGAGTAACATAATTTCTTAGCAAGTGTCCATTGTGTATCTGTTATTGAAAGCTCTCCATTGTGCTTTCATCTGAGGAGAGTAAATGACACCATGATTTCAGGTTTACTTTTGATAGGGCAGTATAGGGAGCTGTTTGGTGCACTCTTGTATTGGGTTTCCTTGCAAACCCCCTCCTGACATCTGTGTGACTGCAGGAGGGAGATTGCATGATTCTTCTTGGAAAACTAACTCACCATGTCATAGTCAGCTCCCTCTGAGGGGCAAGTGCTGATCCCAGCCTGCAGCCTCAAGGGCCAGGTTAGACTCCAGGTTAATCTACAAAGGTTGGTAAGTAAAAAAAAACATTCTTCCCTTGAAACTTCAGAGCATTATTACTCCTTTTCTCTGCCTGCACGTTGCTTACTGCTACTCTGGAAATGAATGCAGAGTACATTAGGGTGCAAAAAAGTCACAGAAGAGAGTTTCTCTGTCTCTCTCGCTTCTGTTATGTAAGTGGTCCCACTCACAGGAGACAAGGAAGTTCTCCAGTCCACACAGAGTGCTTCTTTTTTTTAAAGTAATATCATTGTTCAGCTTTTACAGATGTATAATGCAAAACATGGCTTGAGAAGGGTACTCATATCCTTATGCTTTCTCAATAAAGGGGAAGCTGAAAAAAGACTTGCCTACAGCCTTGCAGCAAGGCAAAGGCCAGACTCAGGCTTGGAACTAAAGTCCCAACCCTATACTAAGCCCTTGGGCTCTCCTTCTTTGTACTGGCTCTGCTGCCTTCAAGGCTCTCTGTGCCTGGGAAGGTGAGAGCATTAATGGGTTGTAGTGCAACAGCTCTGTAAAACCTCTGCAAAATGCACAAAAATTATTCCATTTGGCCAAGTGACTCCACTGTCATGCATTCATTGTTACAAACAGAGACAGCTGTTGTGGTAGAAATTGCTGGAATTAGTAGCAAAAGACTGTGTTTTGTTTGGGGTTTCAAAAAATATGTAAAGCTGCTGCTTGAAATTAAGACTTGCACAGCATTTTGGTTCATTCGCTCTCTTGTCAGCATGTTTTCTACCAAACTCTTGTTTTCTTGGGTGGGACAGAGGAAGATGCTGGCAAGATGGGCAGATGGATGGCAAGCTGCCACTCAGCCTGGAGCTTGCAGTCCACAGCTACCTAGACCCAGAGGTACCTAGCCAGAGGGCTACATGTGGCATGATTTGAAGTATAAAAGAGAAAGTGAACTTTCTGTGACTTATTTTAATAAACTTTTTCCTTACCTTTGTTAAAAGGTGCCTTAGTTAAAGCTTGCATTATCACAATTAAAAAGAGGCATTGATATAATTATGTAGTAATTGCAGTAAATTATCAAGATGAAATCCTTAAGGCAGCTTTTATTGCTGCTTAAGCTAGATGTCTTATTATTGAGGTAGTTGTCTAATTTGGAAGAGAAGAAAAGAAGAATTCTCTTGCAGCTTTAGTATTGCAAACAAATAAAGGAAGATTGTGCTCTTCTGCTGCTGCTTACTGACACTGTCAAGAATAACGTGAGTGACATATCACCAAAGCAAAGTGTGTTCTTCCCTGAGCCCTAACTGAGTGGCATTATAGCTCATTTCATCAGGCTCTCAATTGTGAAGTGGCCTTTTTTTTTCCTTGAACTTACAGGCAGAGGAAATTATCTACTTCAGAGAATAAGGGTATTTTTATGCTTATGAGTTAGCCATTTGCAGAAAAAATGTTATTTACATGGATGAATTCATAGGGGAGAACATGACATCGACCACTTGCTTTTGTTTCCTTATGGAAATCTTGCGTGGATATTATTGTTTTCTATTAGGGATGTAAGAGGAAAGGAGGGGGAATATTTCTTCAGCCTATCCCTCTTAATAGGCTTTTTACACAAATGCGGAGTCCAGAAAGTCTGCTGATGGCAATGATATATCTGATTTCCAAGATTTGGTGTATAGCAAAATATTTACAATGATGCAACTTTTGAAATACTTCATTCTATTTTGTTCTTTTCTGTAGATTTATCTACGTTTTCAAGACAAAACAGTAGTATCTCACTCAGGGGATTGGCAATTGGATAGAGAGCCTTTCACCTCTGGGTCAGGATCTCAGATTTGTTACAGGTCAGTAGTGCCTGGGAGTTGGTATCATGTGACAGCTGCTCAGTGGCCCTTTATGAAATGAGTTGGTAGTGCCAGTTCACTGCCTTGAGAGCAGGTGTCTTCAGCACTGATCAAACCTGAGGGTGCCAGTGCAAAACCAGTTGTTGGCAGAAACGAGGAACTGCACTTGGGTATAATGCTCACAGTTTGCATGAACTTAAAAACAAGGTCAAGAGAGCAAACAGACATGTCTAGATCTTCAGCTGGTGTAGGTTTGGCATAAACAAATTAAATGTAGTTGTAGTGATATCACCCGCTGATTAAAACAGAACTCTCTGGGGGTGGACTGTTCTGGTAATCTAAAGGTTACTGACATTGCAGTAATATTTTAAGTAAAGATGAGAATTAGCAATCCAAGTACCTTAGAATTAAAATCAGATTTAAAACAAATCCAGGCTTCCTGAAATATGGAATAGCACTAATTATTCCACCTTGTGATGCCCTGAGATAACCATACAGTAATGGTTAATGAATGTTACTGGTTTTTGTGCAAAGAAGGTAAAATTGGATTTCAAAGACACATTAGTCTGCAACTTTTAATGGCTCTCTGCTTTTAGTGGCTTTGCCTGTGCTTCTGCCAGGGCAACAAACCCAGGCAAGCAATTCTGAACTGTTGAGGTGTAGTAATGGAAGAAGTGAAGTCTTCCGCCAAGGAAGCTCCTAACACTAAGGGAGCATAAATGTCTCACAACATTTAGAAAAAACTTTTAGTTGTTAAGAAGTAGTTTAGTTATTTCTGATGTCATTGAAGTCTTGTTTAAGAGGAGTCTCAGTCTTGTCTGACAGTGTCCAAGAGAAAGTAAGAGAACCATTTGCTCTGGAAAAAGTATTTATTATGCTGAGATTTTGCTGCAGCATTTAAAATCTGAGTTATTTTGGTACTTATTTCAGCAGGAACAATGCAGTGGCATAGGATGCCTTAATTTTGTCATAAAAGTGAGCCTGAAATGAAATATTTATAAATTCTCCGAAGTAATTCTGTGCTTTAAAGGGAATATTCTGTTTATACAGAGTGCATCATGGAAAGAAGTTTAATTTCTTTGAAATGCAGACTTCAGCCCTAATTACAGAGTAGTGACTAGCACTTCCATTGCTTTAGGTTTAAAAATGATGGAGACAGAAAAGCAGCCTTTTCTCAGTAATTCCTTTTCTTCATAATGTATAACTTATATTCTTTTTCTTTAAACTCACTTATTCTCATTCTGGTATAATTTAGGGAGCAGGCTAACACTCTGGTTGTTGCTTTTTCTTACCTTAGAGCTGCCAGATGAGGGGACAAAAAGGCAAGCAAGAAAAAAGGAGAGAGGATTGAAATTACAGAACGGATGGTGAAATGACATTTTAGTGATCCAGTCTGTGCTTGATGATTCAGTCTTATTTTCTGTGCACCCCTGGTTGTTGATTATGGACAAGGACTAGAAGACTTGGCATATGTCTTTAAAAAAAAAGTCAATTATCAAAGTGTTCTAATCCTCTCTAGTGTCAGATTCCTTCTTGAACTTGTACCTTGTGCCATTCATAGCTTACTGACTTTGTATGTTGTTTGTTTTTTTAAGGCTGTCTTGATTTACTAGGAATGATTAGGGCCATGAGGGTACTAATACAGTATTCAAAGACATTTGCTTCAAAAGGATCAGTTACAGTATTTACAAAACTGAAGTTGGTGGGATTCAGCTACAGATTAGTCCAGGCATTAGAAAAGGAGGCAAACACTGCTTGTGCAAATACTTTTGCCACATCTAAATTGAATAAACTGCAGTTTTGGAAGAAGGAAGGGTAAAAATTCCACCTGCCTCCTTTCTTTCTGGCTGAAACTTGGAGGTACAAGGCCATAGCTAAGCTTACCTTATTCAGTCACCCAGAAAAAGACACCACTTGAATGCTCTCTCTGAATAGAAGGCACAATGATAATAGCAACGTCACACAACAGAATGGTTTCTGCCAAATCACCTTAGCCTTTCTGCATGATCATCAGGATCAGCAATCTGTTAACCAGCCCATTCTCTAGGTTTTGCTGTAGCAGTATGCTTTGAGATTACTTTTGCACTTCACAAGAAACAAACAATTATTGAGAGATGGTTTAAAGGGGGAGGAAGAAACAAACCAAGAAAAGAAATCTCACAGTCCTGAAGAGCCAAATATTGGAAGGTGAAGGGAAGATTAAGAAGAAATTGCCTGTTACAGAACTTCATTAAAGCCATTTATTAACTTTGTAATGCCTAACAGTTTTCTGGCTCCAGAGTTTTTTCATATAGAGGGTGGATAAGGGTGCATTTCACTTTCATTTGCATTCTTGATCCCTGCTGCTCTGTTTATGGCATTGATGCTATTCATACAGTCTTTGCAATATTAATTTTTAATTTATGATGCTCATTAGGAGACAATTAGAACAATTATCATTTATCTTGATATATTATTTACTAAGACTTGCTGTCATGGTTAGGGACCTGTGATTAGTGGGAGGGGAATAGAAACCAGTTCCAAGAGGTGCTTGGCTGAATGGACTGATTCTGAAGAAATGGTTGTCACCACCAAAGGCCTGAAGTTCTGATGTCTAAGCAAAAGACTTGCAGCACCTAATCAAAACTCAGGAGGAACCATTGAAGACAGGACTGGGACAGTGCTTAATGAACCTGCAGGAAAATATTAATGAAACTCTCCTGTATACCACTAGCTCATCAATTATTCATCCTGCTTTTGCCCTGGTACTTTACTCTCTTCCCTTTTTGTCTCAATATGATTACCTTTTTTTTTCCCCCTGTATCCTCATTTTCCTTTTGTGGATTTGCTGACATCTTTCCCTGGTAACACTTTCTCCATGGGAAATTCTGTTTCTTGAGTCAATTGCACAGTATCCACAGGAAAAAGATAGGTAAATTGTGCTCTTTGAAACATTTGGATTACTGCGCTGCAGTTATTAAGACTTGGGAAACCAGATCACTGGCATGACAGCCTTGGAGAACCTGATTTGTTAAAAGTTACCAGATTGGAAACTCAGAATAATTTATGTATTTCTTAATTAATTTGTTGGATTTAGTAAGTTACTATCTAGACACTATCTATATAGAGGTCTACATGGCAAAAACAGGTTTTCAAATGCTAGTGACCTAGTAGGAATATATAGACACGCTCTTTCCTCTCCCTTCACCGTAGCTGTCCCTCTTACGGGACTTCTGAGAATCCCTGCCTTTAGTCTCTGAGATCCCAGGTTGTTTATAATGTATGCTTGTGCAGAAGAGAAGGCAAATTGGATGTTTTGGAGCCTGATAATTGCAACTTTGCATCTGAAGCTAATTGTGGTATTTTTGAGTCTGTTTTATTAAGTTATTTTTAGACTTCCTGAAAAGGGTATTATTTCTGTTTGTTTTCTGTTTGACATCAAAGCAGGAACAACAAATTACTAATTTTCTAATCTATTCCCCAGACCCTTGGCTTTTATTTTTTTGAACCATTGCACAGCAGCAGTGGAACTGAATGTAGGAAACCTCAAGGGCCAATACCATCAAACACCTTTGAGAGACATGCACCAGTCCCTGCCTCTTTTCTGTTGAAAATCTTGTCACTACGACTAATCTCAAAGGCAACTACTGTATTGATAAACTATACTTTCTAGGAGGAAGGAATTCTAAATTACTGGATTCAGAAATTCTGGTACTACTTTTTATTTTTCTCTTCCACCTTCTGGATTTTGCAAGCTTGTATTTAGAATGTATTTATACCAGAAGGGAAAAGCAAAATTCCCCTGCCTGGTGTAACAGGAAAGCTGATGCAACAGTCTATGATGACTCCTTCAAAATAGTGTAATGAGGACAGCACACAATGCTACAGCTTGTATTTATGCTATGTAGCATGTTTCATCTCCAAGCCAGTTTAAAACCTTAACAGATTTATTTTTGCAGCTCTCCTGTGAGCAAGGTATGTAGACATTGTTTTCTTCTTTGTTATGTTGTATCAGAACTTCATTAGGCCCTGGGATGCAAATACAAAAAGGCATGGGAGAAAGTATTCAGCACACAAATCAGTTGTTCATGGTATTTTGCACCCTGTTATAGATTGAGATCCTTTTGTAAAGAAAGCTCTACAAATGACGATTTCTGCCCCTTCCCCAGCAAGACCAGCTCTGACTACTGCTGCAAATAATTGGTATTTAAAGTTAGTAATTTGCTAAACCTGAGTATATTTATCTGATGATATATTTTCCTCATTGATGAAATATTCCCAAAGAGTTCCCTAATTGTTATACTATATTAACTCATTTAGATAGAATTTTAAAAAACTACTAGTACAATTTGGAGATGTAAATACTGTGGTCTGATATGACACGAGCACTCAGAGCTGCAGCCTGACCCATGCATGAGCGATGTGACACATCCACATGTCAAACTGCAACCCCACACAGGAACTAGCTTGTCTCCTGAAAACCTTATAGCTGTGTTAGTGTGGCACGCTCCCGGGCTTCCTGTGATGGAGCAGAGGGATAAGGAGACAGGCAGTGTTACACTCATACAGTGATAAATGGAGGTTTCCTCATGCCCCTGTGCTCTCTGTGTAAGCAGGCACCAGGATTCGAACAGCCTGTCTGAAAATGACTGTTGGATTAAAATCAAGACACTCTAGAGTTTTCTAGCCATTCCAGCTGGTTGTACAGCGTTTCATTCATCACCTCTAAAGAACGTTTTTTGATTAGCCTTACATCTTTCCAACCAAATCCAACCTTAGCTGCTCTGGTAATTTAATGTTAGAATTGCAATTTACTATAAACCTTCTTAGCAGGCAGGTAATCAACTTAACAGAGTTTATTGCACAAGCAGCTGTTCAGCAATCTAATATTATTATTTTTTTTACCTGTTATTTGCAGCTGCAGAACAGGATAAATCCACATTAGTTCCAGTCTGCCTGACTGGAATCTCATCTCTGCCATGTTCTAATTTTCGATAACTTTCAAGATCTGGCTTCTGCAAACTATGAAGCTCATAAATTGAACAAAATAACTTTGAATGAAGCAAGCCTGCTTAGTTTCTTTGGTTTACATGCCAAAGGCTTGGCAGTTATATGGCATGTTAATGATTGCTTTCTGTTTGTTTGGTTTTGGCTTCTGCTTTTTTTGTTTGCTTTTGAAA
The DNA here is from genome assembly GCA_025920805.1 of Petroica traversi. NCBI lineage: Eukaryota > Metazoa > Chordata > Aves > Passeriformes > Petroicidae > Petroica > Petroica traversi. The sequence goes on along the minus strand of JAHLSL010000058.1, from coordinate 2,164,814 downwards.
AGGGTTCACCTATGTTTGTCAGTGGTTAGTGGAATTCCTAATGTTTTAACACGATAAGAAGAGTCCCAGGTGCTTATAGCATTTGAAACAAGGCACAGCAATGAGGTGAGATGAATAGGCATGTTCTTTCTGAAGATGGTGTGTGCAGTAACAATATCAGGGCTTTTAAACTGCAATCCTGTTTCCCTAATGTGTTCTTCATGATCACATTCAGTTTTCATTGAACCTGGCAAGGGAGGAAATCTGGTAGTGTGCATGTCACTGCATAGCATAGTGTAGCTCTTTTAATGCTGGCCCTTTATAATCTTTGTAAGGTCATGTAACTTTTCTGATTTTTGCCCAGGGATAACTTTTCCCTTATTTTAACATATTTTCTTTTGTCTGGTTTGGCCAGTAATTGACTTTGTCCTTTTTTCATTTCTTTCTCTGCCTCCTGGTTGTAGCATCTTCTCCCTGGAGTCTCAGGTTAGAAGTTTTCCCTTTTGTGAAACCATGACAGGTGCCTAATTGAATGATGAATGTCCCTTTATTACTCTGTAATTGAACTGCCAGCTTTTTGATTGGTTTGTGGAGATGCTCCACTCCTCATCAAGCACTGCGGGGGGCTCCAGGGCTGGCAGGCTGGGCCTACCCTCCATCTGTCTAATCGCATCTCTCCCCTACTTGGGTTTTGGGTGGGGAGGGGGCTCGGGGGGGAGGAAAGTCATAATAAATTATGCTAATTCAGCGTCGCTGTGACAATAAGAATATCGCATTGTTACGTGCGCGGTGGCGGCAAATGCGAGAAGACGTTTTGTCGTAGTGGCTGCCTGGCCTGACAGGCCCTCGATGAAGATTAATGGCCCTCACCTGAGTGACAGAGCGGGGGATTGTGGGGCAGGGAGGGTCATTCATCATACTCTGACAGGTGTCATTCACTCCGACAGCCGCTCCACTGTCGCCTGGCTAGTGGTTCCATTTTTCTGCCAGTTAAGCAAGGAGTTTAATAACATCCCCAGAATTAAAACTCATTCTTTGTAGCAGGTCTGACAGCTGAAAATAAGAAAATCAATTCTTCACATGTTACAGCACAGTTAACTGACTAGGGGTTTGACTTTAAATTAGTCTTTGGACTGAATTTCAAGTAGGCTGCTTTGTAAGACATCATCTATTAAAATTTACCAATAACACTAACTTCACTTTTATTATTGTGGCTGGATTAAAATGCAGCCTTTAATAGTGGATGTCATCTTCATTTGCTGCAAGCTCAAGCTCTTACAGCTCTGGTGAGGGATATTCCACTTCATCCTCATTAGTGATGTTTATAGCTTCTTTCTTCATTAATATTGATCCCTTAAACTACAGAGAAAAACAAGGGAGACACTAATACGAACCACTTTGTATCATTAAACTGTTTGGATTTCTTGGTTTCAGTTGTTGTGGCAAGCTGAATAAAATATTTCAGAAATAAAAGAAAAAAAGAAGAGACAGCACAAACTTCTGGCTACTGTTGGTGGGAAGAACAAGGTTAACATTATGGCCCTGTGCTGCTGATAGCTTTGTGAATGGGGCTGGCTAATTCTGGGGAAGGCTTGGAAATAGCCCCTGAGAAAACCGTGCTAAAGTAACTACCTTAGTATGTGTTTAATAGCTCAGCTAGCAAAGCTAGGACAAAAATATTTGTTGCCTGTTTTATTTAACTCGTTAACTGTTGTAGTCAAGGGACAGGCATAACTAGCTGGAAGGTCTGCCATGGAGACATGAATGAAGGAGACAGATTGATGTCTGCTTGTGTAACTTAGGAGGTTTTAGCTTCATCAGTGTGACATTACCACAAAAAATGCAACCAGGATGCAGAGAAGTGTGAGACCAAGTGTTTGCAGTGGACCTGGAAGCATTCTTGTTGCTGTACAAGGTCAGAATGAAGCCATATCCACAGAAATGTGGATTGGGTCAGTGTAATCAAGAAAGATTAATTCTATGCGGAGTAAGTGCCATAAAAAAGCTGCTAGGGTGATCAAGAAAATGCAGAGCTGTCTTAAAAGGAGAGAACAAAGGATCCCAACTTATTTGGACTAACAGAAGGAGGGCTGAGGAGGACTGTGACTGCTCTCTACAAATACTTCAGGGGAAGTAAACGTGGGGAGATGAGGAGAGGAAAGTCTTGGTGGGACTGCCCAGGGCATTTCTTCCCGTTCTGTGTTCTTAGAAAGCAATCTTAATTTGTCTCCCTATCGATAATAAATCAAGAACTGAAAGAAATTGCATGCGTGCCTCTCAGTCTCACTGAGATATTGTGGGGAAGAGAAGGATTTTTTTAGGGGTGGTGAGACAGGAATTTATCATATGTTAGGAAATTTATTTCTGTCTCCACTGCAAGTGGAGAGGGAGTGTAGGACAGCCAGACTCCTCTACAGACATTCATTCAAGTATCGGGAGTTATATGAGAGAAGTTTATGCACCTCAGTGATGTGAATAAGGAGTTCTGTGCTTTGTTTTATAGAGAGCATGTTATAGTAAGCTTTAAATTCTTTTAAATTTTTCCCTCTACTTGATGTAAAATGTTAAATTTTATCCTGTGGAGGCTACTCTGCTTTGAAAGGAAAAATTTTCTCCTCTGTTTGTTGTTAGTGTTATTAGTGAGCTGCATTTAAACAGACAGTGTAGAGATAAACTGGGTACATAATGTAGAAAAGCAGTTTGACTATATGAAGTAATAGATAACATTTTACAAGTCTCTATTTGGTCTTAGCCGATTGTGTATATATATGGTGTTTCTTTCCAGTGCAAAGGAGAGGCCAGAAATGCTTTTTTTTTTCTTTTTCTGAAATCATTAACAAACAATGTCCTCCATAATTCCTGCAGGTTATTGCAGTTTTTTGCATGAGGCATTAAATAATAACATAATATTGGGCAGCCTCTGATGTCAGAAGAGGAATATTGTATAGATGATCTTGTACATGCATATAAGGGTGAAGAAATGTCTCTGCCCAAGAATTGAATGTAGTGGCCTGTCAGAGACCTGTCTGACTCTTGAAAATTAAATCGCCCCTTGGGGTCTATTTGGTTCCAGTTTCAGACTAGATTGGAGGAGAAGGATCATCAGTGTAGATGAATTGATATGATAAACTGCTCATAAGTTTGCTATTATTATTTCTTAACTGTGTAGCCAAAGTCATGTTTATTCTGAATATTTTTAATGTGTAGCTACATGATGTATGAGTGAAGTGAAAACAGAGAAGTGGAAGGGCTTAGGTGTTTTCTAGTAGAACAATTGCTCGTCTTCAGTATCACTCAGAAATGAGACTTGGTTTAAAATTATGTGAGTCATTGAATATTTGGAAAGCGATTATTTTCACTAAAGGCAAGCTTTTCATAAGGCAACTCTAAATAAAGAAATTCTTATGAACCTAAAGAAATATGCCCTTTAATAACTTTTATTTCAGGTAATAAGAGAAACATGATTAAAACATGCTTTTTACCTCACAAATGCAAATGTCTCTGTATTAAGTTACTTCAGTTTTTCCCTTCTCAATCTGGCTGGCTCAGCACTCCAAAAAGAAGATTCAATGAGTCTTGCACATGCAAAAAATAGGAACTTCACAGTCAGAAATACCTACCTATAGGAATAAATTAACATAAGTTTGTTGTTTGGGGTGTTTCTTTTCCTAATCCGCAACTGTAGGTATCTCACCTACCTTTCATCATCATTGTAATTCTAATCTGATGACAAACAGTTGCCCTGGAATTTCCATGTATTTATATATTAGTGCAATTTATGTGCTCAGAGGCACCCAATGACTTGTCAGGAAGATACTGCAGGATCTTTTAGAAGTTTTGCCCCAAACAGAAAGTGAACATTTTTATGCTTTCTGTGATAATTTTCCATAAAAGAGATTCTTAACATGCAGATTGTGCTTGCCAGGTTTAGTCAATCACAAGGAAGATATTTCTCTATTATCATCTATTATGCAATAAAATCTATATGCTAATCAGTTATTTCAAGAATTTGTAATAACTAAAAGGTAGTGGAAAATTTTGGATACTTCACCCTAGCAGCTGCTGAAGATGGGATGTGATCTTAAGAGATGAAAGTGGGAAAAGTGATACTGAAGGCCAAAAACTGAGTGGGTGACTACTATTAGTCCACCAGGTTTTGCCAAAATCTGACTTTTATCTGTAATTTAACAGCAAAAAGAAACAATGTATAGAACTTGCTATTTGACATCATCCAATAGGACAGGGTGTGTAGTTCCCATTTAGGAGATGCTGACCCTGATGAATTGTGAGATAGAGATGATATTAGCACCCTGTTCTGCATTCCCTCAGACAAACTGGCCTAGTTATTTTAAGAAGTAGGAAGGTATTAACCAGTGCAAATAAAAATAGCACAAGGAGTGCTAAAGTAGCTTCTTACTAGGCTGACTGTACTTCCTGTTCTAATTATTTTCACTAAGCCACTAAACACTGCCAATACTTTATTATTTCTTTTTTTTTTTCCCCTCCACCATGAATCCTGATGCCTGTGCATCACGGCTTTGTTCTGAGTATCAACATCTGTGTGGAAATCTTCAACAGTGTTCTGGGTTTTTGAGTGGATTCTTATTACATTACTTACACCAAAAGAATGTGTTTCTCCAGCATGGCCAGGTGCCTGGCTTAGGTGGGTGTTTCACTGGCTATACAGAACCTTAATGACTAGAGTAAATGAAATGTCTTGGGCATTGAAGTGGATTTCTCAGCCATCCACAAGTTTGCTAACCTATCCAGAAGGAAATTCTTGTATGTGTAGATACCGTGGCAATCTTGAGTGTTATAGACTCTTTTGCTATATGTTGTACTAGCTCTCATCCAACTAAAATCAACAAAGTAAACTAACTTAGCTGAGTGGACTGATTTTTAATTTTACCATTACATATTGACCATTGTGTCAACTGTTTTCTGGTTATAAAAAGGCATTCAATTCAATTTTTTTGCAAGTGATGCTTTTATTCAAGATGGCTTCAGATGCATAGTCTCTGATGAAAGTGTCAAGTATTGAGAGTTTGGTATTAAGTGTACAGCAATAAGAACATGACTTAAAGAGGAGGTTATGGAGGCAATCTGCTTCTAGCAGGCTCAATTACAGTAGAAGTTAATTAGATAGGGATCATAGACCTAAACTGTAGTCAATTAGTAGGATGAAACTGGAGTACACACAACAAAAGGGCCTGATAATAAGCAAAGTGCTTAGGAACAGAAGCCAAATGAAAATGAAATAAAAGGCTGTCATCCAAAAATCTCTGGTCTTGAGAACATGGGACAGCCTCCAAATGGATGATTATGGCATTTATCACAAGGTACATTGGGTCAAAATACCCATTAAGGTTGGTACAGAAATTTCATAAACAGGAAACTACACAAAGAAAAAGGTGATTTGGAAAAGGAAGAAAATACTAATCTAATCTGCTATCAGTTCTCTTGGATCTACAAAGGAACATACATGCTTGTATTTATTCTGCCTTTCAGATCATAATTCCTTGTCTGAGCTAGGATCCTTAGTTTGCTTTAGGTTAGGTGGTGGTACTGTAGCAGAGAGAGGAATTCCCAGAGGCTGGTCCAACCTTGAGTGTTGAGGGAGCCAATATACTTTGTCAGTGACAATTTGCCCTAACAGGAAGGAGCTCAAGGTGTGTTTCAGCTGAAGCACATCAGATTAAAACTTAAATATCCCATAGTATGAGGAGGATCTGTTCTGGCTGCAGGAGAACAAATGGAGGGATGGACACTTAACTCCTAACACAGGCACTGCGTGGCAACACTGCAGGTAGATGGCAGTTCAAGGCATAGTGGCAGAAAATAAGATGTATGCTTTAAGGTAAAATGCTACAGAATGACTTTGGCAAGCTACAGATGATGTTTCCAGGATCTAAAAGAGTTACAGTAAATAAGGAATGTCAGGTTGGTAACATGGGCTATTGAATGATCCTTGTGAAAACTGACCTAGTAGCGCAGGAGCACAGTGAAGGGATGAATCAAGGAACCTCTAGGAAAGCAAATACACTCCGAAAGAATGATGCTCAAAAAGTTTTGGGGAAGAAGGAATGAAAATGATATTGCAAATAGAAATAGCAAGAGACAGAACCCACCACATTGGGGTTAACAATTCTGAGGGTGTTCGAGAGTCAAGAGACTTATCACAGAAAGTGCATTTGAAGTCATGCTGAGGAGTCCCATTGAAACCATGCTAATAGATTAATTTTAAAGCCTGAAAAGACCTTTATGACTATTACTTTTGTAATATAAACCAAAGCACCTTATCTTTTAATTTTGCGTTAAGCTGCTAATGTTTATTATCTGAGCATGCCAGATGCTTACTCTAAGAAGGCTTCTTTCTAGAAGATTTCTAATTGTTAAAAATATGCCATCTTTCCTCGCTTAAAATGTTCCCTTTGTAAATTATTAATTTTGTCTTTGTGGCTACCAACTATTTCATCATGTTGCACATTTTTCCTGCTGATTTAGAGATCAACACATGGGTGTCTTTCTTTCATATTCAAAAGTGGATAACTCTTCATCATGTGATGCAATAATTAAACTTCTTTTGGGTAACCCAGACACTTTAAAGAAGAGTGTCAGTCAGTGTTATTGTCTTTAACCAAAAAGTAATTTTATTAATGTTTGGTTGATAAAACCTGTCTTTTTCCCCCCATGATAAGTTAATGAAGTTATTAGTGTTAATTAGCATTAATTATAATCTTTCTTAGTTTTATACATATCTCATCCAATATCAGTGTTTTCATAGCTTTTCATAAAGCCAATCTCAGGCTGTTCATCTTAGCATTATCTTCATCATCCTGTAAACAGTGGCCTGTTCTTCAGAAAGCAAAAATGGGGAATTTCTGGATCTGCCATAAAAAATTTAAAATATAATCACTGTGGCTGTGGATGAGCAGAACCCTTTTAATTTACACTGTCTCTAGGCTTTAAAAATTCTGTAAAAGTGGAGGTGCCTCACCAAGAAAGAAACTCCTGCACATTAAATTCACCTCAGTCTGGATTTTGTTAATAAAGCACAAATTGCTTAGAAAATTGTCCAGGGTTTGCTTTGAAAATCTTCTGGGGACTGAATTTGAGTTCATTTGAGTTGTGGGTAAAGATCTCCCAGCAGACATCTCTCTCTGCAGTGGACAATTCAGTTCAGATCATGTTCTAGATCATGTTCAGTTTTAGAACATGTTCCTCTGCCTCCTTAACATCAGTATCAGGCAGATGCAGGTTCTATTGATGGTGTTTTATGGTGATGCATTTAATTATTAATAAAAATCAGTTCAGAAAATTTGCCTGGTATTACTTAAGGTAAAAAACTACTATAACCTGTGAAACTGACTGAGGACAGTGTTCAGCTTACATCCTCATTTTATATTTCCTAGAAAGAGGGTGTATGTTACAATCCAGATGCCTTCATTTACTGTAAAGGTGGGAAATTATTTGCTTTTTTTTTCAGATTAATTTTGAGAATCTACTTGAAAGGAAATGGTAGTGATTATACTTTCAGTTCTTGTAGGTAATAGCAGATTTCAGGTTATTTTGTTATTCTTCCCTGAAATTTCAGCTGCAAATTCATCTATTGAAGGATTTGGCACCTGAGAAGTTCTCACCATCAGATACACAATATTAGGTTGCAGTTGCAGGTTGCAGTTTTCCACAAGGATAAAAAAATACTATGCTGTTTAAAATATTCCTCTGAATTTATGGACGTCAGACAACAACCTGGAAACATGCTAGCTCAGTCTGTAATACTATAGGAACTACCTCAAACATCCCTGTTACTCATTCTTGAGGCATTAATGTTGATGCTTTCAGTATGTAGAAAGTAGTAAGTATGCTGTGGTGGCAGAAATGCAGAACATACTCAAAATTCTTCCTTATAGGCTCTCCATGGAAGCAACTGTATTCCAAGTCCATCCCACTGCTTTAAGCACTCAGCTGAGTTATATGATAATTGTCCCTTGCTCCCTGTTGATAGGTCTGGAGTTTACATGAGTCATGGTGTCATTCTGAAATTTGTACTGGTAATGACACAGAACTAGGTTCTTCATTTAGCCATCTCAGTTAAATGTCTGAAGCTCAGAGAGATGAATCTCCAAGCTTAAAATTTCCTGACTTGGTATCCCTGTTGGCAAAGCAAAAGTGACTGAGAGAATTCCCTGATTCAACAAGGCTTGAGTGAGATTTTTCATTAGGTTAATAGAAGTGTAGAATTATTTCCTCCAGAAATCAGCTCTGGAGGTCATCTGGAGCATCTTTACAGGCAACAGCTGATGATGGCTCCTAGTGATGGCTCTGGCTTTTAGCTGCTATCTTGCTAAAGGTTAGGGCCTTGTACAGGTAGAGAAACAAAATGAAAGCAAAACTACAACAAAAAAGGCAAAAAAGCCAAAATCCCATTAAATTTAAGGTAACTGGTGGCTTATTCATAGAACTTGATAAATATCATCATGTCATAATGTGATTAAGTAACAAAACCAAGTGATTTTATTTAGTTTTCTACATTTAGAAAATTTATATAGGAAAAACAGCTGAGATGATGTAATAGTTGAAGTACTTCTGAAGGTAATCAGTGTGGGTCATAGTTAAATCTAATTAAACACACCGAAATTAGCATATAGACAAAGTGTAAAAATAAATGTAATCACAAGGGAAGAGTAATTCTAATTAATTTTTCAAAAGAAAGTAAATTTTAAAAAAATGTACTTAAAACTGAGAAAAATATCAATGTAAAAGACCTTGGGAAGGTTCATTAAAAATTAACTACTTAAACTGAGAAAAAACTTGGCCTATCTGAAGTTTCAATTGCCGAGGGATCTGGCTAATCTGAAGTTTTGTGATCAGACTGCTATGAAAATTTCTACAAATTTCCAAACACCTGCATTCCTTAGATTGACTATTGTTTGTTTTCACTGAATGTGAGTGTTTTGGTATAGGAAACTCACCAATTAGTAATTTTTAAACTTGTGCTTTAAAACATCAGCACTGGACACAAATAGTCCCCAGATTACCAGCAAAAAAAATGTTGACAATAATAAATTGGGTAAAACTGCAATGCAAGTTGTAGTTGAAGTGCTATAAATGGTGCTTCTTCTAGACTGAGGAACATCAACAGTAAATCTAATGCTGTTGTAACCCATCGGGAACAGCAAACACAAGACTACTGAGAGACTGAAGGAATCAAAGGAGTTTGTGTACAAGACTTAACAAAACATGTTACATGATGACACCATTATTCTCTGGTCTTATGACATTGCCTTCCATTTCTTAGACTTTTCCATATATGACAAAATACACCTTAACTGTTAGGTGATGCTACACTTCTGTTATCTGCTGCATCTGTACCTTTTTTATAATAATTCTACTTTTTGTTTCCATTATAATACAACATAGGAGAGAATTTCTTGGCTCCCCTACTAGATCCAAGGTGTTTTATGAAAAATTGATGTGCTTTTAAATGTTCTGCACATCTCCAGCATTAGAAAGTCAGCCTAAACCCTGGAAACATTAATTACCTCTTTACAGATTTAGAGCAGAAGATCAATCAGCAACATATATTTTTTAATCCTTAACATTCTTTTCTTGTTTGTTTTTACAACCTGACAGGCCTGGAGTTGTGGAACACTCTGACTAGAGAGTGGCCACAACAGAAACTGCAAGTGCTCACCTGTGCCAATTGATGCAAACAGCTACAGGGATGTAGTGGCCCTCTCAGGTATATAGGTGCTTCTACCATCCAAACCAATAATTATAAAAATTGGGAAAAGAATAAAAAAGCCTGGGGCCCAGATAGTTTGCTTATCTAAAAGTGTTTTGGCAGTTTGCAGAGCACCTTTTAAAAATGAGGTTGGGACACCTCAATTTCTGCAGCTGCTGGCATTGCATCAATATTTAGAGCTTTTCCTATTCTCATTTTCCACTTTTCTTTAGCTTTCTGTCAGAAGTCTCCTCTGCCTGATTTTCTTCCTTCCCACACTGCACTGTCCATGTTTGCTACAATAGAGGTTAAACCGTTCCTCCCCCCATTCCCTTTTTTTGGTCTGTTTTCAAATAATGATGCCATTATCTTTCAGCAGCAGGACTGGATAGCATTAGGTATCTCCATTCATACATCAGTCAAACCAGCCAAAGAATATATTAGCTAGAATCACAACTTTATCTGTCCGATACATAATAAACCAGTGTAGCACAAGAAGGGCTGCTCAAATTGATTGAATTGGGTTTACAGGGCTGCTTGGTGTATAGTGAGAAATATTCTGTATCAAACAATCTACATGAGCAGCAGCCACGGTGTGACTAATGTCAGCAATGCTAATGCTGAATAATCTCAGGAAACTTGAACAGGAGGATCTATGTTCCACTCACTTCATATAAATGGCCTATATTATAAAACCCATCAGATAAAGGTTAGGTACTGCTATGTTTAGAACCTAGACTGTATGACACAGGTGGGGTGTAGCAAATACAAATCCCAATCTCACAGGCAGGTAACCTTAGATCTAAGTGACTAAAACCATCAAGAGAGGTGTCAGCCACCTTAAAAGAAAAAGACAAAAATTTTAAAAAGCTTCCTTTTGTTTCATAGTATTTCTTAAACAGTGATTCCATATAAATTTTTCCATACTGAACTCTTTGTGTCCAGCCCTTTAAAACAATAAGTTAGTCAACTGGACCAACTGCAGAAGGAGAAAGTGTTTTGAAGATTCCAGGGTGATGGAATATTGTCAACATTAGCCTGCAGAGAATATAAAAATCCTGAAAAAACAGTGCCCAGGGGAGTATGAAATTGGAACTTCTGCTAGGAAAAGCTTTCAGCTGAAGAGAGCTTATTTGAGCTTTCTCTCATGGTGTGTAATAAAGGGTTTGCAGAATTTCCAGGTTGTATAAGGCCAGAACTGATGGCTTTGATGCACCTTAGCTCAGGCAGGAGGGAAGATGAGCTCCAAGGATTTGTTTCCCTGAGGGAGATGGTGTTTGGCACAGTGGGAGAAGAGAAAAAGTAGTAGTGACCTGAAGAACATGGGTTCAGCTCCCAGCCACCATGCATTTTTATTGTGCTGTTCTCACTAGTGCTGCCTCTATAGTTTGAGCAGTTAGTTGTAGTTAATTTCTGTTCAGGGAGATGATCTGTTTTGAAGGTAATGTCTTCGGGTGGATTGTTTGGATGTTTTATTTGTTTCTTGTTTTCTTTTTCTCTTTACTCTTTAAGTTCTAAAAGCTAACTGCCAAATAATTCCTCTTCTGTTCTAATTCTGAGGCTTTGTGTACTGGCTTCTCCCAACAGCTGTGCCAAGGCACTGCTGCAGTGGGGCCTGTCTTTTACTTTGTTTCCCCCCCCCCCCTTTTCTGTCATGCTAAAAATCCCACTGATAGAACTTTTTGATTTAGACCTTTGTTATCTCAAAGAAAGAGGGAATTATTTATAGAGGGGGGACAGGTTTTCATCACTGTAGATTGATGCGTGTTTTAGATGACTCACCTTTAAGGTGTCCGGAATGCAATCTGCTAGATCCTCTGTGGATTGTAAATTTCTAGAGTTGGGCTACTTTTTTCTTTTTGTCTGCTGAGGAAAGCTTTATGATCACTATTACACTATCTTGTCTGTAGAACTGCGGGCCTCTTCTTCCTATCGGGAAGCCTTTACTTTCATAACAATAAAATGTTTCTTAGACCAGGGCTCATTCCTAATAAGCAACTTGAGAATTGAACCTGAACTCAGAAAAATTTTTCCCCTCTGTGTGCCCTAAGCTTCAAAATATCAAGGAGCCTACATGCTTTGAATCTAAGACAGAGCTTACAATCTAACAGCTTTTTTATCACCTTCCATCAAGCAAAAAAGCCTCCAGGTGCATTAAGCTGTGTGTATAAGAAGCTTACAAGGTAGCAGGTGTCAAGTCCCAGTAAAGGTCATTCCATTAGGGCTATCTCAGACACGGCTTTCCTTGTGGACTTCTGTAAAACTGCCACTGAGACATTGGTGCACTGCTTTACAAGGCAGGGATGTTGAGCAAAATGCTGAAGCAAGCACAGCATATTTGCCCAGGGGTTTTAGGCTGAAATCTAGCTATAGGAATGTGGCCCAGATAAAATACAGTGGCACCTCTAGAGACTGGAAGCAGGGTAAGAAAAATACCTTCCCATGTTCCTGATCCAGCCATCCAAAAAGGTCCAGATTAAGTGGACAAGGGTGTTGACAGTATACCATAAAAAACGTCATAAATTGTGAAAAAGAATTAAAAATCAAAATCCTGTTGTATTATGATTGAGGGCCTGGAATGAGCTTGAAACATACTTGATGCATCCCATTGTCTATTGTTACTAGATCAAAGGAGAAAGACTTGCTGTAAAAATGAGTAGAAATCATGTGACAACTCATGCTGCCAGACATTTCAAGGCATGAGCAGACAGCATTCAGTCAGCACTCTTGGATCATATTTCTGATTGCATCTTCACAAAAAACAAGGATCAGAAACAGAATTTCCTTTTCTTCTTTTTTCCTTTTTTTTTTTTTTTTCCTTTCAATGGGAATGATGTAACATGAGGAGCTGCAGCCATACACATACACCTTTCTTGCCCAGACTGCATGGTGTAGCTTTGCCCCTAGGTGTAGGTTTATGGGGAGGTGAACAGGAGATGAAGGGTGGAAGAGGCCAGCATGGCATGATGATACTTTCAACATTTTATAAAGCTTCTCGAAGTGACATCTTAGGGAGGAACAGTTTGAAAAACTTAGTCAAATTTGTGCTGTTTCAAAGCACACTGTATGAAATCTTGCATGCCTATTTAAAAATTAAAGCTGAAGAAGTGACTAGCAGCAAACAAATATCCTTCTGAAAACTGAACTGGCCTTATAGATACCAGACTATACTACAGGAAAGAAATGGTGGGAAATCTAATCAGATAAGCGCAAACAGCAATTAATTCAGGGCCTCAGTGTATCTGTGAAGGAGAAAACCTGTCAGACAGTTATGTTAAGGACATTGCAGAGAAGTCAAATGATTTTGCTGCTTCTGTCTTCACTTCAAATACCTTGAGCAAATAACAGTTTTCAGCCAGTAAGGATGAGCCATTCATTGATTGACTTGTCAATAAAAGAAATGTTACTACCAGTTGATAAGACATGATGATAAACCATCTGAAAAGATATATATATATATAGGAGTTGTGAAGGATCTTAAACTAGAGAGGCTGAACCACTGGGAAGAAAGAGCTAAACTAATCCATTATACCAGAAGACAAACAATAGTGCAGCCTCTAGTTGGCATATTTTCTGCATATTTAATATGGCTAGAAAAGATCCACTTAGAACATATTTGGATTTATGAAAAAATTTTGACCAGCAAGAAGCTTTACTGCAAGTTTTGTGATGGACTTTTCTGAATGTGAGAAGCTTAGTGGTGTGAGTGTTAACAAGTTATTGAACATCAGCTGATCCAACAGCAATTGCATGTGTACCTGCCCTTAGGCTGCAGCAAGGCTGAGGAAATTTGGATTGCCTATATCCTCTTCAGAGAAACAGTCCAATTCTGCTTGTGTTTGTAGAATGGTATAGAAAAAATGAGTTAGGCATTCCTGTCTACTGTTTCACAAAAACAGGAATCAAAAGTTATTTCAGAAAATTAAAGGGGATTCAGTTGAAATGGGTTAAGAGAGTCACTTTGTAGGCAACGGATAAGTAACCTGGTGGAAATTGGTCATATGAATCCTCACAGTCTTAATTTTTAGGTCAGGTTTAGACATCTCTGTTCACATTCATATTAGATGGAGATAGAAATAACCCTGAGGGCAAACAGACCTTTAGGCTTTGGAACATAAACTGTGCTCTGAGCAATAGGGTAAGGAGGAAACTTAGGACAGTAAGGATGGTGGCTACACCCTACCTGCTCACTGGAGGATTTCCTTTGCTTTACCACTGTAGATTCTTGTATTGGCTCCCTCATAGAGGGTTCTGTCCAATATGACAATTCCTGTGTTTCTTCCTCATGTGATATGCCTATCAGCTGAATCATGCATTAAATCATAGCACCATGGTGGACTTCTGCTTGCAGTTACTGAACTGGGCATTTCAGCAGCTCCACTGGCTCCTGTTCTTGCTGAATTTTAAAGTCCCTGTTGATTTGGTGGTGCAATTGTTCATGTTTCCTTTAAACATACTCTTCATGTTGATCCTGCTTGGCAAATGGTAGTGAACTTGTGAGCTTTGAAGGCTGGCTTGAAAACTGTGAACTGTGAAGATCTTTTGCCTTTTTTTTTGCTTTAAATATTTTATCTTCCAGCTTGGAATTATTCATTGGATTAACATGTGAACTGCTCCCATTGGAAAGAGACTGGCTGTGAGGATTTTCCCTGTATTTCTTCTTGAAAGGAGACTGCTGATGTTAGGAGCCACTGTTCTTGTAGTATGGCTGGCATTGAGAGAGTGTTTTCTCCAGAGAGAGACTCTTTGGTTGGGAGCAGCTGCTGTTGGCAAGGTTGACTGGAAGAGATCTTGTCTCCAGTGGTTTGGGCTGAGTGGAGACCCTGTTGCAGGGAAGTGTTGCTGCTGGAGCAGAGCCAGGGCTGGTGAGACTCTTAGCAGGAAGAGTTTCTCTCACAAAGAGCCTTCCCATCTCCGGTGTCCTTCACCAAGTAGGACTGGGGGCTGTGGGCTGCCGGTGCTCCTGGCTTGTCTCTGGGGATGGATCTAATTGCTGGGATTGCAATGAAGGCTTTGTGTGGCTTTGTGTGTGTCAGTTGTTTGTTTACATTGTCTAACGATGATTTTTATCAAACTTACAGTGTTTGATTTAGTTCAGCCACTGTTATCATATTTAGTATTTTAGTGTGTGTTTTATAAACACAGTGGAACCTGCGCAACTCCTCACCTCTATTAGGCATCCCCTGTCTTAGGGAACAACTTTATGAGATCCCTTAGGTTTCTCCTGCAGTTTTGTCTGACCTTTAGTAAAAGACGCCCTCAGCCAAGCTATGGAGCTTTGCTGCTCCCTGGGGTGAACTGCCTAAGACAGGTTTCAGTCTGTTTCACTAATAATCATTTGGTTTTCTTCTGTGTGAATGTCTGTTGGTTGTGCACGGTCTGGCTGGTTTTTTTTTTTATTTTTTCACTTCTGTTCTGGAGTTGATTTTTACTCAGGTGATCTTGTTCTATTCTGCCTTGGGTTACGGAACAATAACAATATATTTAGGTTACTTTCTTTCATTGATTTCTTTTAAGAGAAATAATTTATCTTTTACACAAGATGGAGTAAATTTATGCATGTACAAAAATGTATACACATACACATTTTCTTTAGCATTTTTCGTGGCACTGTTAATTATTTAATTTCCCTTTCCTATTTTTTGCTATTTTAGATTTTAGTGAATGTTTCATATTGTGGTGGATGGTACATGTCTGACTTAAACATGATTTTACTTCTGGCACAACCAACTCCTTAGGTGTTTAGAAGTAAAAAAGCTGTACCTAGAAATTCAGGATTGGATTTTATGCTGCTAGCCACTCTTATCTATGGACAGTAAAATAAAATACCTTCCTGGTATGGGCTATAAGTTATCTGCACAGAAGGAAGCTAATATACTCCTAATTACATAGAAAGGGAAACCAAGGAATTTGAAGCTGCCTGTTCACAGCTAATTTTAGGTTTTTGTTTAGCAATGCTGACAAAAAGACATTGATGTACCTGTATAGGGCCCTGGAGGGTGTGTCAGCTTTAATATTATGCTGTACCCTGTGAGCTCTAGGCCTCAGCTGAAGTGGAATTCAGACTCCCAGACCTCCTTGAAGCACTGCTGGAATTTTGGAGTTGGAACAGAGTATTTCAGGTACTACACTGAACATCTGGGTCTTAACTGTAAGACTGTGCTCCCTTTTTTTTTTCTTTTTTTTTTTTTTCTTCTGTAGAATTGACCTGGATCTCTATTATGTTTAATTTTGTTTGTAATTTACCCTTGATACCTGTTCTTGCCAGCTCAGCCTTTGTTGGTTAGAAGGCATCAGTCCTGTTCTGTCAATGCAAACTAAACTACTTTTTTTATTTCACTTTTTTCTCCACGCATGGATTTATTTGGTGATGTTGAAAAAGGTGCAGCAGGAAACAAATTGTCAATTACTTTACAATCTCTCTTTCAGCTGGGTTTAGTTAAGTGATTATTCAAGAGGAAGGAAAAATATAAGTTTATCATGGTGATGGTTTTAATTCGAAATAATCTATAATTACAGAATCATAGAATGGTTTGGGTTGGAAGGGACCTTAGAGATCCTCTAGTTCTGACTGCCCTGACATGACCACTAGACAAGGCTTCTCAAAGTCCCATCCAACCTGTCTTTGAACATTTCCAGGCAACCACAACCTTTCTGGGCAATCAGTGACAGTTCTCGCCAACATCACAGTAAAGAACTTCTTCCAAATATCTAATCTAACACTATTCTTTCAATCTAAAGCTATTCCTCCTTGTCCTGTCACTCCATGCCCTTGTCTAAAGTCCTTCAGCAGTGCTCTTGGACCCTGTTTAGGTACTGGAAAACCACAGTGAGGTCTCCTTTCTCCAGGTGGAATGACCCCAGCTCTCTCAGCTGTCTTCACAGCAGATGTGCTTCATCCTTCTAATCACCTTCATGACCCTTCTCTCAGCTCCTTCCAGTAGGTCCACATCCTTCCTATGTTAGAGCCTCCAGATCTGGACTCCAGGTGGGGTATCACAAGAGCAACACATCTCTCTCAACCTTCTGCCCAGGCTGCTTTTGATGCAGCCCAGGATATAGTTCTTTGGCCACCAAAAATTGGGGATTTTGATAACTCCAGAAATAGAGTCATTGATGCTTGAGCATCTAATGCTAGTTATGCATTTTAATCTTTTTTAAAATAGAAAGAACAAAAACTTGGGCAATAACTGCCGTGAGCCACATTATGGCTGCAAATGTGTTTTGTACCAGGAAAGAAGGAAGTCAGGAGAGAATCAGAGCAGTGCAACAGCCTTGCTGGTTTTGCTTTGTCTGCAGAGGCTCTGTACAACCACTTACCTGGTCCTCCCAATGGCAGGAAAAAAATGGGGCACAGGGAGGGGGAATTGATTGTGATGTGCATATATACATATGAACATGCAGGTATTTCCACATGAATAAAACTATGGTGCTTACTAGAGCTGCATGTACTGTCCCATGCTAGATTAAAAAGGAGTTTGCATATATTTTCTGTCAGGATCATTTCTTTTTTAAAAAAAGGGCTTTAACATAGGAACAACACACAAAATAAATCCAATCCCTAAGCTTCGTGCCCTCCTTTTTTTCTCCCATTGAAACCTAGTGAATCTCACTTGTAAATTTATAATCAAGGTCTTGTTAGCTTACTGGAGCTAGAGGTATAGAATCATTGTATCGTTATTATTTATCTTCAATGTGTCATCTTGTGGTGCTCAAATTAAAAAATGAGCTTCAAGCATGTCTTTGAAGGTGTCACTGTTCACTACATAAAATGATAAAATTTACTCAGTTTTCATCTATTAAAAAAAACAAGAAACGGGTAAAAGATGTTTCTGTTTAACGAACAACCATTGTCCAGATTTAAGAGTAAGGCTGGCCTTGAATGAATTCAAGGTTCAGGCTGTACCTTCTGCACATCTGTAATCCCAGTGCATAAGACACTGCATAAATTACTTGTGTTTAGCAAGAATGGCATATGCAAAGAGGCTGTGTCTTGGGTCAAAGGTATGTGTATCCTTTTGCATCCTTTACTACTTCCTCAGTGACAGTTGGGGCATACATTATTTGGATATCATTTGAATCCAAATTCTGGATTAGGTTTGAGCCTAAATGAACCGACTTTTGAAAGGCCTGGTTTTTCAGGTCATGCTGTACATTTCTTAACACTCATTCTAGATGGTTGTGGTTCATCTGCTCAAAGCTATTGTTTTCTTTTGACAGTAGTATTCTGAATCCCACAAAACCCCTGTGTTTTCCTCATAGAAGTGAGGACCCAACTCATGAAGGCAAAACTCAAGTGTTTTGTCATGGTTGGTGACACTGATAAGCAGAAACCTTGCAAAGCACAACACGCTATCAAAAATTACCTTCCCCCCAACACATGTTAAATTAGCCAATAAGCCTTGAAGCTGTGCATACCTGATGATCAATTTATATTATTTTGTAGGTGTTTTTCTTTGAAAAAAGCTTCTCTATCATGCTAGATTTACAGCATTACAGTTTCACAATGTTGCAATACTGTCTTCAATTCAGCCGCTTCATATTGAAATTTCACACACAATAACTGGCTGACCTTCACAGCTATGGCAGAAACTAATTAAAGCTGTAAGTCTTTGCTAGTTATGCTTTTGTGTGAAATGTGAAGTTTGGTGATAATGAAATATGGGGTGCAGATGCTATTGTCTCAGATAGTCTGTGTCCTTGGTTCACACTAATGAAGAACAGCAATTATTAAACAAAACGTGTTTTCAACCATTAATTATTTGTGTTTTGATAGATTAAATGTCCCAGCAGCAGCTCCTTCTTCTTCACTTCTTCAAAAAGTCATTTAATGTAATTTTGCAAGCAAATGGGAGACTCCTGAGGATGCTGTATGAGACTTTTACTGCATTTGGAGGATTGGTTTTGAAGTCATTCTGTGGTGCATTGCACAAGAAACTGTGCCACAAATACAGGAGTGTTTGAAATGGGATGATATTAAAGTTTGGGGATTTCATTCCTCTAGAGAGAATCTGAATAACACAATCATTATTTCTGTTGTTATATTCATAAAGAAGACAGAAATGAGTACATACAGTGGGCTTTTAAGGGTGGATGGAAAAGGGCTATGTCCTGCAGTTCATCTTACCCCTTTGAATGTGTCCTCTGTGATCTTACTTGCTTCAGCAGAAGCGGAAGTTGATTTTTAATTATGGTTGATTGGTGAAGCTGCTCAGGTGTCCTTCCATTCCCAAGAATGACTGCTGGGAGAAAGTTGGGAAAAAAATTTTGATTTCTGAGCTGAAATGTGGACTGTGTTTGTGTACCCTTATCTTTCTGTTATGTTTGTGTGCTTAGTACTATAGTTTCATAAATTTGGAACAGCCTTGACTGTAATGGTTAAGAACCGCTGTGGCTTGTGTCTTGCAGTCCCCTCCATTGATTTCTGATCTTTCTTTTCTTGCCCCATACCTCCTGCCAGTCCTTCCCTGTGTCATTCCCCCCAATGAGTTTCATGAAAAGTCATTTCTCCTTTCATCTGCTAAGGTGATCAGTTTAATGTCAACATGGTGTGATGTTGTTCTACTCGTGGGTAGCTATCTGCTCAGATTAGCTGGAAATTCCCATTTTCTTAGCATGTGAGACATCAAGTCTTCAGTAATGAAATATATGCAGTGATATTAAGATATGAAACTGTTGTTAGGGAGATACCATTACTTTCTTGTCCATTCTTAGAAATACAGTACTTTCCTGCCTGGAAGCTATAATCATATAGAAGAATAATTTTTTACAGAAACAATTATTTCACAGGATTCTTTTGTATAAGAATTCCATTGTGAGTTTGTATATAATGGTGTAAGACCATATGTATGTGCTACATACTTACGCATCTTGAATAGATACTGTTATCTATACCTCAAAAACAGAGAAAGAAAACGGAGACAGGATTAGAGAATTCTTATTCCTCTTCACTTGACTGATATCCAAGAGTTGCTTCATATGATGTTTTTTTGAATAAGTCTCTCTAAGGGTCTCAGTACTTTAAATATCTAAATATCTTCATTCCTCAACTGGGAATTTTGCCAAACAGCAAACAGCCAAACAGCAACTTGTTCAGGACTGTCAGTAATGGTGTACACTAGATTTTGCTGCCCCTGGAGTACTCCTGTTGGAGTTAGTGCCAGAGGAAGTCTAGAAATGGTATCAAATCCAGGTAGATGTGGCCTGTGTAGATCTTGGCTCCAAAAGATAAATCCTGGTCTTGAATGTGGGTGTGGCTCTCTTCTTCATCAGGCAGGGTTTTCTGCATCCAGGCATTGTCCAAATGCTGCCTGAAGAGCAGCCCTGGATGCATCCTAATATATGCATTTAACATATATAGACCTTGACATCCATGCATGAAAAACAGAGGAACTGTCAGCACTTGGTGGCTGTAATTAACATTGCAAGGTAAAGGAACAATATGTACTGATATTAAAACACTGTTACTATAAAACTGAAGTTTTTCAGGCTTTTTCACTCATATCTGTTCCAGATTTTGATGGAATCTTGGCTGTAGCAAGTTGGTCTTTGAACACATAGAACATATATGGAAAAGTACAGAGCTATGGATGGGGTGTGTGTGCATGTGTGTTTGGGCACACGTGCACGCAAATTGCACAACAAGGCAGTTTTATATTAGTTTCACTTTGCAGTTTCTGATGTTTACTGTGACAAATTTCAGTAAGAGGGGATTATGTATGCTGTTTTTTTTTGTGAGGCCAACTGTAAGACATTCATATATTGAGTATTTTTGAGTGATCTTTTTTTGTGACTTTTGAAGGAGAGTCTGGCCTAGAAGAGTGAAATTAAATGAGTGAGTCTTCTCTTGCACTTAAAACATATTTGAAATTACCAAAAGCTTTAATTTTTGCAGAATGATATTAAAACTATAGCAGGAAGATGAAATTCAGCATCCCTGATGAAATCTGACAAACACATGGAACACAATTGCTTATAGTAGTAGTGTTTACAAGGTGCAAAGATGTCAGTGTGCAGGGTAGAGAGGTGAGGTTTTACAGCTCTGTGAAAAGGATATTCCCTGTGATATAAATATTTTAACAAGCAGGACTGTAATAAAGTAAAACTAATGAAAGACAACAAACTACTAATCTTATAATCTTGGAGAATAAATGAGTTTTTAAAAAAAGCCATGACCCAAACCCCAGAACTAGAAAGAAATTATTTCCAATAGCTTGGCAAATACAGTACTTTACTGTGTTACTGTTTGTCTTTCTGTCAGTATAAATAAATTTATGTGTGCAAATGTGTTATATACAGGATTTGTCCTTCTCATTCAAAAAGAGAAACAAGAAGTAATGTATAAGTAGGTGCTTCTGATGATGCAAATTTCAGCTCCTTAAAATAATTCCCTGGATTCCTTCGATTGATGAAGTGTCAGATCATATCACAGCTATGGCAGAGTCTGAACATGGGGCTGAAATTTGCAGATTGCCTCTGTTATTTGAACTTTTTTGAGTACTTGATCTCTAGGACTGACAGCTTCTCTTTCTTCAAGTGTTTTGACAGCTCTGGGGTTAAAGAGTAGTCTCTTCAAAAAGCTCTATTGTGATGTTTAGTTATTGACACTAATAACAACATTAAATTACCCACTTTTTTTTTTTTTTGTGGTGGATAAGCCAGTCTGCTTGTAAATACATTAAAGGATAGTGTGTAGGTGGAAGAAGAATTATGCTACTATTTTAAGAGCTAATAAATCTTTATTTCAGCAAGGGACCGCTAAAATTTAATTAAGCATATAAAAGCAGAGATCATTCTAAGGGTAAAAATATGCCAATTCTCACAAGAAAAGACATCTGCTTTGTACAAAAAGAGTAACTTGAAGTGTACTCCCCTGTTACTATGTCAATAGAAAAGCTGGTTGCAGGAGTCTAAGTTTAAAAAAGGAAGAAAAAAATTTCAGGTTGTGCACATGGGTATAAAAAACATGCTATGCAGTTAGTAGTCCTGTGTGCTCTGCTTGGTTGTGTTATTGCAAACACAGAATCTCTTTAATTACTAAAGGTTAGCCCTTAGAAAACACCATCTCATCACACAGTTGCTGGTGGTCTGCAGCCAGGCCTCAGTACATGGGTGAGCTGAAGCCTTTCTTAGCATTAGCTACAACGCCTGAGAGAGGGGTGCTACTCATGCAAACCTTTGTGCACATCATGAAATAAATTGTGAGTGGCATGAAAAGTCAGACTAAGTCATTTTGGAAGATGAAAATGGCATTGGACAGCATATTGCTCTTGGCGGGTTTGCTCATGTGCCAGCCAGTGTGCTAGTAAGCATAAGGGGAAAAAATAGGAATTCCTGATTTTTGCATGTGACATAAGTTGTTCCTCTGGTAAGCACAGTGTCACCATGGCAGTAAAAATAAAGCACCTTTTTCTGGCTCAGCATTACCAACATCTTGGAAAGATCCTTGAGATTTTATACCCTCTATATCTGTTGTTTAGTGAAGAAAAAGAAATGGTAAAACTACATGACCTATTAAAGGATCTCTTAAATTTACAAATCTGTATGAAGTTAAAAATAAACACCTCTCTAGACTGCATTTTTTAATGAGTTCTGTCACGCTCGTTGAAGTTGCCCCAAGTTTTATTCTGTCTGAGCTAAAAAGCCAGGCAGCACAGGCTGCTCCTCTGCTGTGTAGCACCCTCAGCTCGGCACAGGGTTGGTCACTGAGTTGCAGGTGTAGGTTATTATTATACAGATTGCTCATAAACTTTGCTGTGAGTGTTGCCAGTATGTGGAGTGACATACAGGCTGCTTTTGTATCACCTTGGATAAATATCTCTTCACTTGGGTGTGCTTATTACCTGGAATGCTGTCGCTGGGCCGAGCTTTGGACAGTAGAGTGCAGAGCTCACCCCTGGGGCTTTGTTTGCTTTCATAATATAATTATTAAATAACAAATACTCTTTCATTTTGCCCAACCAGGACACAGTCTTCCTTCCTGTTTTATTAGCCTCTAAGACCTTTGGAATTTTTTTTAAGCCATCATGTGGTGCTTCATGGAGTGCGGGCACAGCTTCGTGGTGTAACAAATTGTCTGGGCAAATTGCTGAATCTACACTGAAGATTTTGGAGAGCAGTTTATACAAATATCTGTCAAAAATAACATGGTGCAGCTCATCCTGCTTTAAGGGCAGGACATACAATGTAAATGACCTTTTAATTAAGGTCACACTGCTTTCTGTGTTTATTTGATTATGCTAAAACTATCTGAGAACAAACTCTTATCTTAACATAATATGTTTTAAGCCTGTGTTTTGCCAAGTGAGGGGTACCAGAATGACATAGTACAAGTTATCTAAAATGCTGCCTTCTCAGCAAGGCTTATGTTTATGTTGCTGCCCATTCATCTTTTTGTTTTCTCTGAGAATGTGACACAATCCAGGAAAGCTCATTCTGTGGGGCAGTCCCTTTTAAATGCCATGCACTGTGTGCTTTAGGCAAGGGTAGTTCCAGCTTAGCTAAGGAAGGTGTCTCTCATGTCTCAGCTTTCAACATTAATTTGTTCTGGCAAGAGTGCCATATGTACACTGAGTTACATTCATATAAGAAACAGAACTTGTGATAGGATCTAAATGCTTTTGATTTGCCTTGAACATACATATTTTGGGATTTGCCTTCTCTTGGGCTAAAAGAAACATAACAATTTCATATATTCAATGCTTCCAATTTTTTGAAAAATGAAGGAATGTTATTAGTAACACTTGTGCAGGCAGCATACCGGTTAGCACATGAAACACTAACTCATGTATTCAGCTGTCTTGATTTGCTTTGTTTTGTAGGTTAGACAGAGCTTCAGGAGCTAAAGCTTTTTTGCTTACAATTTTGACAGTTCAGGTATGGATATAATTCAGTTGGCAGGAGAAAACCTTTGGTCTCTAGTGAATTTACAATGTAATGTGGATAAACTCCTGTTATTGATGATGAAGACCAAAGCAGATATTTTGAACTAAATATCCTGGACAAAACGGGCCACCTTCTGCCTTCTGTTCTATCTGCATGATCCCATAGTGGCCTGCTGGACAGATGGTTTGGTTATGACATGGTGAATTGCAAAGATTTTTGTTTCTCTAAAGTAATTGTTTGTACAAATCACAGACTTCGTATGCGTAAAATTCCAGCCAGATGTTGAAACCAGAAATGAATCATGTCACCACAAGTCATTGATTTTGCTGGGAACTGTGGTGATACCTATTGTGATTTGCAGTGGGACATGTTAGTTGGGAGCAGAGGAACAGCAATGGCCTCCCTTGGAGCATATTCCTGATGTTTAGAGGTGTGATCTGCAGCTGCTAATTTACTATACTATAGCTTGGCTCATTCCCAGTGTTTGAACTGAAATCTTTTGGATCTAAAATAATCAAGACTACTAATTTATGTGCAGTAGACAGTTTTTGTATTAGCTCCTCTCACTTTCCTGATTTCCCATATATTCCACACATCTTTCATATTCTTCCTCTGCTCATATCTGTAGCTGATGCAGGAGTAATACCTGGAATTCTCCAGTTTCTCCCAGATTGCCTAGCTGTTACATTCTTCACTTGTCACAAGGAAGGCTGCAAGAAAATGCATCTCACAGGTTTTCACACAGGAATGTCATACAAATTTATGCTGAGATTTCATCAGAGAATCAGGTGATTATTAATGTTAGTGGGGTGGCTGGGCAGTGCCTGAAAAATCCAAGAAGATTTTAGCACCTTCCAGAAAAAGATGTCTGCAAGTGAGCTAGGACAGGAGCTGAGGAGAAACACTACTAGCAGACTAGCAGAAGGGTAACTAAGGTGAGAGATGACGTCATTTATAGTTTGTGTAGCTCCAGGAAAGATCTGTGCAATTTGAGCCTCTAAGAAAATGATAGTTAGCCCCATGTGGTGTCTTGATAACATTGGACTTGGCCATTAAAAGTCATGCCAGAAAGCTCGTATGAGCCATCCAGGCTGGTGCAGGAAAGTTGGTGTTTGGGGGAGCTGGAAGACGAATGCAGAGGTGAAGACGAGCTGATATGAAGAAGACAAGGGCACTAAAACTGAAGGCTGGATGCAGCCCTAAGGAATATTTAAGATAATCTCTGACAACTGCAAATGTTGCTTAGCTTTGAGCTCTGGAGGTGCATCCCAGTCTATTCCTTAGCTTTCTGTTGGGATGAGATGCAGGAACTCTCAGGAAAAGCTCAGATGTGGTTGCATCCCATGGCACACAGACAGTTTCCTCCAGGTCTGCCCACTTAGGAGCCAGGCCTTCAGGGTGGGATGGAGTGGGGATGCCCATCCCTTTCTTCAGGCTGGTCTTCAGTCTGGGGGAAACAGACAAATCCTTCCATCCACTTTCACTCTGGGCACCTTGCTGAATGATCCCCATACCCTGTTCATTTTCTGGCAATGTATGGCCAGTGCTAAACAACAGAGAGAAAGCTTGGGCTGGAGCAGTGTGAAAAACTTGTCAGATTAGTTCTGATAGGTTATGGCTTTGTTTTTAAATAAGTGCCTTCTGCTTTCAAATAAATTGTGAACAGATCCACAGCAGAGACAAAGCCATTCTGAGTAAAGCAAAGGCCTGTCAATAGTGGCAGTTGAAGGATCGGATCCTCCAATTCCTTGTTGGCCTGTCGCTTTGAAATACTATTTTTTTGCACTTCTGTCCTTTCAGGAGTGAACCTTTGAAAAGGTTGTGTCCTGAGAACAAACCAGAATCTAAATATAGGAGAAAAAAAATAGATTAGTTGTCTAGATTTTGAGAACTATGGATTCTAACCCATCCCCTTTAGCTGACGGCTCCTGCTGACTAACAGACAGGCACAGTATCCTGCCTTCCCCCTCCCACCTCAAAGTCTGCTGCTGCCATTTCTTTTCTCTCAGAGGAGAGGCAGCATGAAGGACAACAGTTTAGAGGAGAGATGTGACACTAGTTCAGCAATATGATCCCTTTACAACTCTGAAAACTTCTTGAAAACTTCTTCCCCTTTCCTGTGGTAACACAAGGGAAATATTTGTTTGCTACACATGCTTTATTTAGATAAAGGAACAAGGGGGACAGTGTCTTACCAGCACTTAGAAGTCAAAGAGGTTAGAGACTAATTCAGCCTATTATTAATCTGTTGTTATATAGATTTCTGCTTTTTATGTGACACTAATAAATGTTTGAAGGGATATTTGCCCTTCTGCTATGTAGGAGCGGTAACTGGCTAAGCAAGAGTCCTAAGCCAGCACATGCAGCCTCTGTTAATATGGTTCAAATAACAATTTCTTTTCTGCCTTGTTCACAAAAATAAACAGAATGAAAGAAAAATAAAAGTGTCAGTAACAACATCTTGCAACTTGGAAAAAAGGATTTGAATTACTAGTAAACTTAACCCCATTGCACACTACCCCACCCCCTGCCCCAAAATCCAATTTAATTTCACATGTTTCTGGCTTTAGTTGCATACAGCTGTGTTATAGCTTAAAACAACTAATCTTTTTCTTTTCATTTTTCTGTTTTTTAATATATTTTTGGTTTACAGGAACTATTAGTTGTTTGAACACATCTTGCAGCACATTTTCCTGTTTAAATTTATCCACAAAATACATAAATAAGGGGTTTGTACTGGGAATTTCTGTTCTGAATTGTATTTGAGGAATGCTTTTAAAGCAAGCTGAGGAAAGTGTTTCAGATGTGCTCATCCAACTTACATTGGCATTAGAAAGAAAAATTTTTGCTTTCGACCTCTATACTTACTGGGAAAATATTTGGTTTTCTGGATATACGTCGATGTGTGTTGGGGTCTCTTGAGTGTATCATTCTTTCCTCAAATGTGTTCTGATTTAGAATATGGGGCAAGTCTATGAAAAATCCACACACAATATAAAAACTAGAGACTCGTGGTACGATACCCATTCCTGTAACCTCAGCTGACCAGGCCATGTCATTTATTGGTGCTGCCTGGTTTGGTTTAGGAAGCTTTCCCCAGGGACGAACCTGGTGTGTTGGGACAGCTTTGCTGTCGCTGCCTGATGGCTCAGAAGGGTCTGAGCCGTGGGAGCCCAGCAGGGGGTAGCCAAGCACTGGTAACGAAGGAGGCCTCCAACTTTCAAGTATCCTTCATTCTAAGGACAGCAATAGCGAGCCTGCACTCTCTAAACAGATTTTGCTTCCTGGAGGCTTGGGTTATTTACCCTGTTGGTGAGCGATGGTGCTCTGTTTGCTGGGAGAAGCCACAGCGCGGGAATTCGCCATGCAGAATAATGTGCTTTCTTTCCTTCCCCCCTCCCCTTCACCTCTGGAATGCTGAGAGTTTAGATTGCTCAGGTGAACATTCCCCAGCTAAATCTTTGGAAGGCAAACAGGAGGGGAAACTGTTTTCTTCTGATAAACTACTGTATTTTTGCAAGTGTTCACATTTCTTGGCATATAATACATTTTTCTTTCTTTTTTTTTTTTTTCAAAGCTGCTTGCCAAATGTGTGCATAATTTGCTATGCCTATGGAGTTGCATCACTAAGTGAGGAAGCTATGCTTTCCAAACAGAGACTGGCAGCTGGCAAACATAAAATATCTCAATGTTGGCAAAGTCCCACAAAAAAATTAGACACCTGATTTTGAAAAATCCAAGGCTGGGTTTTCATTTAATAGAAAGCAACTGATCTTGAGCCTGCGCTCACTTGTCACAACTTGGTCACACTGTTCCATTTTGCAGCTGAATTTGTCTGCAATGGAAACTGAAAGTGTGTGTTCTGCTCTCAGCCTGAAAAAAGGCTGGAGAATATTTCTCCATTTCTCTCCCATCCCCGAATAATAGGACTTGGCTGGTAATCTGACATACTGCAGATTGCAGAGATGTAGCAGCTTATATTTAAAAAGCAACTGCCCTTCAATTTTGTTGCACCCAGGCCTGCTGACTTGGGTCAGGAGCCTGCCTTGCTGGTTTCAACCAGGCTTTTTGCAGGTGGCGTGGCGACAGACAGTAGTCCTAGAAAAGGATTATTAGTGATCACTTAGATGCTTGTCTCAAGCTCTGCTCTGCATGACTTTGATGGCCTAGCCTTTGTCACTGGCCTCTGCTCCTTGTCTCCCTCCTCTCTATTGGCAAAGTGCTGCCTGCATGACTTGTGTGCTCCAGAAGGGGCTGGAGCTACTGAGGCTCTGGAGATTGGGTGGGTTCAAATTTTGACTTGACAGATGGAGGGGGAAAAGAGTTTCAGCCTTCAGAGAAGGTGGAGAAGCAGCAGCAGAGCTGCTGGGAGCTGCATGGTCTGCAGGAGTGTGAGGTCCCCAGGGAGAGGTCGGTGTCTTCTGCGTTGTCTCCATTTGCTCAGGGAAGAATTAGTAGGGAGAAGTACCCCCCCACTCTCCAGAGCTATTGTGCCCTGAATTTTTCCTTGTGCAAATGTTTTGTGCTGTGTCCACGCCTGGTGGCATTGTGATACATTCTTCTGCCATTATTAGTGAGGAAGATGTAAATGCTTATTGCCATTCCTCTCCGAAAATCAAGGTGTTACTGCCTGCACAGTTTAGGGAGTAACATTCCCACCCTGTTATATATGCATATAGTATAAAATACATATATTACATAATTATTTTTTTAAGGAGCCACCTGTGAAGGGAAAGAATGCTGCTTGATACCTATTTAAGTGGATGTTAATATAAAAGCCCCTCAGTTTTGCATAGCCCATACTTACCTTGCTGCTACCTATGCCAGTGTTGTTTCCTTTGTTCTGTTTTCCTCAGTGCAATGAACCCTTACGTTATGAGTTTCTGCTGTAGTTTTAACCTCTAATATGCAACCATTACAGCTTATCTCGTCTCCTAAATTACTCTAAAATCCAATTATAAAATCCTCTTTCCCTCAATAGCACACAACTTGCCACATTACTGAAATGCTGGGTAGCTCTTTTGTTTTTTCTAAATTAATAATAACTACCATTTTCCGTCTGCTCTTAGTATGGAAGTCTTTTATATCACTGTGCTGCTTTCCCATAATACATATTATGGTTCTTTTTATATACTAGTTATGTTTGGAAAAAAAACAAGAAACATTTTGAAAAGATGTGCCAGTCAACTTCAGTTGTATTAAAATATAAAAATGAAAATCCTTAGTGGAAACTTAGCAGAAAATTCCCAATAGTAATGTATCCTGCCAGATGAAAATGTCAATTCATTACTTGGTGGACCCTTTTTTTTTGGGCAGAAACAGTTGTTATTTCAAACCAGTTTCTAATGATTTCAAAATAAGTGTCCTGAGGTAATGTGTCAAAAAGAAATGCAACAGGGCAAGACTCTCTACTCAAAGTATTCAAAAATATTTGTGTCATACCATTATGGTTTCTAAATTTCTAGTAAGCTTTATCTTGTTTTTTAAAAACTCACATTATAAAAACAGACATGATTTACTTTTGAAGTTTATTAAATACATATTCTGAGTTCCCAGGTTTTCCTTTTTCAAAATGCTGCAGTTTCCATATTAATAGTCCAGATGTTGATTGTGTCCTGACATGAAATCTTTTGCTCCTAGAATATTAACTGGTTGATAAAACCATTAGCCTGTTTTTAATAAACTCCCCAGAACTGTAAGCATTTTCTGAACCCCAGTGTGAAGATCTGGTGATAAAAGGTAGAAATGTAGCAGAAATAAAGATGCACCCTGAGAGCTCGAGTGAGATTTTCCAGAAGGGCTTGCTAATGGTAAATAACATCTTTACTTGGTCACATACAAATGCAGATATATATGCTCCTTTACTTACTCTGTCCAGTGTTATCTAGTAATTAGTCAAGTGCAATAAATTAATCAAGGAAGGAGTGCACACCAGTGTAAGAAGGCTTACCAAGGGAAGAGTTGTTTTTACAGATCCCATGCTGAACGTTATGTCTCCTAGAACTGAGTGGATTTTTACAAGTTTACAATGTAAGCTGTAAGATCCCAGCCAGCCACATTGTGTGTGCTGTGGGAACCCAGTCCACCATCCTCATGTGAACTTCTTTTTGCCTTTTCATAGGAATTACCTATGTAAGGATCAGAGTCTTGACTGTACTCTGGTGTTTCTCCCATCCTATTTAATTGGACTATAGCACAAAAAGAGGCCTCAAAGTCTGATTTTTAAGTGCTTGGCTTGTCCACCAATGAAGTGAACAGCAAAACTCCAACAAGCTCCAGAGGTATCTGATTGGGCCCCAGCCCAGCTCCCTTTGGTTGAATGTTATGCACAGCCCCATCCTCTCCCCCAAGAGCTGAATGAAAATATTTTGATGTTTTTCTGGGCTAATATATTCTAGTTTGGTGTGCTACAGTTCTCATGCATTTGGTGTTTTGAAGTTATGCAGGGGTTTTTTTTTATTCCTTTTTTTAATTGTACCTGCTTCTTAAGTGATTGCTTCTTTGAGCTTGGGAAATCTATCACTTAATTTACTTTAGGTCGTGATAAATAAACCTGCATCAGCACAGACGTAGAAGTCATTGAAAATATATTTATATTTTAAATTGAAGTTCAAGGTAACATTTAGATGAATAATTATTTACTGTTTTGTAAATGATGACATATATGACAGCAGTCATGCTTTAGTACAAGTGCTTTTCTGTTTTGAATGTCTCATTAGTTGCTTTGTAGGGCTGTACTGGTTTTTTCACGTTTCAGATTCAAAATCTCTTCTGATTTCTGCTGTTAGGTTTTTGGCAGTGGGCCAGCTCCAGATATGCATAATATTTCACTGTTAGACCTTGCAAACAGAATATCCTGCTGTGCTAAAGAAAACATTGTGTTTCTTACCACATGAAAATGATCCATCACTTTTCAATCAGCACACATGTATACACTGGTGTGCGCACCCACACGCGCACACACACACATACACAAACCCCCTTCTACCTGCTTTTCCCATCAGACTCCAAAAAAAATTAATGACTATGATGTGAAGGGTGGACTCTTTGTACATGATCCATTAAAGTACAAAGTAATCAAAGTATATCTAGCATCTGATTTGCAAAGCAATGTGGAGTTAGAGGCAAGCTGAGGACATGGCCCATCTGAAGACCTCTCTGACCTCATTCAAGGAGCAGTATCTTTTTATTTGCTTAAATGTTACATGGAAAGTGAAAATATAAGTTTAAGGCAATCTAGAACATCTCTTTGCACAGGTCACCACTGCTGCGCAGAATGCATTATATATAAAAAAGGAAAAAAGCATAGGTATTGTACAACACACAAAATAGATGTTACCTTGTTTAATGTGTTCAGCTAATCAGGAGAGATTTTTCTCCTTGGAAATTACACAGGAAGAAGCTTATTCACAGTGGAGCACAGAGAATCTGTAGGTGCATGCCCAAAGGCTGTGGGAAGAATAATGTAACTTCTTTCTTTTTGTAATGTTGTGCTGGATATCAGCATGCAGTTATGACTTTTTCTGTGCCACTGAAATCTGGGTGTTTACGAAGGACAGTGATTTCTTAACAGTGTGCCATTTCAAGAACAGGGGTTAAACAAAAGAATAATTTAGTTATGTAAACTTTTCCTTTGTTTACAGACAGACAACATATTACATACTAGAACACAAGTGCTGAAACAGTAGTCAATGAAACTACAGATAATTGAGGTATGGTAGAGTAAATATACTGTAATCCAACTAAGTATTTTAGGCAGTATTTCACTTTACAGTGAAGTTAGAACTCCAATCAGGAGTTAAATCCAAGGGTTTTTTCTACTTAAATGTTGCCCTGCTCTTCTGAATGTAGTCACTGTAGGATGTCTCTACAGCAAACTGAGAGAGAGACCACTCAGAAGTGATTTGCATCAACTATCATGAATAAATTAAGAACCTGGAGGTGGGGGAAATCATAATGAATAACTTTGTGGAAACTCCCTCTTTCAAGGTCCTAATATTTTTATCTGCTTGGGCTTTAGATCTAAATCCAAAGCAATAGGGTGTCGCAGCTGAAAGAGCAGCACTAGAAGCATGCAGTGGTCATGGTTAAGAAGAGGCACTGAGAACTGGGGAATCACCGAGGCTCCAGGAACCTGGCTTTTAAATCCCAATATTCTTCACTGCTGCTCTTTAAGTATTTTCAGTCATGCACTTTTGGACCACTGAATTTTGAACTTCTGGTCACCCCTTTCTTCCAGATGTGAAAACAAGAGCTTGTCAGTAGAAAAAAGGAGTTCTCAACAGGTCTGTCACAATGCAGTTTGTGACATGAGTCAAAAATCAGAGGTCTACTCTGTTAATATGACAATACTTGATTAAGGTGACTTACCAGGCAGTCAATTCAGTTTTGTTGCCAGCCACTTTTTTTTTTTTTTTACTTTCTTAATTATTTTATTGTTCTTTATCTAGGTTTAGGAGATTGGAATTTGATGTGATATATTCTGACATGTAAATAAAGTATGAGAACATTTGGCCAGCCTTTTCAGGATTGTTTTTAAAGACAAATTACTTTCCTTTGGAGTTCCATATCTTTCAGCTCTCTCCAGTTTTCATTTTAAACATGGAGGTGTAAGAAAGAGAACATGGAGAGGGTAAATAATGAAAAGCAGATTTAGTGGTTGGAGAAAAAGATATCTATTTTCAGGCACTCTAACTCATGTCTGATCTTAACAAGGCAGTTACTCACTTTATAATGATAATTTTACTCACCTATGAGATTTATAGAATAATATACTAATTTCAGTTGAAATAAACAGAAAATATTTATTTGTAGAAAACACCAGAAATCTTTGTCAATGTTTTTACTTGTGGAGATATAAATATTTTTCACTAAATCAGGACTGTTTGTCTCACTTTTCAGTCCTTGGTCTCACTTCGGTCCTTACAAATCCAAGTGGAGTTAACTGAAATTGTGGTCACTCCAAAAGATGTGGAATACCCTTTGTGGTGGTTTTCTGATCTTAAATGTCAATGAAGTTTTGTGCAGTCTTCAAGAGACTCACTTTCCATGAGTGAAGAGAACAGTTCACTTTCCTCACATGCACTGTACTTACACTGAGGAAACAGAATTAATCACTGATAAAGTCCTATTTCAGTTGGTCACTTTTCAGAATGTTAGCTTTTCATGTGCCTGACTCTTCAATGTCTTTTCATCCCAATTGCAGAAGCATTTGAGCTTCAGCGTTGTATCTGAGCATTTGTAACACATGTGAAATGCAGAAAAATTGATTTAATAAACTGCTTTTGCATGTAGAGTTATTTATATTATTATTTTTCATACAAGACTGTTTTCATTCACCAGAAGCTGAAGAATGATGTCAGGCAATCCCCTGAACTCATCTTTCAGAATGGCTTGCCTATTTTATCTCTAAATTTCTGACAGTGCAATTTTTTATCCTGTTAATTCAAAGGCTCCATAAAGAAAAATGTAAGGGAGGGATAATGCACCTAGCATGTAAAATACTGGTCAGTTATGTCATCTGTGTTAATTCCATGTACTACAGTGTAGAAAGCCCTGTCTAAACCACTTTGCTGTTAATCCCCTGCTGCTGTGAGAAAAGCTTTTTTCACCCTTAGGGATGAGTGTGGACCCTTTCTTTGGCTCACATTCACCTCAGCAACAGCATCCAGAGAGGTCTCCAGGCTTTTCCTTTGTCTAGAATGTCTGTTGGCTTGACAGGAGGGGCTCTGAGGGCAGCAGAATGGAAGAGGATGAATGAGAAGTAAGGTTGGGGGAAGGAATCTCTTATTATTTACTCTGGAGAGGGGTAGAAGAAATAATCTGAGTCTCCTGGCAGAAAGACTGGAGGCCGTTGGTGACAAGAAGATGCTGATAAAGCACGATGAAGTTGAGAAAAGATCAGTATGTGTGGAGCCTGGTGATGCCAGGTTGGACCACCAAGACATAGCTGATGCATAAAGTAAAATACCAACAGTTCCCAAGCAACAGGCAGAGAATATAAGTAACCAACGTTAAAACAAAATAGAGGTTTGTCAAAATACTACCAAAAGTAAGAGAAGCAAGTGCAGTCAGCTAGTTGTTCCAAACACCTAAATGTGCCGGATGGCATCGTATGGAGGAAGCATCCATCAGCAAAATGATAGGGGTTTTATTGTCACTGACCATAGCAATATTTTCCAGGTATTTCCTCTCTGTCTTCTATGATCATTAGTCAAGAAGAGCAAAGCAGTCCTCAAGCACCCTGTACAAAAACACTCAGAGTAGCAGCTCTTTTCTGTCTTTCCTTTTTCATAAGGAGACATTGTGACCAGAGGATTTCCAATTGGAAGAGGTTTTGTTACCAAGGAAGATGTGTATGACAAGTAGGGAGATGGAAAAGAAGAGTAATTGAAAGGGATGCTTCCAGGGCTGTTCAAGATTAATGTTCTTCCTAATTTCTTCCACAGATGATGTTCCAACTATACATGTGTGTATGGTTAACACTGACAGTAAATGTCTTGTAAAGCACAGAAATGCTCCTCAGAGTCTGCTCAAGTCTTGCCATCACCCTTTAAGCACTGGGGAAAAAACCACCCACATGATTCTTCACATGTTTGCACCACGGTAAATGGGAGATTAGATGGATTTTCTGGAAGGAGATGCTACCCATGCTGATCAACACTGGACACAGCAGGTCACTCGTGCATTGTGTAGTGGAATTGTGGAGTGCAATGATTTCTACAATGAAGGGAGGTCTGATAAATCAGAAATGCTCTTATTACAAGCTCAGCTTCTTGGTGTACTTGGGGATATTCAGAATTATCTATCTTGCTGGTAATTGCTAACAACTGCCTATATTTTAGATGTTTGTGTTTGCAATGTTATTTGCAACTTTTAGGCCTATGAGAAAAATGATTGTAATTCACAAATTACAATGTGCAACTGTTCATACTTTATTTTCAAAAGTTGTGCACCTGACAATAGGCAATGTCCACAGAGGACTGAAGCCAACACCTTGTGGGCATTGCCTATGTCAAGTGCACAACTTCCCACTAGAAGTGAATGCCTAGCAGGAGACTGCTTTCCAAAGAATTATAGTAAATTATTAAATTTTAAGCTACATATTTATTTATTTGTTTGTTTATTTATTTATTTATTCATTCATTCCTTCACTTATTGCGCAAGAGAAGCTGTATTTTGGGGAACAAGCTGATGCAAATATGTTTTAAAATGCTTTAATATTCAATACATGGAATGTTACCTACAGAACACTATATTCCTCTGAAAAGAGAATCAATGAAACTCTTTTCATGACTTGTTTCACCTAAATTCAAACAGATATTCTGAAACTAGTAACATCAAAATAGGTCCTCCTGTCTGTCCCTCCTGGTACCTTTGTCCAGTTTTAAATGAAGCAGTCAAGGAGAATATTATCATCTGTCTAGCTTACAATTCCCCTATTGTAATATATTTACCTGTTAGAATTCTTCTTCACTCTCGACTTTCTCTATTTGATTTCATCCTGTTTGCATTTTAGTTTAGCTTAGCAGCCATCTGCTTACATTTTTTCCTCTATCCATCCTCATTTCTTGCTGTGATATCAGTCACTGTTACTGGAGGAATCAAGCTACAGCTACATGGAAATTTGGGGTTTGAGCATTCCTCAGTGCCACAGTTGAAGGTAATCTACCTTGTTTTTCAGATCTGGAAAAAAATGTTAAGAGTATTAAGGGATTACATTGCTAGAGCTTCACTCAGAAAGGCATCATACAGATATTTCTTATTTTTTGCACTGAAGGTCTCTAACTTCCTTCTTTCCACATTTCCATTGGTTGCAGTGCTGGGGATGTTATTTTTTCTCTGCCACAAAAGATTTAGCTCTCTGTATCCCTTCTGTGTGAGATTTTACAAGGTACCTTTTAAAAAGTTACCTTCAGCATTCCAATGTCTCCCCAGGTATAATTTGATGCAAGTTTATATTTTTATTTTTCATTTTTTATTTTTCGACCAACTTTGAATTCTTCCACTTAGTACATGAAAGCTGTTAAAGCCTTGCTATTTAAAACAAAGAATGACTAAAATCATAGGTTCTTTGAATGTGAAATTTACTCGTATAGTGGATTGACACAAGGCTGAACATTCACCAGAAATCTTATGTTCTCTCCTCTGATTTACTGTGAATCACTTCACATTTACAGTGGAAGTACAGATAAAATCATATCCATAACACTGTGATGACTATAAGTGGTGTGTTTAGCTTCTTTTTAACAGACAGTTGAATCAAATAATTTTAGAAATCCCATACAAAAAAATGTTATACATTTTCCTCTCTGTCTTTCTCTCTCTCTCCATCACAGTGCTTGTCTTGGTGGTTAGAGCAAACTGAGTGTGCTCAAGTTGTTCTGTTACTATGTCATTGACATTCATGTTTTATTTACTGAATTACATTTACATTTGAGGCCTCCTTTATTTCCAAAATGTTTTGTTAAAGTCTTGCCTACATTAAGCATTTTGCTTTCTTTTCCTATAAAGCATTTAATGATGTTCTGATCCAGTAGAAAATTTTCTTGTAAAGTCTGGCAAAGGCTGCCATTACTCTGAACTTTTGAAGCAGCAGTGCAAACTTTATTGTCAGAGTTATCACATTCCCTTTCTGTTCACCTGCTGTGTTTTTATATATTCAAAATCACAGCACCTTGTTTATGATGACAGTTTGTTATAGACTAGGAACATACCAAAAATATTTTTTCAATTGTGGTAATAAAATATTGAAGATTCTGCCTAGGATTTGTGTTAAGGAGAAATGTAGGCAATGTAATTCCCCTTGAGAAACCAATGCAATTGGTTTAATAAATACAGGGAGTGCATTAATTAGATTAATAAATTAAGAGCTGCTATGTGCCATTGGTTGATTTTAACTAGCTTTTTGTTTGAGTATTATTTGGTTGGGAAGTGCAGGTGTTTCTGCAAAAGGATTTTCTGTTAGTCTAGATTTTTAAAAAAGTCATACTTTAGTATCTTTCCACTTTATACATTATGCTCATTATGCTCAACAGGGTAAATTCAGTGCAAGCCAGGCCATTTGGTACTTCCAAGGGGCCAAGATCTGTTGTGTTTGGCGTATGTGGAGAAGCCAGTAAAACAACCAGTTTGGTGCTTTGCATTCAGGTCAGTGAGTGCTGGAGCAGCCCAAAGGATAGGCTGCAGATGTACAAAGTGGGTGAACTAGTGACAGTTTTGGCTTAATTAACATTGAGTTTAACCTCTCATCTGCTCTCATTTATAAGTAAGCAAATTATTAGGGAAACACCCTTAAAACAGAAAGTAAGTCAATTCACATACCTGCTTAGATGTATGTTTGAGTGCACTTTAAGTGAAATACTCTTGTATAGCTACTGAAAAACCCATTCATTTTAGCACCAATGAAATCTGAGCGAGTACAAATTTTGATATTTAAAATGCTTCTTTTAAATAGGTGGGAAGAAAAAGAGATTATTTTCAGGAATGTTTCTTCTCTTGTTTGGGTTGTGCAACTGAAACACATTGAAAAAATAAGTTATAAATGTGTAGTTTTTCCATAGTTGTTTATTTTTTAAATTCTTCAGCTCTGATCTGTGGTCAAAATATCACCTGTCTATAGAGCACTTGCCAGGGGCTTTGGGAAAGCAGTGAGCCTTTTTGAGGTTGGCCCAGGAAGGCTCCATCCAGAGGAGAGGGAGACATGAAAGCAAGAGGTGTAATAGAGTTTGAATGTAGATTACATCCATGTAATCAGCAGTCAGTATGCTCATCACCCAGGGCAAAAATGCACCCCAAAAATTAAAGTGAAAAAGATCGAGACCCACCAAGTCATAGCATGTGACTCTGTTATTGTTTCTTTATTAACCTGGGAAGCATCAACTCAAACCTGTGGTCTGTTTATACTTCCTGGGAATTTTTAATTTAATGGTATGAATTGGCCCATTCCTACAGCTGGTGCTGCATTTTTAGTAGAAATACTGCTCACCATCAGGTGTTGGCATTGCTAGTCTTACCTTACTACTGCATTGCCACCTGGGAACCACTCATTTAAAAGACCTTGGAATACCCCATTTTCCTGCCCAGTTTGCCACTTCTAGTAAATGGTTGGACATTCAAGGATGGAATTGGTGTTTCATTTTTACCAAGACACTGCAAAAAAGAAAGAAAATTCTCTGCAATGAAGTAAAAGCACCACTTAATTTGGACAACACAGACACATAAAGATGTGGTGGCTGTAAAAACCATTATCTTTTAGCAAACAACAGTTGCTTATCAGATAAGGCAATGATTTTAATGAAGAATCATAGATAAGGATAGAGCAGCACATTGATTAATGTGCCCAGCAACTTCTCCTGAAACCTAACTGCATTAGGTCTTCACTCTTTTGTGATGATATGCAAGCTGTAATAAAGATTTTACAGTTATTCAATATCATGAATAGTATTAGCAGAATTATCAGAGTTACTAGTTGAAATGGATGACTATATCTCATGGACTTCCTAAAGTTCTCACATTTTTATACAAACCTGCATTATTATTAGACTGAGATAAACAAAGGAAAGAAGAGTCCAGGAAAAAAACTGAGGGGGAAAAAGGGGAGAACCTATTATTTTTTTTGTTATTGTGCAATGTAACTTGAATATATTAAGAATTGCCTAATTTAATCAACAGCCATGTACAAAAATACACCACCATATCTTTTGGTTGTGTTTGGCTTTTGTAAATGTGCTTTAGGAAAAGGGTGTTTGTCACCAGTGAAAAATCAACTAGTCTTTGTACCTGGACTGATTTATTTTTGAATGCAGGGCTATTGTTAAATATAAAATAATTTCTTTTCCTTTCTTTGAATCTAGTCCATACATCACATTTCTGTCATGAAAAAAGCTATACATAATTCCTGGGGCGACACGTCCCCATTTCCCTTTTAGATTTTTCTGATCATTGAACCCTGAAATAAAATGGTCCCATGTTTGACACCTGGATGGTGCAGTGCATGGGTTGTGGTTTGAGGCACCGAAGTAGAATTTCTGTGATCTCATCCAAGTTTGATAGAGCAAAATTTGTTTTAAAGGGAAGTTTTTAAGGTCTAGGTGGGATTCTAGAGCTGGAGGATGGTCTTATTTTTCAGTCATCTTCCTGAAATCAATTATTCTTTAAAACTACTCTTGCAATTTACCAAGCTCACAAGCTGTTTTAGTGTATTGCATGTGAGGTTAAATTTAAGAAAGTTTATATTTAAATGAGTAAAAATGTGCAGTATGAGGCTTGTTTTGATTAACTTTTTACCTGCTGGCTTACCTGAGATGAAGAGAAAGAAAGCAAATGACTGTGAGTTTGACTGTGCTGTGTGATATGTGAAGGAAGCACGGAGTACACGTGCTTTGTTAATGTGAGTTTCTCAGCTAGAAAGCCATTGTATATTAGTAATATCATCATTCAGGACTAATTAATATATCATTATGGTCTTCTAAAAGGCTTTTGCCAGTGTGAGGCTGAGTGCATGGGTTAGTATTTGTTCTGGAAATGTTTTATTATTATTGCTTTATTGTAATGTGAAAGCTGATTTGGTGCCTTGAATTGCACTCACACCCCCAGAAGCATTGTTTTAATTGGAAATATTTGGAACTAAAAATACCAGACATAAAACATAAATGTGTAGTGGGCCATTTTCTAAAGCTATAAAAAGAGAGTTTTATTGAGGGTAGAAAACCAGATATGGCAGCTTGGTTATCTTGAACCCAGAATCTCAGAACTGCTTCAACATTAAGAGTTTCTCTCCAAAACGCAAGGGTTGATCCTACACATTCCCCTTTTTGGGCCTGTTTAGGGACTTGTGGGGAATGCACAACTTTTGAGGATCAGATCTGTAACTCTTCCCAGGGAACATGCTTTTGAAGAACATCTGTTTTGAAAACACCAGGCATGTGCAAACCAGAGTGAGACCAAGGTCATCTGAAGTTTAGCTTTCCTCTACCCAAGATCTGCCTGTAGTCATTTTGCTGGCTT
Organism: Petroica traversi; assembly: GCA_025920805.1. NCBI lineage: Eukaryota > Metazoa > Chordata > Aves > Passeriformes > Petroicidae > Petroica > Petroica traversi. The sequence continues at coordinate 2,125,216 of JAHLSL010000058.1, read as the reverse complement.
TATTTTCATCTGGTCCCTGCATAGTAAAACTTCTGCTCATAAAACAATCACAAAAATTGTTATGACCCTAAAGAATGCTGCTGAAAGCAAATAAGTGCTGTAGTTTCCAGATTCCATCCCTAATTAGTAAGAGGGGTCAAGTGTCAGGTCCATCAGTGAGCTGTAGTATTTCAGTTTTCGATCAGTAGTGGTCATTCATTTAACAAGACAAAGAGGCTGAGAATTTTCTTTGTGACATTGCTCTGGTTGGCTTCCCTTCTCATGTTGTTCCTAGCTTTTTCCTGATAGTTTAGCTTGGGTTTTTTGATACAAGTCTCTGGATAATACTTTAGTGCACTCTTAAATCACCCTTTTTTCTGTTCCTTGGCAATATAGTGGCTTCCTTTCCATTAACCTACTGCCTGATTACACCAACTGTCTGAAATGCCGGTAGAATGACTCTTTGCATACGATCTTATCTGACACTAACAATCTCCTTCCATTTTTTAATCTCATTTTAAGGACATGGAACTATTTGGAGTTCCTTCTGCCCCTTTTATCTAGATTCCATTTTCTTAAATGAAATCATCCAGCTTTTCCAAGGGGAATAGTTTAATTGTTCAAGGTGCATGATTTGTTGTGACCTTACAATTGTGCAGGACCACAGTCCGTGGTGTTCCATGCAAATGATCAGAAGGGGCCATGCTCGCCTTTGAAGTGGAGTAGCTTATTAGAAAAGTAGTAAGTTGTATCAAAATTTTTGTCCAATTAACTGTGTCCTTTCCACCTAAGAATGGGGTTTTTTTGTGTTGTGGACTGAGGGGGTTTTTGAATGAAATTTACTGCCAAATCTGTGTTTTAACTAACTAGTATAAAGTATTTGCATTCTAACCGCCTTTTGATTCATCTAAGTTCATAGACAAATAGTCGTAACTTGAAAGATTTATAGAGTTCTGGGAGTCAAATTTATCTAGCTTGTTTGTTTTACAATAAGGCCACTTATTTTCTGCCTCTGTTGTTCTCTCTATTCAGCTTTACTTATGAAACCTGTGGCTCATATTCTCTACTGCTTCCATGGGGCCCTTCGTATGACTTGACTTTGTATGGTTTCGATTTAATCAAGAGGAAGATGAAAGTAGGTGTGTGTTTCTTTCAACTCCTTAGTCATTTTGCCATCCATCTTAGTCAATGTGTGGTTGCCCAGGACACAGCATTAATGATAGCTGTCAAAATAATAGTCAGAAGGTTAAAGGTCAAGAAAAATATGTAAAAGACTTCAGGGTGAGCCAGATGATAAAGTAACTAATTTAGGCCATTAAATGCTAGCATAGTATGGACTTGATGGGTTCATGGGTTACTAGAAGCAAGAAGAGTAAATGGGGACATCTTCAAGTAGTTTACTCTTGTTAAAAGATGAAAAAAGATGATAATAGCATTACCAAACAACTGCACTAAAGGCAATTTTCTTAATTACCATGCTGACCCAGCAGTGCACAGAGAGAGGTCTTGTTATTAGAATGAGAGCTTTTACTTTCAAACAATATTAACCCTTCTTGGTACTCTATGTCTTAATTAAGAGTATTCCTGGAAATTCTGCAGCTGTCAACATTTTTACATTTCTTTTTGGGTTTGCAAAGCAGTGAGACAAGAAACAAACAGTTGCATCTTTCTTCATTGTTTCAGTGGTCTCTGCTTCATTTTAGATCTTTCTCCAATAAAGCTGAGAGTCTTACATTCATGGAAGGAGCAAGGTTGAGTAGCTAAATAGTCTCTGAGTATAAAAACAGCAGTGTGAGGTTGTCTCCCTTTCCTTAATTTTTTCGGCAAGGCATTTTGTTTACAGTTGTTTAGAAATCAGTATAGAATTATTTTTCCAGAATAATATAGGTAGATGAGAGAAAAAAGTTCTGTAAGCTATTATACTTTCCTTAAACAGTGAAATGTCATAGAAAACAGGAAAGTTTTATATGTACCAATGAAAGGCTTTCAATTTCACTGTCTGTAAATGGGGGCATGGATTAATAATTTCTTCAAAATGTTAACAAAAATTTCCAGCAAGATTAATGTAATTTGCATGTATTGTCTCTCTTCTGTTACCTATCTGGCCGTGGTTAGTAAAGGCTTCATCCAAGCTCTAAGACTTTCTAGGACATTGACTGTCATGCCAGAGGGACTGCTGGTTTGGCCAGTTTTTTAATGTGTCTTCTCAGTAGTATACTTTAATTTGAATTGCCTATATATCATGCTCAGATATGTTCTTGCAGCCATTGCGTTGTAGTTACATTTGGTGGAGAGGAAATAAAAACCTCAGAATCAAGCAAAATGTCATAGGCAGAGGAATTCTCTGCTCTTACAACATCAATACAAAGATAAACATGTACAGAAGACTTTAATGAGAACAGTGAGATGTTACTGGAAAGATTATTTTTTAAAAAAGGAGGAATAATTTGCAATTATCTGAAGTTGTGGCATTATACTACCATGGTGAAATAACAGTAAAATGCAGTAAAATCAGCTGGGCTGAAAGTTTTGAAAAAGTCAGTATTGCTACTGTGGCCATCATCCATCCATTGCCTAGGGAAAGCCCTTCATTAATATTGATACTTTGGGGCGGGGGGGGTAGGGAGCCAATGAATCTGGAGTGTCTTGCTCTAGAAGGTATTTCTTCTAATGTCTTCCTTTTTGCTTTCTTCATCAGAGGGCTTTTCAGTCACTATCACTCAAAGTGGCATGTCAAGCAATCTGTTCTCAGTCTATGAAGCTCAGAGAATTTTTGGGAGCATGATAACAAGGGCACAAAGAGCTGTCACAGGATCAGATTGACCTCCACATACATTTCCATCAGAAGCTGTCTTTGAACTGGAGCTTTGGCCTAGAGCAGAAGGAAATTATCTGATTTCATTCACTTCTGTCACATTGATTCAGTTCACTGGGATTTTGGTGACGTGGGGGAAAACTAGATTCCTTCTGAAGGGGAATAAACCAACAGTTGAGCTTCAGGTACTTCTCCCATACCAGTGCTCATTTCATAGGAAATGAGTGTCCATAATGCTGACTGTTCTTCTACTTATGTGGTAGGGATATTTTGTCCAAGGAATCAGATAAAATCTGGTTCAAGTAACCCCTGAAAAGCGCATATTCTATAGATGTAGGGCATTCAAGGAATTACAGTAATTCCTTGAGCTGTTCTTTTCGCACCAAACACCTTGCTGATATAGAGTCGAGGCATCTAACCTAAAATAATTGTCCAGGCTGGTATATTTTCCATGGCACTTGGTAATTAGTTTAATTATATTATTAAGAACCCGCAGTATATCATAATACTATATCAAATTCTTTTTCTTTTAATACTGTAATTTCCCTAACAGTCCGTACTAATGTCATGAAACTGCTGGGCTTGCACTATAAAGACATGTAGGAATTTTGGCCAGGGCTTCTTGAAAGAGCTTGCAGTCTACCTCAGTGCAATAAAGTGAGTAGCATGAAGGGAGGATTTTAGCCTTGCTTCCTGGGAGACAGCTAAAGTGATTTGTCCAAAATGAAACAAAAAGTATAAGGTAGATCTAACATTTGAACTTGAGTACTTTGAAAATCATTCCAGCGTCTGGACCAAGACAGTGACAAGCTTATTTTCCATTAAATTTTCAAAGCAAATTTTCCCTCATGTTTGCACTATTTGTGAGTTTATAGTAGAGCAGTGTATCCCAGCTTTATACTGAGTTTAAAATCATATATCTTCTGATGTCTGGTTTGCAAAAATTGTTAGCTGACCAGGCAAAGAACATCTGAATGGCTAATGGAAACTTTCTCTTCCCCCTAAATGGGGCAGTTGGCTAATTTGTTTAGCTAAACTAAATTAGCCATTCAGAAAGTTTTATTATCACGGTCAAAAGCAGGAAGCAGGGAATGGACATGCTGTATTTTAAAAATTAAAGTAATTTTGAAAAACAAACTCAGTTTCTTATTGATTATTTCAGTTGTTAGATTAGAGGCTCATTACTTTTAATAATAGGATAATAGAAACTAGAAATGGAAAAGATCTATTAGATCATTGAGTCCATCTCCATTACAAGGGCAGGATATAGCCAGGTATATGTGGATGGATGTATCAAATATTAAACTCATATGACACAGTAAATCCTCTGTTTCATCCACAGAGTGCTGATGCTAAGAGCTTTGACAGTGAGTTGTTTACTCCTAAAAGCAGCTTCTGAGCTACCTTCTGGCCAGCTCTCAGGCAGATGTTTAGTTGGGAGAGAAGAATCCCAGGAGCCCAAAGAGAAACAAGGTCATGATGTGGCCTTTTTTTCTCTCCTATAGCTGCATGCCTGCAGCTACTGGGAAGTGAATTGGAACATCTCATAGCCAAGAGATGCCTTTGCAAGGCTGACTTCTTGCTCCATAATTGTTTTCTTCAAAGTGTGTAGTTACAGTGAGAGAAACATAGAGTCTGAGGAGTAGTTTCAATTCACTCTGCAATGGCAGTGGTGGGACGAGGCAACACAGAAGAGCAAGACACCAAATCCAGTGGCTTATTAGATTTTTGTGTACTGTGTAGCAGCTGCCATAGAGACACTGAGAGTCAGGTGAGATGTACAAGAAGAGAGTGCATTCCAGATGCATCATTTTTCCCATCTGCTCAAACCTGGTTTCAGGTAATTGATCTTAAACCTCTTCATCTTTCTGCACTTCAGTTTTGTAGCAAATAGACCTATTTGGAATTGAACTGCCCTTCCCCACAGAGTCATTCCTCTTACCCACAGACTTGGGCTCCATGTTATGCTCTATAATATTTGTGAGGAATCTATGAAGGCTTGTGGGGTTATTTGTGAACATTATGGAAAAGGGGTTGGAGGTGGATGTCTTATTTCACATGTCCAAGATTTGGCTTCTGGGAAGCTTCATAGATGAGGAATCCAGAAGGTTTTCTCAAATATATAAAAATATGCAATCTTAAGAGACTTCTTTCACAGCCATCAGATAAAATAATTTGATATAAAGGGGTCATAAACACTTTTTGTGTTATTTTTTTTTAATTTATTCCTCACTCTGTAATTGTGGTGGTGAAGAATAAGAAGACTTTCAGCTTAAAGGAATAATTCAACTGTTATAACTCAACAAACCAGAAACTGAGTGCATCGAGCAGCTGTATTAGAAGGGACTGTTGAGAAGCAGTAGTCTGGTTAGTCCTTTCAAGTATTACATCACTGGCATTATTAATACTTTGCCTGTAAGCAGTCCTTTTATCTTCTCTAGAACTCCAGTAAATCTACTCATGTGGATTAGGGAGTAGCATTCATTTACTGAGCCTACTCAAACAGGTGAGGAGGCATATTAAGTTCAATAAGAGCCAGTCTTGTGCATAAAGATTAATCACCTCACTAAGCATTCAAAAGATTTAAGGAGAAAGTCAGCCCTTTTTGATTCTGTCCTCATATTGATTTTGGGGAAACTGCTAAATTTAGAGCAATTAGATACATTGAAAGTAATTAAATGCAAAAGTGCTGTAGCAATTAAAATGGGAGTCCATGCTGCATATAGAACAGTTCAAGCATTTAATGGTTTTTCTCAGTTTCCTTAAAAATTGCAAGAGTTTTTCAAGATTAATGCCTTCTGGAATGATGCACCCCCCTATTTGTTTTTTAAAATTGGTCCATGGTACTCCTCACTGGTTTCTGCTGTTAAGTAACATCTGAGTTGTTTTTATTTTAAAGGAAGTATGGACATAATAATTTTAAGTCACAGTGTATTGCACATGCCCAGAACAGCCTTGATCATTTCCAAATTCAAGGACTAATAAAAATTGGAAGCACTCCAGTAACTTTAAATTACTTTGCACATTGAAGAGTGATTTAAAATCATTGAACTGATTCAATTTTTTTTATATATGCACTTCAATTTGGAAGTGAGTCAGATGGACAGTAGTACGCTGAAGAGGTTCAAGACATATTGAACTAATTTAAACATTTTTAATTCAAGAAAGAGAGAAAGGAGGTGTAATGAGGTTCCTAATAGGAACCCAGAGAACATCCCCCATTTAGTGCCACTGTGTGGTTAGGAGTAGGATGATAAAGCATTGAAGGAACCAACACCATGAAGGAGTCAGCTTTTTAAGTATTAGTGGGCTAGTGATATAAAGGATTGCCAAAGCTGGTGGGAACTGAAAAAAGCCCCGTGATGATGCTTTATTTATTACAACTATTGTTTTCAAATGCCACACCTGGGCATATTTTGTTTTCCTCCTGCAGATAGATGAAGAACGGGAGGACTGACTGGCTTGGGGAAAAACACACACGCATGTGCATACATGGGTACAAATGTAGGAAATGTGCAATTTGGCTTCACAACATTTGCTGCCTGACACTGGTATGTATGCAGAAAGAAAAAAGCTGGCATATGGAACTGCCTGGCAGCATGTGAATATTACTTCAGCATTCATGCACATATGCATAAAATTAAAATAAGAAAATTCTTCCATTTTGTAAGACAGTGACTCGATGACCCTTCCAAAGTTAGTGGAATTTCTCCATTAATAAGTTGCCCCGGTCCTCCATAATATATCAAGTGGAAATGTGTGATATTAGTATCCTAGTTGGTGTTTTTTTGAACAGGTGACAGACTAAAGCCTTCACATATATTGTGCAGCTAGAGGGGGATGAAAAAAATACCCCAAACCAGAAATAAAAACCAAAAAAACAGCAAAACAACCCAAAGACTGACTTTGTGAAGAGGCCGGTAGTTTTCACTTGACTTTTCATGCAGAAACAAATATGTTTGTCCATTTTAGAGGAATCAAAGACAAATTTTGAGAGAGAGAGATGTTTGAATGCATTCCTTTCCTTTTAACATTAAATCACCTTTGAGTAGGATTTTGTTTTGGGAGTTCTGTATTAATTCAAATTTGATGTGGTCAGCTGCAGTCTCTGAATCTATTCACAGGAAGAAAGAAAAAAAAAAAAGGAAAAAGAAAAAAAAAGGAAAAAAAAAAGAAAGAAAAGAAACAAAGAAAAAAAAGAGCTGGCATTTCATACTCAAAAGTCCAGTAGCAGAAGAAAGGTGGGATTTCCTCCTTGTTCTCTACCATGTGTTTTCCTGACATCCAGGGGAATTCACTGTTGGTATTAGTACAATTCATTAAGGTAGAACCTGACTTCAACAGCACAAGTCATGCCATGTGTGTCCATGTTTCCATAGCAGTTCTTGCTGTTTGTTGCCATAAATACCTCATATCAGTCTTTACTAGTAAGACATTCAAAGACAGAGTCCCATACCTTGGGACTGATGAAGCAGTTGTTGAGGGCCTTTTCACTTCATGGCACTAAGCTGGGGTAATATATGGTTCTTCTAACCATGTATTTAACAATAGACAGCTGACAAGATGTAAAAGATGGTTTTTCTTTTCTGAGCCATGTTTCACTCTGCTGCCTTATGCAGCTCCTTTAAGGTGTGTTCTAACATGTCCCTACTTTTGGTGGTAAACCACTCAACCATTGAGTGTTTGTAACCATGGTAAGAGAAGTCCTTCATGTAAAGTACTCTTTGTTTTGCCTTTCCGATCAAGAAGACATTTTACAATCTCACTATGGAAATCTGGGGCCCAAGCTTTTATCACATTAACTATCTCCACGCTTTCCCAACATTCTGTGGAGATAACAACCCTTTTCCTTCCAACTATATCAAGATTTTTCAGACAGGACTGAAGCATCCCCTAGTTTTCCAGAGTATCAGCAATCTCAGATTTCTGATCATCTTTCTTGTTTCTCACTTTATGAGTTTCTATTTTCAGTTTCGTGCCTTCACTGGTTGATAATTTCCTAACAGTATCCACCAACCTTTAACTCTGTTCAGCTATACCCATCCATTAGTCCTTGTTTAGAAAAGAGGTTGTTGTTCCTCCCAGTACTTGGGACAAAGCAGATTCTAAGGATCTAAGTAGGAGGAGAGAGTTTGTAAGATTAAGACCTATCTACTTGTGCCATGTTGGCCTCATCCATGCTGGCTATCTCATACTCAGGCTGTAGCTAGCTTTTCTTCTTCCTCTTGGGTTTGGATACAAGCAGGAAACCTGATACAGAGGGCTGGCGCATGGGGAATCGAGATCCCTCCTACGTGGAAAGTAGCAACTGGAGATTAGCTTTAGGCAGCCATGGATTGCCATTTCTGGTCTATGCTGCAACAATTTATGTTTGGGAAATGGCAGCTTCAGAAGGCCACGCTGCTGTTCATCATTCTGTTTTCATTCATCATATGCAGTTTTTGACCTCGAGTAGGTCTTTTGTAGGGTGTTTTCTAGTTCTCTTCCCATCTTTTCCTGAGCTCCCAGGGGTTTGATGGTAGGTTACTTTCATTTCTATCAAATTAGATAGCCTCAGACACTACAATAATTATTGACCGATAACGGCCACTTTACTTGAAGTCATTCGGGAATTTTCCAGACCAGCAATATATAAAGGAATGACAGGCCTCAAATGCTAAATATTTAGTGAGGGTAATCCACCATTCTCATGAATCTGACCCTAACTCAGACAAAACTTTCTTGGTTTATACATTAATTCTTGCTTTTCTCAGAAAGGTTATTCATGTTTTCACTTCAACAAACTAACACTCCACTCTAAAAATCTATCTTAACTGGGCAAAAACCCCATTTCTGCCCCTGAGGGCATTTGTGCAAAACCTATACAAATATCTGACCCTCAAAGTGGATTTTTCACACTCAAAAATAGCATTGTCAACTAACCTTTCAAAACTACTTAGGGTTTCTTTAAAAAGCTGCTGTATCTTGCAGAGGCAGCAAAACAATGCAGCAGATATCGTGGCTATTCATTTTAATTTAGCAGATAAATCAATACTCACATAAAGCCTGAGTAAGTTGTTGGCACTAAACTATGCAGCCCCATTTTTACTAAAATTTTTCAAGCTTCTAGCATGTGGGCTTTTTTATTTCTTTAAAAGGGAACACGTGTTTTCATGTTGCATTACGTGAAATTGATACCAATAATAAACAGTAATAATCAAGTTATTAATCTTGTCTGTATAGTCTAAGGGAAGGAGTTTGTCTCAACATAAATAGAGTAAGTAGAATTCAAAGCAAAAAACTTCACTAAACCTTTGTGTGTAATGGAGAGAGGGATGTTTCATACTCTGTAGTTTACAGGCATATGTTATACTGTACACACCGTCTGCAAGCACTTTAGAAAATCCTGGATGCTTAGCATAGTCTTAAATCAGGCATGTTGCCAATTGTGGATTAAGTAGAGGATAGCTGGGTCATTTTCCGAAGAGTTCCTTTACAGTTCAGCCTTTTTTCTTGGTGTTAATGCTTTTACCGCTGTTGGGTGAAGGGAGGAGAGGCGTGGAATACCCTGCCCCAGGGCCTCCTAAACTGTTCATCTGTCATGGATCATGTCATGGAACAGAAATGTTTGTTTTTGCTCCCATTCATTTCAACTGGCAGCCAGTTATTATTAGAATGAAAAATTAAGCTATTATGCAGTGGAAGCCTTGCTGGCTCTATCAAATTTATGGAGTTAATAGAGCAAAATTATCCTTTATAGTGGGTATAAGCAGCTGTATATATAATGCAGGCCCCTTCTTGATCAGTCCAAATACAAAATGGCAGCCTTGTTTTCATTATCAGTGTTAAAGCTTGATATGATATGTCACTGTGTTTCAGAAATTTCAGGGGAGCAGTTAATAAATTAAGAGTATTGTAGGTGACTCGGTTAGACATTTAAGTCCATCTTCTGATCTTCAGGGTCTGCAGATAGGCTAAGCTGTTCTCAGAAATGGAGATATCATGGAATTTCTTAGGGCTTTCCAAAATGTTTATTTTCAAGTGTGCTTGACTTTATGTTTCCTGGGGTGCTATTTGAGTGGATTTATTTGTTTATTTATTTATTTAAAATGGGGAAATTAGCTGTATCTTGTACAAACACAAGAGAGGTGTGAGTATTTTTATCAAGCTTCATATCATCTTGAAAATCTGGTGTCTCTAACTCTAATGGCTCATATACCCTTAGACATAAGGCATTCACAAGGAACAAGGTGCCTGGTGAGGGTAGAAGGGCAACCATGAGGAAGACAGAAAGGAAAATTAATGCATTTCCCATCCAAGAGGGATGTTTTAATAATACTTGGTTATTTGAAGCTGTAACTCCCCCACAAGTTGTACATGGAGGGCAGTCTCTTGTTCTCAATTCAGTTTTTCTTCTCTCTAAAGAAATTCCAGATCCATCTCAGTAATGCAGACACCTTACCAGAGCATGCCACTGCAGTGTAAGAGATATTTATGATGCCAAGATTTTGCCCCCACTTTCTTCCCTCTGAAAATAATTGTAGTAAAGTTGTCAAGTTGGGGTTAAATGGACAATGTACATATATATGGGGCTGTCTTTGCTGCACATACTCCAGATGTGCTGTTTCTGTGTCTTATTGGCACATTTGGGATGGATTTGAAAATAAATAGAAGCAAGTTTCTAGCATCTTGTACAGTGATTAAACCCACCTTTGGCACTAAGCAGTTATTGTGTGAAAGTTGTATCACAGGAAGACAGAACAGAGAAAAAAGCAGCTTCTGAGTGAAAGAGAAGAAATATGATTTTCAAAAGCAAAATTTATTTGTGATAAAATGTAAAAAGATGTTCAGCACATGAAATTCTGAGCCATTCAGTCATTCCTGCTGAAATTATCCTTGTGGAATTTATCAATCTGTATGTACCAGTATCATAGGGGACCAATTAATTCTACTCATAGGTGCCTTTGAGCTATTTTGAAAGTAGAAAGAAGCCATTTTGTTAATGGTTTAAACAGCACTACAGTAATTATGTACAGTTTCTGGCAGATACTGGCTTCATAGCTGGTGGAAACACAGAAATACCCTTACTCTTCATGGTTCCTAATGAATTTTGATTGGAAACTAAGAATAAGGAATTACAATCTCGTAGTTAAATACAATATATAATTATTTAAAATAAAAATAAAATTTGCTGCACCACAGCTCTTGACCAGCACATGATCCTATACAGTATTTAAAGAAATTGTGATGAGTCACAGTCTTGAGGAAAGAAAGGAAAAATTCTTTTAGCAAATGAAAGTTGCTTGTAAAAGAAGCAAAAGCCTCATAATAAGTGGAGTTGGTTCCCCTTCCAGTGAACTCCCTGGTTATCTCCAGCCTGAAGGTGTTAGGAGAAGCCAGCTGTGTATCTACCACAGTTCTCTGCATCCACCTGCTTTCCCTTGTCCAAAGCCCCTCTCTGAGTAGCTTGCTCAGGAGTCAGGTTGCCTCCTGTTTTGCTTGCCTCCAACTTTGCTCATCTGTTGTTTTGTGCCTCTCTGTGCTTCAAGGAAGGTGCTTTTCTCTGCTATCCTTCTGGGAGGCTGCTGACTTCCCAGTCTCTGGTATGTGGAGCTTTTCTGAGCAGGACAGGTTTATTCTGTCTTGAGAGGACTTTGTTTTGCTGCTGGGTAGCACCAAGCATAGGACAAGATTCACCTACTCCTAATTTGTGTGGTAAGATCCATGTGAAAGGAATAGGGAGATAGTGATTCTTGTATTTAAAAGGCCCTTTTGTACAGAGGTGATTCCAGGTATGTACAGTTTTTTTTTAATGCCTCCGTTATGGATTCTGCTATCCTGTAAGAATTGTATGAACAGGCTGAAATGCAAAAGACAATCAGGCCTCCAGCAGTGATAATGTAAAATAACTGAATGCACAAAGAATTTATTTATTGGTAGAGAGCAACAGCTATGAAACTGTGTTTGCTGATTCTGCCAATCACAAAACACAGGATATCTCATTCTCCTTCAACAGCAGTAGGGACATGAGATGCTTGCAAGTTTTGTCACAGGCACTAATTTCTGCTTATACCTTGGTGCTTTTAAAAGGTATCATAAAACCTTTAAGGAGGTTTTAAGTCAATTTGGAAAGAATCAGCTTCTGTACTACTAATAGTGGTCTCTTCTGAGATTATCTAGGGTGACCATAGAGATTTTGCATTTAAGCAATGCCACAGCCAGTTCTTGCAGAAGTCATGAGTGCCAGGGAAAGCGAACAGCACATTGATTTTTATTAATTTTCCATAATCCAGAATTTGCAATGAAATAGAAGTTAAGCTTTGGTCATCTTCAGATAAATCTTAAGGTCAGAAACTGATGAAACACATAGAGGAATTACAGTCTTGTGAGTTTTGGAAGAGCATAAATCCTGGGGATTGTGTTACTTCTGGCGAAATGTTTTTCTGTTCATCTTGAAGGGATACGTTTTCATTTTAGCCTATTAATCTCTGTATATCCTTTTTTGACACAGACCTATTAGGAATTTTAGAGACTACGATATAGGCTCCACATGCTAGGTGCTCCTTCATCTTTTTGGTACACCATTTAATCCATAACAACCAACAGATTTATCACAATCAAGAGTTTTAATATCCTTTCTGGCAGGTTTTCACTTTTTGATTTCACATTATATAGGGGACTGTATACTTTAAACATACTTTAGAAACTCTAAAAAGTAATCTTTTTTATGGTAAATTCTTAACATCTCCATGGTAAATCCTGTTGTGCTTTTAAAATATGCTCATATGTATGGAAGTGTAGCTGCATTATAAGCTGAATGATAACACATGAGATTGTGTGTTGTAGGTTGACAAGGTTGATTGTTTCAGACATAGTGACCAAACATCACTAGAGACATCCATCATCCAGGGAGAGCTCCTCTCTCCTGGTTTTGTGACAGTCCTGGTACTCAGCAGTGAAATAAAACACATGCAGATCAAATTGCACTATGAGTTCGTACTTGTCTCTCCTCCATCACTGAGATCTGTTATGGTGAATATACCCATAGGTTTTCTTCTGCTCTTGGAATTTCAGGCTATAGATTATTTTTATGTGTTTTATTTATTTCTCTGAATAAAATTGAATTTTGTGTTTGTTTTCACTATCATGCCCCAGTTGATGATGTTGGGGTTACGGCAGGCTTACCTGAGTGCAACTCTGATTTTGATTCCTGGCAGGTAGAAAACCTTTCTTCCTTTTTCTTCTTTTTGTGTGTGTCCCTCTGTATCTCCTTCAGAAATGCAACTCTTAGAATTTGTAAATCCCACCAATGAAAAAATGACCCACAGGGAAAAGCAAAGATGTTTACCCATCAATGACCTTGACAAACATCTTCATTTCAATGATTCAGACAACAAATCAAATAAAGAAATCCTCTGTTGAACTCCTCCCTTGCTTCCCTTCATCCAGCTCGTCTGACGCTGAAGTGAAATACATTTCTGCAAGTACAGTCAAGCCATAAATTGAACAATGAATATCTTGTCCAGTAAAGCTCATATCCCAGCTGGGGTTTTCAGCAGCTTGAGCAACATTTCTGTGGGGAAGACCTTTATGAAGGAGATTAAGGAGTGCCCATGTTCACCAGGCGCTGCTCTTTTCCCATATGACTGGAGTAGTAATGACTGTGTGTGAGATCCTGGCTGCTCTCCTGCATGCAGAGAAAAAGAGGCAGTCAGATTCCATGCTATTTATGTTGAGAATGTTTGGAAGTGAGCTGGGCTGTAGTTTTACCTCCCTCTTCAATCACTGTTTTGGGTTGATCAAAAGGTACTGAGTCAAGTATTTGAAGGTGCCTTGCTCTCTTAGTGCTTGTATTCTTAAAAGTCTGGTCCTTTCCACTGAAAAGTGCCTGTGTAGTTTGGCCCTGTAAGGGTCATCCCTAGAGGGATTTTGTCCTAAATTCTGGTCGAGGTCTAATAGTGCCAAACATACAGAAGGCTCCCTGCATATCTGCTTTTGAAAGATGCCTCCTAATGATGTGATTTGTAGGTGCACTGATATGAGTCTTTGAATCTGCTATGCAATGGAAATGGCAAACAAGATGATTCCAATATGCCAATCAAGCTGTTGTCTTACTATTTTTTTACCTGTTCATCCCTCTTTGTTGCTAAATAACTGGCATCTGCATCCATAGGGTCCTGAGAGGACCCTAGGAAGAGAGCTGAATCCTGTTGGATGTATATACTAAAAAGAGCCCACCCGTTGCTGTCCAGTTCTTTGGGTTTTTTTAAAGAAAAAACTACTTGGATTGTTGCCAGTGGCTTGGAAGGAGGCTGGATTTGGATTACAACATTTTCGTTCTCAGTCAAGAGACTGTGACTGAATTTTATTTGGTTGGTTTTTTTTTTTTTTGGTGATGGTGAAAATTAAAAAAGGAAAGGTGCATGTCAGTGTTAGTTTGAAGCTATGTTGGTTTAAACCTGGTTTTCAGTTTCAAATAGTTGTCATATTTCATTTGGTAGCTGCAAATCCATGCCAGCAAACACCTTGGAATCTTTGTGGCTTAAGGTTTGTATGTTATGTGTAGTGTGCTGATGATACAGGAGGTGGGTCTGCTGTATCTGTGTGAGGGAGGGCCCAAACACCCAGTTTTAACACACATTGTAAATCTGGTGATGTTGGAGTTGCCTTTAGTGCTTAAGAAAGAGGCTCAGGACCCAGAGGACCACTGCAGTCTTGAAAGCCTGACATTAAAGCCAGTTAGAGACAGAAAAATCAGCAAGAAAACAAAGAGTCAGGGGGGGGTCTACATCAGACTTTCCCCTTTGCTAAGATAAATAAATTATTCATTATTAACACCATTGTCCTGCAAATATGGATGAAGACTGCTCCTGAGCCTTTTGGTTTTTTTTCATTCTGGGAGCGGTTTTTAGGTCTGGAAAAACCATGTTTCACTGGCATTACCCGGTGTTGTAGCAGGCATAGAGGCTTGCATTCACATTTTTACCATGCATTCTCTACACAGACACGGAGAAGCACAGATGTGCAGATAATGTCACCCACATTTTGCCCTGGTTTCAGGACCATAAGCTAATTTTCTAACAATTGATGGTGACTTAAACTAATGTTGCTAGGGTGCTGTCAGTGATGCTGAATAAATAGGGAAGGACTTCATGAGAACAGCAAACAGCAGCTGTGACGACTTTTGTTCTGAAGCTACCTCTGCATGCCAGATTTTACCCTCCAGGCACAGCAGCAGAGCACAACTCCCACCTGTTATCTCTCACCATTGAGGCTTGCTTCTTTCTGTTTGAGTTAGGTTAAATATTTCTCCTTTTCCCAGGATTCAGAGCTCATCAGGCCAGCTGTGATGCACAGTCTTGAAACACAAAACAGCTGGAGTCATAATGTGAATAAAGTTCACCTTTTCTTGTTTACATTTGAAAGCTGCTGCACTGTTTATGGGATGATGCATTTGTTTAAATGAATGTCCAGCTATTATTGATTTTTCATCTCTGCTTTTTTTTTTCTTTATGATTGTGTCACTGGTGTCCTGCAGCAGAAATCTCTTGCTTTAGCACACCTGCTCACAAATTGACTGTGGAAAGAATTAGGCCATGTTCTCCCTACAGTTGCTGTAGTGAAACTCAGGCATGGATTTACCCAAGAGACCCCATGGAGTCTCTCTCTTTCCTTTCAGCAGTCCCACAGTACTCTGAATTTGCATCTACCCCTTGTGCATTGTAATAAAATGTCAGCTGGGTACGTAGCTCCCTTTTCTTACCCTCTTTCTTCTCTCTGTTTTGAGCAGGGGCACTGGCTCTGATCACACTTATGTGCTTCTGGGATTGTGTGAGAGGGAGCAAGAAGCAGGGATAGAAATTGAGAATTTCAACCTCTTCAAGGGATTGGAGAACTGGTAGCTTGGAGACTTTATACACAGGGTACAAGAGTCTCAGGCAATAATTTGGCATTTCCAACAACTTGCACTGAGCTGAGGTTTCAGTCTTTAGAACAGCAGCTAATTGCAATGGGAACTGAATTACTGAGGACCAGATACACCTTTCAGAAGTTTTTTATTTTTCCTGCTCGTTTACAATTAATGCCTTGTTTTGTTTTTAATTTGTCTATCTTCAACTTCAAACTAAGAGGGTAACTTTTATGTTTTCAGTATTAGCACTGATCCACATTACTGCTGTGATCACTTCATTTATTTTTACTCCTGTCCCAAAAGAGCTATTTGAACCCTTGAAGTTTTGTAGGTCTGGTTGAGATAAGAGAGGAATTGCCCTGGTGTGCAAGTACTGTACTTGAGGCATCAGAGTTAAACATCAGGTGATCACAGCTGGTTGGATGAAGCCTTTTTCTGTGGTTAGAAATGGTGCTTCTCCCCACCACCATTGTGGAGTAACTTACATAGAAGGAGAGTTTCTTCTCTTTTCAGAGAAAAGTTGGCTCATGCCGGAGATTTATGTTCTTTAAAATATGTGTGGGTTTTTAAATCCTGTTCAGTGTAACAGTAGATGGTCTCCACAGCCATATAAATCCCCCACTATTCTTTGATTCCAGCCAAGACCTTGGCTTCAGGGATACCTATTTGTTACATGTTCCACTGAGTTACAGTGAAGCTAATTGTATTTGATGTGGCTTAAGTCCATCCAGAGAACTTATATAGTATATTCTGTGGGTCTTCTTAACAAGCCAATATTCTTATGAAGCTAAATGTAAGCATAACCTCTCTTTTACTGTGTTTCTTCTTGTAGGGAGAGATGCTACGCTCCTAAATGGTAAACAAGGCAAAAGGAAGTTGAACATTCTATTGGTAAAGGCACAGGCTGAAAGTTCTCCAAGTGCTGAATTTAATCTACAGGGAAAATTTTTGAGAAGGGCTCTTCTAAAACATTGTGTATGTAAGTGTTTTCAGTTTTGCTCTGTCACTCTTACAGGTCGCTTGTTTACCAGATGCATAATTTTAGGATCACTCTTGGGAAAAATTGTTCTTGTTCTTTTTCTTTTAAAGAGTCACAGAGGTGACTGACTTGTAGTCTGTGATACTGAATCATTCAATCTGTCCCTCAGACATTTAGAAGTCTCCTTCCTAGTGGATGTTAAAATCTGAAATTCATTCTTGAAGTAGCTTGAAGGTTCTTTAATGAGAAAACGAGATCACTTTTATCAGCCTTGATCTTTTGCAGTCTAACTAGTGAAAATTGTGAGCTTCACATCTTGGAGAATCTGATAGTTTATTTCAAGGCATATTTGGACTTTTTGCCCTTTCCTGCTGGCCCAGAACTTGAGTATAGTGGGGCTTGCATTGTTTTCCTTCCGTATGTAGTATAAGCTTAAAGATTAAAAAAACCACACAAACAGACAACTCTCCACGTATTTGAAGCATAAATATGATTGGGATATGAATTCCCAAATATAACTTTAGTTCCCCATTATTCCTATTCTTTAGCTATGTAAACATCAGGTTCTTGTAAACATGACAATGAAGTCTGTAAAAGTCACTGAAAGTCCATCTTCTACATTTAGTTAAAGTTTAAATCTGGAATAACTCAATTAGCTTAATTTGAATTGCATGAATCGACATAGGTGTGGCTGCCAGCGAAGGCTGGCTGGCAGTTCCCAACACCAGGAAATCATGAGGTCACACTTGCTTCTTGGTCCAAAGACAGCTTTGTCTTCATTCCAGGTGAAGCCACACCAAAAAAAAAAGTGATTCATAATTTTTGGTTTCTGCACCTGTGTTTTAGTCACAAATAGCATGTAGAGTACAGAGGTCTCAAAATACCTTGAGCAATTACAGGAGGTTTAATTATTATTGCCTAAGAGTTGCTAGGAAAAATAGTTGTAAAAATAAAATCTCCCTTTCCGTTTCTCTAAGAATAATATTAGATATATAAAAATTTACACAGAAACCTTGATGAAAATTGCTGAGAATATTTTTTTAAAGTCTGTCTGACAATAATTTTCTGTATTAGTTCATAAACGTTTTCACTTCAGATCTTCTCTCCCTCTCTCTGTTCCCACAAACAATTCACAGAAGTGTAATAAACCAAGCCAGACTCAAAAAACCTAATTTCTATAAGCAGGAGGTAAAATAACCCTTTACTTATTCCAATTATTCTTTGAAATATTGCTTTTATTAAAAAAGGGAGAAAAAAATCACCACCTAAATAAAGGACAGAGACTGAGACCAGTAAGAGTCGTATAATGGGGGAAGAATGCTCCCTTTCATTTGCATGGGATTCTTGCCAGAAATCCTTGCTAATATCTCCTTATTATTTTTCTGCACAAGAACTTGGAATCATTAGATGAGATCTTTCTGAAATGTGGTGAACTTGACAAGATTTAGTTAGTTAATTAGTTAGTTTAATAGAATTTATATATTTCTTTTTTTTGCCGCTTTGCAGAAGAACTATAAACTTTCCCCCAAAGTTTTTAGGGATATGAATAAGCCTGCAGGGGTTTATATTTTAACACTTTATGTTCTGTGTTAATCTATACTACTATTGCTGAATAATTTGTGCTGCATCTTCTAAGTTTTTGTCTATGCAATTTCTTAGACACTGATGGATATAAAATGGAGGTTTATGGCCTTACTAGTCTCTCTCTGGACTTCTTAGAGTGTATCCCTATGTTAATAATGACCTTTTCTGGATGAAATATAATAAAATTTTAATATTCTAGTATCTAATATAAAATTTATTTAAAATACTTCAGAGTATTTTAATGTAAACAACTTATTTTAATGAAGATGAAAATTACTTTAAAACATTTGAGAACTTTGTCATTCAGAATTATTTTTAGTAGTAGATTTTAAAATTTATTTATTTATTTATTTATTTTTTAATTAGCACAGTGATTTATGAAGCACTAAGCTGAGCTGAGCATCCCCTTGTTTACTTTGGGCAAACTGACTGACAAAACCAGACTGTTTAATGGCATTTTCCTATACCAGGCAGTTTTCATTATCTCACAATGTATTTATGGCATGGCAATATAAGTTGAAGTAGATTGTATTGGCACTGCCAGCACAAGTAAAATATTCCATTTGTAATACATCTAGCACTGCAGTTCTTCATTGTATTGCCAGTGGAATTTTCAAATTATGCATCATTGACATAAGTCTGTTCACCCCAAGTAAGGGGAATTTTTAGATGCTGATATAAGAGCAGAATTTAACTAGTGAGAACTCTTGAAATGGAAAGTTGAATACAGGGTAAAGATTTTTTTTTTAATATACAATATTATGCAGTCCAACAAAGTTTAATGAATATTCTTTAAAATGTGCAATCACACATTTACATAGCTATTTTACACTTTCTTAAAGTATTTTGATAGCTACATGCCAAAAATTATATCAAATGTAGTACCTTTGTCAATATGGTGAAGTTAATTTACCCTTTCTAGCATGTCTGCTCTATGATCCTCTCTTAGAGTCATAATATTTCTTCCATACTGGCTGGATTCAGGGTACAACATAGACTGTCTGGGAATAAATCAGGATTATGTAGTGCAAGTGGCTGTTATTTATGGGACCGTTGTTCACTGGCAAAGAAGTAGAAGTGTATGTAGCTGATATGATGGGAACAGTGAGGAGGAGACCTCTGAGACTGCAGGACACGTTTTCCTTTTCTTGCTTCCCTGGCTAGCACCTGAAGAATAAATTTTAAGGAAAGGCCTGCTTTGTCTCTGCCGCTTCAGGCAGAAGTTGACCCACTGGAGATGCAGGCAGGAGAGAATTTAGCTGTTAAAGTCAAAGAAATATTTTCTGATTAGGTGTGAACTGATTTTATTATTTTTCCCTAACGGCTTATAAAGTGACCCACTTTAGGTAACTTTTTATGAAGTATCAAAAAGCACTTATCCAATGCCAGAGCAGCTGCTGACAAATTTCAAACTTTTATTTCAAAGCATGAAACAGTTAAGTGGTTGGAAGAATACTTTTAAGCACGAGAAAAGCAAAGTAATGTGAAGAGCTGTGCATTTATTTTGAGATGTCTGCAGTCCCGGTTCTCATGAATTTTTACTTGGTGTGGTGATCCAGCCACTTCACATGATACTTCCCAGCTTTCAGCACAGTGTTTCTCTGAACACAGATAAAATCAACAAACCCCAAAATCAAACCACCAGCTCCCTCAAATCTCAGTGTTAAACAAACCCACCAATTTGAAGAATTTCCTTCCAGCTGACTGCATGTGTCTGAAAGCAGTGTTTTAAATGGGAAATGTCAGTTGATTTGCTTGATAGGTGCTGTGGCTGTTTCTGGTGCTTGCAGACAGCAGAGAGCTAAAATTCTGACTTTGGTGTATATGTAAGGACACACTGAAAAGGATCAAACTGATTTCAATTGCATAACTAACAGAGATGAAATTCCTCACTAGGTAGTCCCATGCAATGTCAGCATGCCAATAGTTATGTATTTTGAAGCTTTGTTATTTATAAAATAAAGTCAGTTTTGAGTCAAAGTCCAGATCTTACCAACACTTACCCAGCACAATTTGTGGTGAGGTTAACAAGTTGGCAGGATGTTCCCATGAAATTTTCACTTGTGATTCTTTGAGTTTTAGGAGTTTAGATGTAAATTTTTGAAAACTTTTGGAGTGATTGCTTCTTGGTCTTATGAGATGTCTTTCAACTGAGCACCAGAAAATCAAGACTACAAAAATCACTGGGAACATGACTTGGAGGAGTTTAGCATTGCAGGCCTGACTTTCCTTTCTCTATGGGAAGAATTTCACTGGAAATTGATTTGCACTTAAAGAAATGAAATTTGCCTGAATTGTTAAGTAGCATGTGTTTTCTTTTAGGGAAAAAATCCAAATATCAATGTCTCCCTGATCTGTGAAGTTGTTGATGGTAGGCCTTCCTGAAGCAGCCTGTGTTACAGAAACTTAAATTTATAAGCCAAACATGTTCCCTTGATGAATAATGAGAAAATTAGAATATTTTAAGGAGCATTTAGAAAGTGGAAAACTCAGTCTGAAGTGATTACTCGTGCTCACTTAAAAAAAAAAAGAATGTCAGTCAATACCAATTATTAGATTCTCTACAAACAAGAAGAGTGGAGGAAGGGAGATGTTTGTAGAATTGCCCATAAAAGTGAGCTTTGGTACAGTTTAATAGTTGCTTAGAAGACACAACACAGACTTAACTCCCAAACTTGACTCAGTGCACTCAAGGCTGTCTGTCAGGAAACATGCACAACCAATAGCACAGCAGTTAAGTCTTGAACATTGTGTTATAGTTTGGATATTCTCTTGGTCAAAGTATGATGGATTCTTAAGGTAGGAAGTAAAGATACTTCTCTGCAGAAATGAATCTTGACCATAGAAGATGGAAAAGGGAAATGATGATTGAGTTGTGCTGATTCTGCTAAAGAGCTCCAGTTATATATTAAGGCAGTAAACCTCCCTATGAAACATGGGAGGAATGTATTACTAGTTAATTACAACAGCAAGATATGCCATTGAAGGGATTATTACCATATTTTATGATGACTGTTTTATCATCTCCTTGTTTATACTTTCCTTTGGTAATGAACTTCCCTTCAGAAGTTTGAAATATTTAATAATTGAGCACTAAATATTGTACCCCTTGTATTTGATAAGAGTCATTTTTCATATATGGAGTAAGGATATAACAGCAGATGAAAAGAAAACCCAGATGGGAAAACTGTATTTTCAATAATTATATGTATGTCCATGCATCAACAGTGGTGTGGTTGTTTTAGTTTCGTTTTTCTTGTGATGATGAGCTATATAAAGAAATAGGGGTTTTTTTGTAATGAAAAGCAAATTCTGTTCCAGCCAATGTGGCCTGTAAAGTTGTTGGATTCCCAGGCCAATTTCAGCAGCATCTTGTCAAACGTGAATGTCTGAAAGATGAACATCACTTGTTTTATGTAGCTGGACAACTGTTTGATTGCTCCTTCTATAGGAAAATAATCTCTTCATGGATAGCTATAAGTGGCATCATTTTTCCTTTGGGTTCCCATTGTTGTTTTCTGTATATATTACACATCTGGACTGTAATGGAAACTTGCTCATTCCTCTGAAACATCTGTTGTGTCCTGCTGCAGTGAAGACCTACTTTTGTTTTTGCTGTGTACTCCATAATTGTATTAAATCTTTGTCTAGCGGCTTCTGTTCCAGGTACAGTCAATTCAGAGTCATGCAAAAGTAATTAATATTTTTGCAGAAAAAGTCACCTTATTTCACAACTAGGCTTTTTGTTTCAGTTTGGTTTTTTAGGGGGAAAAAAAAAAGGTAAAAAAAAGGCAAGTCAATGAAAAAGCAGGAAGAGTTTTCACTTTGCTTTGGAAAATGTAAATATCGGAGGAGAAAAATGTTAGGAAGTTTCCATCTGGAAAAAAAGATTGTCCCTTTCTTCAGTTTAAAGGTATCAATCTGGTTATCCTGTTTATGCAGCTGCTCGTAGAAAGGCCTTAAAAACAAACCAAAACAAAAAAACCAATAAAGGGTATTAATGTAATGGATTCTTCTAGTAAGAGGAGGAAGGAAAATGAATGAAAGGATAAATTATAGAATTTGAGGCTCATGGTGATTTCTGCTGTTAAACCCTGGTGAGGGCAGAAAGAGAAGTGATAGCAAACATTGGTCATCTCTGGAGCTCAGAGCTTGCTCAGTGAGAGACTCTCAACTAAACCACCGAGAAAGAAAAGCCTTTTGTCTCCACAAACACAGTGCTGCACACCTAGAGGAGACTCTGAGTCCCCCCGTCGAGAAGATCCACTGAGAATCACCACATGATTCTGGGCTAATTTTTCTGCTAGTTTTTCCTTCATTCCTCAGGCACCATATTTTTATTTGGCTGCTTTCTTAGCATGGTAGAAGAAAACTAAAGGGAATGAATTCTGATAAAGGGAACCAGGACTGAGTGATCTCGAGAGTGAGAAGTAGTAGAAAGCTTCTGTGAATTTTCAAAGTCTTTGCTTTATTGTATTTGGTACCCCCGTCAGATCCTACACACTACCCTGATACTGTCCTGACACATTAATTATGTTCCCCCCAGTGCTGAAAAGAATGGAGGATTTGGACTTCGTTGCTAGGACTTTGTTGCTACAAGACTATGAGGCTTTGGGAGGAGGAGGGTGGTTTTAAGCACTACCTCTTCTGTCAGTATTCAGGACACAAGGAGAAGTTACCTGCTTTTTTTTTATTTCATAGCAGATAAAAGCTGGAGAGTGCAATATATTGCCACAAAGGAAAATCAGATGCATTCTACAAATACCCAAATTGTGCTATCAGAGCATTAAATATTTACCAGTGAGTGTCTGCCCATTGTACACTTTGGTATATTTAATTTCTTTTTATTGTTGTTGTCTGTCTGGACTTGAACTTATCTCCTTGGCCAAAGATAAAGGATGATTTGTGTCATGAATGTACGGCATGCGAAAGAGTGCTTAGGTTTTTCTTGAGATTCAATTAATGAGGTAAGGAAAGGGCAGAGGTATGGAAAAAGGCTTTGCTAAGCTGCCTTTTAAATTTAATACCACATTGAAAATGGAACTCTGTCAGAAATAGTTTTGGTTTTGAAGGTCTGCTCTGTGTTAGCAGAACAAGAGGCAGCTGCCTAAAATAAGAAAATATTAGGAGGGTGTTTGGGGCTGTTTACTGAGGGCCAGGCAGGGAGCTGTGGGCGGTGTGTGTTTCCCAGGCTATTAAGGGCAGCAGGGACCACAGAGCTCTTGCTGATAACAAGTGGATGCTAACATACTAATGTATTTTTACTTTTCAGCAAAGTATTAAGGCTAGAGAGTTGCAGACTGTTTGTGACACATGGTAATTTGTTGAAAATCACTATTTGCAAAATAGAGGGGACCTGTTATATTAACAGAACTGACAAGAAAATAAACAACTATTTTCGGTTTTGATGTTGCTTGGTGGTTTTGTTGATTTTTTGTTTGTTTTGTCTTTTTATACAACAGCATTTGACAATAGGAAAGATAGACACAATGTTAGCTATTACTTACCAAATCAAATGTGTTTAAATGCACTGTCTCTGATAGTTAATAAATGTTGTAGTGTAGCTTTTTGTGGCTAATAAAACTTGGTTTACATTACACCCCTTGCCTGCTACAATTTGCCTCCTAGGGCTCACTTAGAGTGCATTAAGAAGCTGCACACAAGATCAGTGTGATTTGCTGCAAAACTTAAATAATTCATTTATGCACCACTGCTCTCAGACAGTGTTTTTACAAACACTGTAATGAGACAAGCTGTGAAATGTTTTACATGGTCGAAATGAGGTCTGCTACTCAAGAAAAAGTCTTTCTGCACAGATTTGATTCCTTGAAGTCTTCAAGAGGAGTTTCCAAGCATTCTGGTGTAAATCTCCAAAGAACAGCAATGTGCTCCCTCTGATGAGGCTTTTTGTCCTAACTCAGAAATATCTTCTACTTCCAGTACTTCCAGTGCTTTCACCAGACGACCTAAAATGAGCAGGGGATAATTAAGGAGTGCAGAGTGGAAACTGTAGTTCATTATTCTGGGACAAGGCTCTTTCCTGACTTTGACTATACCTTGTCTACCACACTGATACTTGTTCTTACTCTGCTCTCTGCAGTACACTTGACTTTTTAATAATGGGCATGGAAAGAATTGGAATTATCGAAGTTAAAATATACCAGAACTGAGCTTTACTGTCAAGGTTGTTGACAACTCCCCTGATGTTCACTCTAAATTCTTGTTCTCTGTAGTGGAGTTCCTTCTGTGTAGCCATAACCTTCAATACCCTCTGCAAAAGTCTTATTGTCATGCAGAAGAGCTTAAAAGTATGTCCTGCACCTGCACTTTCAGGAAGCAGTTCTGATATTAAATATCTCTATTATTTACACTAAATTTTAGAATGATTTGTGTTTCTCTTACTCTAGTAATTTGGATGGAGAAGGGGGAATAGCACTTGGCGTTGGTGAAGGAAGGGTGACCTCTCTGTCATTTTTGGATATGTATTAGGCTATAGCTGTTAACTACATGATCAAATCTAATTTATTCTACGGGAAGAACAAATTGCAAAGAATTAAAACTTAAACAAATTAGTCCTAAATTAGTAATTGGGTAAGAACAATCTGTTTACAGCATGTGTCTGACTTTGACAGGAAATGTTTATATTTCCCATGCACATCTCAGCACTGACATAGAGCTTAAGATGAGATGGGGAAAAACCTAGGTGTAACTGAGACTGCTGGATGGCTGTATTTGGAATTTGTAACTAAATGGAAGAATGTGTAATTAGAAGCAGGTTTTAATTTTTAGTATTAAGAAAAAATTTCAGTTTTTCATAACTTCTAAATGTGTCAAATTTACTTTAGAGTATTTTGCTAGAAAATATTTTACGATTGCCTGTGGTTTTGCATAGCCATTTTAAAACTTTAAATGTGCAAAGGAGATTAATATTTTACAGAATGAAAGCTGGAGAAAAAGGAAGAAAACAAAATGCTTGTGCTACTGCCAGGTAGATTTCCCTTTGAATTTGCTAGCCCCCTGTGAGCATTCCCCCCCCTCTTCTCAACCAGACTTGAATCTGAGAAAATTACCATCTGTGCATAGATATGCAGGAAATGAGCTAAATTTGTAGTGTAAACATTTTCAAATGAATATTTGCACAGTACAGTCTCTCAGCAATGCATTATCCTCTTTCATTTGGTAATCAACACATATCCCTTATGAGTAGTGTTGAAAGGGAAGAGATTGACTCTCACTAAACTCTAATTATCCTTTCCTTCCTCCTGGGAAGAGCTCTCTTTAAGTTCCCTTTTGTGAGCTGCTTTGCGTTTCACAGTCATTCCACCTCTTGATCACTCTTTCTCCTTATTTTGCCTCAAAGTGTACTGTAGGATGTAAGGACACAAACCCAGGCAGCTCTGTGTAGGGATGTTTGCTGAATTCCTATACCAACAGAAAACCTCAGTGAGATTCAGAGAAACTAACTTTCAGCTGAGGTTTTGTGCAGGACACGGGTTTGCCGTAATAAATATTTCTTGGCTTAGGAGTGGGAGAATGACATATTTCCATTAGCCTCGAAGTATTTTTGACTCTATTCAATCTGCAGCAACACGAGTCAGCTGTTTCTGCTAAGCAGTGTTTCTAATTCAGCTTTTTTCCTAATAAGCACGTACATATAACGTGAGCTTCCTACACCGATTAATCTGTGTTTCCTCCATATGGTTTGTAGATTTTTATTTTGTTTTAATTCAGTGCAAGCTGCTGAATAGTAAAATGCAGTCAAGATCTTGTTGCAGCAAAAAACAGAGTCCAGCTGAAGTTGCAAGAGAATTGCCAAAATTAACATATCCTGGTAGTTTTGGGAAAGGAATTTTTCAGCCCATCCATCTGACTACTAGGGCTTGAAAATGGATAAAGTTTTGAGTAGACCTATATAGATGTGACTTTCAGTGTCTTTATGAGTAAATTTATGAAGGTGGGGTGTGTAGAAGAAGAAAGCTGGACCAAACCTCACTGAAGCTGATTCAGAAGGACAAAGTAAAAGGCCTGTGGAGTTGTCCTGAGATCACTCAGCTGAGATACTACACCTCAG
Source organism: Petroica traversi (assembly GCA_025920805.1). Taxonomy (NCBI): domain Eukaryota; kingdom Metazoa; phylum Chordata; class Aves; order Passeriformes; family Petroicidae; genus Petroica; species Petroica traversi. Next base: position 2,098,899 of record JAHLSL010000058.1, on the reverse strand, counting down.
CAGAAAGAGAAGCAGAAAGAATGGGGAAGACCTGTGTTTAGTATAATATTGAATTTAAGAGGTCTGGAAGTTGATACTTTTTATTTGAGGAGGATAGGAATTTACAGCCCATGCTCTGAAAAGAATTATTTGCTAATTTTTTAATTGCTAATTTTTGCAATTAGGAGAGTTAGAGTGATACCAGCAAAGCTTTTCTGTTACTGCCTCTGGGCTATTAGAGTAAAGCTGCATCCACGGATACAGAGAACACAAAGACAAAAAGGGGTGTACATAGGCTTAGTAAAGCACTGCGAAATCTAACCACCTCCCACTCTCCTGCCAGAAATCTTGTTTAACACCCTCTTCTTCCCACTGCAAAAAACAAAACTGAGCAGAATCAAAACCCTTTTCTTTAGTATCAATGAAATCTAATGGCACAGTTTTTCTCCTTCAAGCAGGGAGAATGCTAATTCCTGGAAAGCACTTTATACAAATTAAAGTCCTTTCCCCTTCCAAACATAATTTTTAACAAAGGAATCAATCTCTCTCCCCGCAAACCAAGGTGAACAAATGCATATACAAAATGATTAAATTGCTTTTTTCTTTTCATAAGAGTTTGTTTGGTTTGCAAAACCAAGCTGGAATATTTATGCCCTCCCTTTTAGGGAAGGTCAGCAGATATATACTCAATTACCTATTTGTGTGTGTTAAATCAAATGACTCTATCTTCAATATTTTGTTTTTTAATTTTGCCTGAGCAGGAAGCTGGAAATCCAAATTAATGGCTGTTCCCCAGTGACATAAATTCTGTGAGGTGTTTGTAGCTTGCTTGCCTCGTTAAAGTGCTCTGACATGATTGATAACCCTTGTCCTCTCCGACAGTGAAGGCTGCTCAGCAGAGACAAGTAGACCATGCAGAGAACTTGTACTAGGATCCAAATTCAAGATGTTTTCATTTTTTCTACTTCCAGGTTGTGAGGGATGGTTTCTAAACAGGCTGGTATCCTTCTTGTTTTCTCATTAACAAGTGCTGTTGGACGTGATAATAAACCAAAGTCAGTGCAGCTGAGCAAGGAAAAGAAAAGCTTGTCCCTGTGTGTCCCTGTACTGTTACTTGGTGTGGGTATTTTAACAGCAAAGGGTCCCCACATGAGTGGTCGACTAGATGTCCCACTTTTTCCCCCTTTCTGTGTTTACCTGTGCACTGACTGGTTGGACCTTGAACTTACAAGGCTAGATTTTTTCCAGAGAACAGTAAAGTTGCCCTAACAAAAAATCCAGATAATAAACATTTCAAACTACTTTTCACTGTCCTTATAATGTTCAGTTCATTTTCACAGGCAATGATTGACCCTTGTCTCATTCCAAAACAGCCTTTACTCCAATGGACTGGGAATCTGGTGGACCAGTGCAGGCAAGATGAGGTGTGGACACCTTGGGAAAAACTTCTGTTAATACTGGTGCTTGGCTTTAATCTCATTATCTTTTTCCCATTGTATGATACTGAGGCAGAGAGTGGATTTGTCCTCTGTGGCTTAACATTTGTGAGGCTTGTGGATTTGCTGAGGGATAGCTGGCAATTCATATTATCTGGATCTTTCCTGTAATGCAGCAGTTCAGTTCCTCCCAATTTGTTCAAAATACAGGAGCTTAACTTGAGCAACAGTTATTGTCTGCAGCAAGTTCTCAGTAACATGTGACTGAAAATAGATTAAATGTCAGATACAAATTGTCTTGAGCTGGCAATCCATGGAAAAATTGAGAAAACAGTCTGAAGTGTTTGGTCTTCAAATAATAAATATGCAACATTTAATGAAATTCCAAGAGCTTTGAATATGAGTCTGGATCAAGGATAAAATTGTCAAAAATCCCCTTACCATGGACTGAAGAAATGAATATCACCAGTCACCTGTGACTGTTGATGTTGCTGGAATCCCAGCAGAGGCACCTGTGTTGCAGCATGGACACATCTCTCTAATCAATGTTGCTGCTACTTTTTATTTTTTCTTTAGGCAGAACCAGAAAATAAATGTAAGTAAAAGAGCCATGCACATTGCTCTTTCCATAATCCTTGTGCTCTGAACTTCTTTTTCCCCCATAGGCTATTAGAGTCTTTGAATAAGTATCCAGTTCTTTTCAATAAACACTGTGCATCTGAAGTTGAAGTGGCTACTATTAACTGAAGTGACAGCTACTGAACTGCTTACAACTGAGAGAAGCTTGGTAAACCTGAAGATGCTGCATCATTTTTGTAGCTCCATTTCAAAGCTTTTGGAGTCTGAAGTGCCATATTTTCAGGCAGAAAGAGGTAGTCAACTAGGGTGTTCATTCATTGAAGGTCAGGCTTTTGTATTATGAAACTTCTAGCAGATGTGATAAGCAGTAAATTGCAGATCTCTCACCTTCTTTTTCCTATCTTTTTTTTTTTTCCCCTGTGAGTGTGTGTGTGAAATCAGCAGAATACTGCCTACATTTGATTTATGGTCCACTTTTGACCAACTCTTATCAGCTCCCACAAGCCCTTTTCTGATGCAGCTCGTGTCTGAATGACAATAGACAACCAGTGCCATTATGCTCCAAAATCCCTCTCAGCATTCTAGACACCTAAGATTACATCTGGGCTATTGATTTATTACTGCCCCCCCCCTGCTTTTTTTTCCCCCACAGGGACCAGTTTGTTCAGCCTGAACAAGATAGACTATTATTAAACTGAGCAAACTACTCCATGTGAACTTGATAGAGAAATAATCATTTGCAACCACCTTTCTAACCACCCAGGTTCATAAAGAAATGTAGGTGTTGAAATATTAAGACTGTTTATATATGGGTCCCACCATTCATGTTTGTTCAGATTATATATAATTTATATACATGAAATGAGACCCAACAGACATTCTGTTGTGCTGGACATTATAGGGATATTGCCTAAAGCACCACAGTATTGCTACCCAATGTACAAAACCCAAATTATTACAAATCTTCATTATAGAAATACCTACTGTAATGCCAACTGTATCTGTGGCAAGGATGTTTTATGACATATTTTAGAGCCTCGGCAAAATTTATATATTCTATCAATAGCTTTTTTTCTTTTTCTTTTTTTTTGGGGGGACAGAGAGGAAGCTATAAATTTTACAGCACATTGGATTTTTATATCTCCTAAAAAGGTACTGTGCAGGATTCACATTTACTATCCCTCAGCTATAGTAATCTGTGTATTTAAGTCAGTAAGTGAGAAGATCAGAAAGGGCTTCTAGATAAAATGATTATTTTTTTCCTTTTTCTCTCCTCCCCCCAACTCCCCCTTCCCTCCCACAAGCACATACATCACCTCTGCATCTTCTTTTAGTTAAAATAGCATTACAAAAGCTGATATACTGATTTGGGCTTCACATGTGAACTCCTCTGGCATGCTTTTAGGGAAACTGAGCACCAGCACACCGAACCAACAACTTCTGCAGCTGCTCTGAGAAAAACCCAGAGCATGACCAAACACCACAGCCAGAGGCTTTCTGAGCTTTGCTCTCCCTATTCTTGGTCATGGGGACAGATCTGCTTGACTTTCAAATAGACCTCCCATGGTCAATGTCCTACTAAAGGATTCATTTTATTCTGCCTACTATTCATTGTGTTTAAGTGTCTATCATTGCTTGTGTCCTTATAGACTGTTTTTTCCAGTGACACGTGGGCAGAAAGTATCCCACACAGGCTGTAATTTAAGTATTTTCTTTCAGGCATTTCTTTTTTTCTCCAGTGGAGCAAAACACTCTGTCCTCAAAGAACCAAGTAATGCCACCATCAAGTAAGGAAAAATTAACTTTTGTCATTTGTTACTAGGTGTCAGGTGTTTATAATCCCATTTTCTCATATTTAAGAATAAAATAGCCCTTATGGGAAAAAAAAAAGTTCATTTGAATTTTTATAATTATTACATGTTTCCTTCTGTGGGCTTTTATTTCTTTGTCAATTCAGGGCTTGATCCTGCCAGATCCTGTGTCTGTTCCAATAAAATGCCTATGGATATACTCAGTAGCATTTGAAAGCTCAGATATCCATGAATGGTTTTGAAATAATGAAGTATATTTGTTTAAAGATAGCTGGTCAATGAGGTCTCTGAGTAATACCTTTCACTGAGGCCTTGTAGAAAGTGAAGATATTTTTCCTATGAAAAGCACACCTTTTTTATCTAGTTGAGCATACAGAATGAGAAAAGGAACTGTGTTAATGCTGAGTATGACTGAGTCTGTTCAGTAGCAAAGAAATAAGTTATACAGAAATACATAAATCAGAGTTACACAGACCCACAGATTGCATTGCTATTGGTAACTGAGAGCACTATGGCTCTGCAAGGATACTGGGAGTTACAGTAGTTTCTGAGTAAAGAGAATAATTAATGGCTGATGGAAAAGGATGAAATGTTTTTTCCTCAGAATGTAGCAAGTAAGAAGGGATGTGAAGGCAGCACAAAACAAGAAGTAGAGAGTCAAGCAAATTGAAATATGGCAGGCTGAAAAACCCAAAAGGGAACACTTTTTCCCGTAATGTGTAACTCAGCTGGGAAATTCGTGCTTCTATTCAATGGAGAACAAATCAAATTTTAGAGAGAGATAACCAAATTTATAGCAGTAGTCCATGCTACAGCAGGAAGAGCAATGTCAAGGTCATTAGCAATGCACTGCATCCAGCCTTCAGTATCTGGGTAGTTGGGGCTTGAGAGGGACACGTAGCCAATAACTACAGGTAGCAGAGTTGCACTTTGAAGCTTAGTTCTGGCAGTAAGAAGTTAAGTTTGAATGACTGCTGCCCTTATCTAGTACTGCATTTCCATTAGATTCATTTTTTTTAAAGTTTGGGATAACCAGGGTGTTGGATTCCTGTGCAGAATGCTATCCCCAGTCTCCCTATGTCATGGTTGACTATTGTACAGAAGAAACAGAAATCACAGCAATACAAACAATCCAAAATAGATTTAAGTCTTGCTGAAGCTGTCACTTTTGTGATATTCGCTACTGTTTGGAGTAAACTCATCAGAGTCTTTCTGGCCTGTGTTACAACTGTTGCATCATTGCATCTCAGTGTCACCAGGAAAAGCAATGACAAAAACCTCCTCTGGGTAAGCCACATCTGGAGTTTTTCTGGCTTCATGGAGGACCTCTTACTCGATCATGGAATCTCCACCATCCCATTATTGCAGCTGACTTGAAATTGTGATTTATTTGTCTAAAGGCATTTCCTGACTTTACTTTGTTTTGGAGCAGAAACCTACTTTATTTCTTTTAGCTCCTTGTGTCTTCTACCCTGCAATACAGACGCTGGCCCACAAAGTATTGGCTTGCATAATGCTGCTTCAGATAAAGGTCATAAATGGTCTTATTTGGAAATTAATTCAAATAAGAAAGATAACGAGCCAAAACCAAGACTCTACTGGGCATGTTAATAATGTCATTTGTTTATAGAGTGTAAGATCTCTGCTAGAGGACATCCTGAATCATTGGCTGCTGCCCTTAGTGTTTGCCTTTGGTTGTCCCTGTTGTGAGGGAAGTGAGTCCAAAGGTCAGAGAGACTATGCTGGTTCAACAGTGCCTGAAGATATCTATTCATCTTCTGTACATCCAGGCTGATATTTTGAAAGATGGAATTTAGGATTTTGATGCTTTAAAAAAAAAAGAGATGGGATTCATTTTATTCTGTGGACTAGTTCTACTACAGCCATTGGTGCTACAACCAGGAGGAATTAGTGCTGCAGTTCCTGAATACTAACCAGGAAAAAGGAGGTTGTTGAAATGTTGGAAAAGACAGTGGCAGCAGATTAGAACGGGTGTTTGCAGGCAGTGTCCGTGGTGCATGTGACAGGAATGCCTGTTGGCATGAGTTTTTGTTATGCTTATTTCTCAAGCATGTAAATTCTGTGTAGTTTTGGTTTTTTTCTGAGCATTCAACTGCATTAAATGCAGAAATATTCCCCTGAGAAAAAAATCCTTGTTTCATTGCTCTTCTCATACATACCCAAAAGGGGGTGAGAAGACACAGTCAAAATATTGTCATTAGAAAAGGGTGTTTGTTGTAGAGGCAGACAAGGCTTGTGGGGCTCCATGCAGAAAGTATGCTGAATTTCAGCAGGTAGCAGGTAAGAGAGCAAAATTTGTTTGCTATTTGTTCCCAAAAATAGGGAACAAATAGCAAACAAATATTGTCAGCCATGCTGAAAAATGCTCTGATGCCCTTTCCTAAGCATTTTCTCATCAACAACAAGATCAGATGTTTATTTCAGAGGCATGCATAGCAAATACATTGGGTCTTTCCTTTAATAAGTAGCAGTAGCAATTAATTATCTCTTGGAACATGTTACATCTATGGAGAGGATTTTAGACCCTCACTTTGTTTTTAAGAGTTGACAGTATTTCTGAACTGCTGCTCAAAGGTGCATGTTTAACATGTTGAAGAAGCTGGCATTCTGGCTTCAGCAGCAGCTACACAAAGCCTGTCTTCCCACAAGTTCAGTTGAACTTTTGGTTTAAAAGCGCATGTTTCACTTATTGCAGTGGATAAAGAGCAAGGGATATTCAAACACAGTGCAAGAGTCTCCTGGGTGTAGCTATGGATAGTAGGTAGTATTTATGCTCCATTTTGTATGCTTGTCAACAGCTCTTTGTGTCAGACTTCTTTTTTTTTTTTTTAATGCAGGTTGTCCTCAGGAAAGGAATGAAAAGGAGTGAATGTTGGCTCAGCTGATGACACATGAAGACTAAATCATATTAAGGTTAATGAACTTCAGGATGATGATTTGTACTTGACAGAATGTAGCACTTTATAGCAGCTGAGACCAATCCTTCCATATGACCATTCACTATCTGCTAGATTTGTAGGGGCAAGCTAATTTTTGTATATAATGAACCTTTTCCATAGGCACACCTTTTCCTTTCTGCACTCTGCTCACTGAATTGGAATGGCATTTATTGGACTGAGAAGGTGCTTTGAGACAAACAGGGTTTTGACAGCCTAAAAGAATAGGAGCAACCAGAGGAAATGTCCTTGTGAGAGCAAAAGTGTCAATGGAGAGGTGTAATAGCTCTGATTCTCCTTTTTTTCTGCTGCACCAGTGTGTAAATCAGGAATTGCCCTGTTGCAGTGCAGATGCCCAAAAGTGAGCCTTGATGGGCATTGAGGAAGTGTGAAGACCCGAGGGATAACAGCAGAGTTCACCCAGTGTCCACAGCAGCTGCCTCAGTCCACCAGCTGCTTTGCCAGTATCCTGCACTGCCCAGGGCTGGCATAATAGGTTGATTTTAAGGAGGGATGTAAAGCAAGACAATATAGCCACTGACCTTGTGGATTTTTACAGGGAAATCATCCCATGCCCAGGGGCTGGCATGACACAGGTGGAGCTCACTGGAAGTTTGACAAATGGGCTGCGGAGACTGGCACTGTGTGTGGAGCAAAGGCAGGGGTCGATGTAGTGTGTATAAGATGAAAGATGAGGACAGGGCTAGGTCAGGGAGAACATTGTATCTTGAGCCATAGTCTCTTCCATTGTCCAAACTCCACAGAATCATCTCTTCCAGCAAATCAGAGGCATTTATAATTAACACTTTTAAAAACTGCTACCTATTTCTGCTACTTTGTGGATTAATAAAATACCTGAACATGTACACAGAGATATAATAGAACGAAAATCTCTCCATAGCTTCAGGTCTTCACTCTTTTGGCTGTGGGAAGCTCACCTATTGACAGAAATCATCTACCTCCAGCTGATCTTACTTCTCAGCCAAGGTCTGAAAGTCTGTCACCTCCCGTCATGATCTGTCATACAAACACCACACGCAGTGTTAACCTAGTGGCTAGAAAGATTTGTTGGAAGACTGTTGGATCATTTTTATTTTTTTTTAAACCACCTAGGACAATGGGGTTGAATTGTTTTATAGATTATGGGCAGAGGCTGGGTCTCAGTTTATCCTAGTAATCTGCCCAGATTTCTCACAGGAATCCTGTGGACTGCACAAAACTTGCTTGAGTCAGACTCTTCTTTGCTCAAGACTCGATAAGGGCATGTGTTGATCTAAACATATATATCTTCATCTGTGCCAGGGGGATAGGGGTGGAGAAAAGAAAAATCAATGCTGTTTGTGGCTGAAATTCTAGTTGTGTTTCTCAAGGCTGTTACTTGGCTCATCTCTTATCTCCAGACATTGCAGAATAGCCCTGCTGCGTTTCTCCTTCACTGGACTGTCTGGATTTTTCTCCAAGAATATAGGCTTGGCCTAATACTTCTGCTTCTTCTCTGTCTTTTTACTTTTCAGCCTTTTTCCATCTTCCTCCTTTTTGCCTCTCAAGGCTGTCACTTGATGTGTTTTTGTGGCTTCTCCGTTGCCTTCCTCTCCAGGGCTCTGAGTGAGCAGAACCAATGAATTACTTCCCAAAGCCCAAGAGCTGCAGTAGTCTGGCTTTTCCCTCAGAAAAATAATGATTTTTACAGATTTGCTGATTTGAAAGGGGTCTTTAAAATCAGAAAGGGGAGGTGCACCAAAATCATCTTCATTTGAACAAAAGTTATTTATACATGTAAGATTTTTAAAGGCATCTTGAGAGATTTGAGAGAAAGGACCCATAGGTTGTTATATAATCTTTGAGGGTTTTGTGCTACATTAGAGTCTCAAATCAGATGATACTTGGATTATTACAATTGGTATTCAATTTAAACAACTTTGCTTAACATGGTTTAAACTGATAAACATTTAAATGTATTTTAAAAATAACATAAATCTTAAATGCAGTTTTTCTTCTTTTAAACAAGTGCTTTTTTTTTTTTTCCTATTGTTTCCTGAAAACTCTTCTTTTTGCTGTCACAAAACAGTTCCAACATAAGCACTAAAAGTACTTTGAATTGTTATGACAATAAGAAAAGGCTGCATTCAATGTCTGGAGAGAGTAAAGAGTGGAGCTGTAATTTTGAAACCCCAATAATTTACCTAGACCAAATCTCCTAATCTTTGCACTGCATCACCTGTTGTATGGAAGAATCAATCAACAAGCTGTATTGATGTCTCTTCATTAATTAGTTTGTCCTCAGTTCTTGACTACGGGAAGGGTCCATGAGGACATGGGTCCTATCCTCAGCTGCATGACTGAGAGCAAGACTGAGGCTAAAGGAATGTTTGAAAGGTTTTCTTTTATTTGTAGAACAAATGTTTTCATCCAACTGCAGCACAGTTGAACAGTGTGAAGGAAACATAACAATCCCCCTGTCTCTTTATCTGTGTTTTTATAAGGTCACCCATCACCACGGTATCTAAGAGTCTTTCTTCTTTCCTTTAAGGGTCCTGGTCAGGAGTTGAAAATAAGGAAAAGAGAGGAAGAAAAACCACAAAGAAGAGGCATATGAAAAGTAAAAAAATACGAAGCTGGAGGTGAACCTAAACACTCAGAGGTAATTTGCCTTGAGGTGCAAGAACCCTTGAGACCTATGCATAGACTTTGGAAAAAAGAACCTGTGAACAATAGTAAAGGCTATGAACGTACCATCCCTCTGACAGGTATGTAAACCTTAAGATTAAAACAACAGCTTCAAAAATCCTTCTGTCAGAGTGAGTTTGCTTTAGCTAGACAGGGTTTCAGGGGAAGTATCATAAAGACAATATATATCAAGTGGGGATAGCTAAAGCAATTTCTGTTTCAAATTTCTAAACAGGTTGGTCCTTGAAGCATATTCTTGAAAACTTGACAAAGTTATCATGACATTAAAATAACATTATATAACATCAAGTAATTAAGTTCTATAACTAGTGGATTAAAAAATATTTTTTCTGTATATGTTGAATCCTCTTTAAGATAAATTTTGTACATAAGAAAAATGAAAAATCGGGAAGGGCACAAAATTTGAGTTCCAATTTTTTGTCTTTGTGAGTTATTATTTTGATTTTAAAAAAATTTCACCAACATTTCTGGAAATTGCAAAACTCTTTTACTTCACAAAGTAATTGTGAAGTGTTCCTTAACAGGCTTTTACACTTTTGTCTTAGTTTAACAATGTATTTCCACTCTATCATGTTTTAATTGTGGGGGTGGTTTATTATACTTACATTCATGGTGACATTGAGGAAGAGATGGTGGGTATTTCAATCACATGTGAATGCCTCTGAACATCCACTAGTTGTATGCTAATCACATCCTTTCAACAAACACAAGCCACTAACCAAACCACTTTTTCCATCCTGTAAGGAAATAAGAGAACTCTTGACCACAGAAAGCAGACATGATGTATATTAAAGGAGTGAAATTATTCAGCAAGTGCTCATTGATACTTCTTCAAGCAGCAGCTTCCTCCTCCTAGAGATGTTAGTTTGAGGTTTGCATGTAATGATGTGGTTTCTTGTCACCAATAATAATTATGTGAGGCAGCAATATGTGGTGTAAAATATTATTACTCAGTAAGTGGCATTTGACTGACCTAGCTACCCCAAAAGCTTATTGCCAGCTTGTATACATCACCACTCCTCCCAGAAACACAGTAGACTTCAAGAAATGTTTAGCAAAAATTTCAGCTGCTGTCAGGCCACGTACAGGTCGGGTATAAGACCCACCAGAGTCAAAGGCCAGCTTACACTGTGGAGCAAAGTAGACTGAAAGGTCAAATTCTCAAAATCATCTCATAAACTTTGGCATTTACTTTGACAGATCCCATGCCTCTATACAGAGCCACTGGCTCAACAAACTGCTTAGACCTATGACCAGCTCAGAAACATGTGAGTCATTGCACTGCCTTCAACAGTGACTCACATCCCTGAGCAGCATCCCCTGAGCTCCCCTCTGGGCTGGCCCCTCCTCTCCAACAGGCTGCTGGGATGACTTGTCTGCAGTTTCAGGTGTTTATTAAAGGCAAATGGCTCATGATGATGGATTGTGTTTCTGCTGCCCAATTGGAAAGTAAGACCCTGAATACTGACCCCAAATATTGGGATCTCTGTGTGGTTCTTTCCTATTTATTCCACCAAGAATGCCATATGCATTATAACTCAAGAATAAGAATATTTCCAGAAATGCCACCCCCGGTTCTCACATCGGAGCAGCAAAATAATTTCTTTTAATTATTTTGCCTTTACTTCAGTTCCTCTGTACCTGTTCTATGCAATTAACTTCATCACAAATCCAAAGAAATGTTCACAACTGTTCCTCAGACATTAATGTTATTTGTGCATATCTATCAGAGAATCATAAAAATCAGAGACAGAAAAGTTCTTTTGCTGCCCTTGCCAACACAGGTTTTTTTCCTGTACAGTATATTCTCCAGTGCTTTGTCATGTCTAGCTGTTGGAGAGGATTGGAGGTAATTGACACTGGCGCCCTTTGAAGGTGTATTGTGGGCTTTACCACACTTTTCATTTGTATCCAAACATGGTGCTTTCCTCCAGCTGTCATGAGTATTGTGTGTGGCCATAATTCTTTCAGTGTTCTGTGCTGAAAACTTGCAACTAAGATGGAACAAAAGAAATGAAAATGTGGTTTTGGTTTCTTTTTGGCAGACAGTGTACATAGGGTTAATTCATTTAAGGCAACCCAGAGGTGAAATAGTAAGGTGAGGGCCTCTAGAATATTTTGCTGATGAAAACTAGAGATATTGAGATATGATGTGCTTGTCTGCACATGAAGATTTTACCTAGATAAAGAGGTATATTTTACAGGGTTCAGTTAATAACTATATTTGAAATACTGTCTGCTCTCATGACACAGAAAGCAGATTTAGCCAAATGGTGGGTGCTTTTGATGAACACTACTGATGATGTACACATTTAAGCAAAGCAGTAATAATGTTTGCGGTTTCCTTTTCCTCTGAAGGAATGTATCAAGTGTTTTACTCAGTCCTTGCTCAAACTGTGCTGCTGCTTTGGGGTTGGGACATGTCTACCACTCCGTGGCATGACAAAATATAGCTTAGCAGTAAGAAACTGGACCTCTTGTATTCACACTCTTATTCCTGAACTATTCTGTTTCTCCCAAAAGATGTTAACACACTGTCCAGAACAGAAAATAAAAGTTGCTAGCTGATCTCTTGGTTTAAAGGTTTGCTTTCTCTTCTTGTTGTCACGAGACTCTCAACTTCTAATTGTGTCAGCCCCAGACCTATAAAGCCAGAAATCTCAAAGTACAGTTCTCCATCCAGATCACTGTCATTACTCATTTCTATAGTCTTACTGAGAGGGGAATACTGTCTCTTGGTGCAGCCTCTTTACTTAATACTTTTACTCAATTCATATTGAAGGTTCTTACCATAGGGATTTTTCATAGCACTCACTGCTTGCTGTTACTGCCTCTGAGTTCATGAATCCTAAACTGAGATCACACCATGTAGCCCAACAATTCTTGGACATATACTACCCCATTAAAAGGTCATTTTAAGCAATTAATATTTTATTTATTAATACTTACAAATATTTATTATAATCTGGGCTTGAAACAGTTGTTCATGAGGAAAAAAAAATCCATTACATTTGCATTAAAATATTTGCATGTTCAAAAGTTTAATTATAAGAGGGAAAATTCAGCTGAACTGTTAAAAACATACATTGCAGTGCCCTGCTTTGGCCAGTTCATGTCAGGCTGCCACATTCAACTGAGAAGGCAGATTTTGTTGCATTCCACACTAAATCCAAGAAACCAAACTGGTGATTTAGGGAACAGCTAAATACCCTATGTTCCTGTCTTTCTTGGTCAATACTGTTGTCTGAGACTCTGGGTCAAACGCTGCTGTTGAAATCCCCTGTGTGACTCATGTCTGGGAAGGAGTTTTGCTGCATTTGAAAGATGAGGGTTTGTGCCTACTGGAAAGCCCACTCCTGAAAGTGGGAGTCACCCTTCTGTCTCAAACTGTGGGCTTTATATCTAGCTCTGAAGGGTCTCCCATTTTGCTCACCCAGTAAATCAGAGGCCTGACTCCAGTCAGGAGTCCAGGAATAATCTTCTGTTTGGTAGGGATCCTACCTTGTAATGCACTGCTTTATTTTGTTTCCCTTTTCCATAAACTATTTCTAGGAAACCGTACTTGAACTGTTTCCCCAAAACATTATACCCTTTAGGAGAATAGCGTTTGACTATCTACCCCTCTGTAATTTAGGGCTGAAAACAGAGTAGTTTTAAAAATAAATAATATTATAAAATTATCAAAATCATCATCATCATCATCACTCTGGCAGTTGTTTTATACCTTTACTTCAAACCAGAACATCTCTGATTAATTATACTACAGGAGCATTTAAATTCAGCAATTTTAATAGTTCTTAACAACTGCCGTTGATGGTATTATTTTTCATTGGGAAGAAAAATGGTTATTGCTCACATTGACCTCCAGTAAATCTTTTCATCCAGCCCTTACCCTAGTCTCGCAATATAATTAAAGCACTCTGGTTTGATAATAGTGACTTACAAAAGTGTAAGAACTGGTATTTACATTTTCTCTTTTTATTGCTTTTAAGTTTCATACAAAAGGAAAGGTAATGCAACCGAATTACCTTCAATGGCCATGACTGATTTATTTCTGTCTAGAAATGTTGTGGTTTACATACATCAAATATTTTTTTCTAGCATTACCTCAGTGTTTGATTGACCTTTTATTTTCATTTTTTAAAAGACCATTTTAAATTCAATCCACAGTGTGAGAACCTTCCGAGGACTGAAGCTGTTGTTTTTCACAAAAAGGTGACTAAACAAATAAATAAAAATGAGGTTTACAGCCATATATTTCTACATACTGCTGTTCATGATATTCCGTGTTGTTGTAGCAACATGTTCCTCATCTATATTTAGTTTAATAGCTGCTTTTGGAATATTGCAAGCTAGTACAGTATATTATCAAGTGGTTTGAATGACATCATAACCTATGAGTGTCATCTCTTGTGGGTTATAAAATCCTCCCAAACCTTCCGTTTGTATTAATGTCTTGTAATATAATTTTAAACCAGGTATTATAGTTTACAGTGGAAGGATAAAATTCTGGCCTGCCTTGTACAATGCACTGGGGGAAGAAGAGGGCAAAGTATATTTCTCACCCTATTCAGGCATGGACTGGGCAAGATAGGCAGTGCTTACTGGGTTTCCCAGTGGGCCTGGAGAAATTTGTCAGTCCCTAGGGAGTTTTTTAGGTGGTTTCTGCCTGCACTGAAGAACTCGATCTTTTGTTGAAATTTGATTTGGGGACAGAAGTAGCACATAGGCTGTGCCCTGCCTTTTGTTGTATTGCCTCACAGTGCACCCACACACATCCAAATCATCACTGGGGGTCTGTGCCTCTGCTTTGAGGATTGAGGGATTCCCTTAAACTGAGTTTAACTCAACTCAACTGCCAAGTCCAGTTGTTTTTGCAGGAAATGTGGAGCACGTTCAGCAATTTGATGGGAATCCCTTGGTGCA
>JAHLSL010000058.1:2069523-2079523 GCA_025920805.1 Petroica traversi | reverse complement strand
TAACAGCAATCCTGGTATTTTGTCTTTGGTGAACTCATCCTACCAGCCTTAACAATAATGTCTGTGTGTGTAACCTGCAGGATGACTGAAATTCCTTTTTATATTTCTAAGCGTAAGGAGTACTCACATACTGTACATTTTAACAAATGAAGTGAGGGGGAAAAAATTTGGAGGAATATTAAGCTCACAAGGTGAACTTAAAAGTTGATGCTCGTCATGAGGATTCCAGAGAAGTGGGGCTAGATGCATCATTATAAACTTCAGAGGCATGAGAAAAATGGTAAATCAAGATTGAAAAAGATTTGAGGTGTTGGTGGATTACAGAAAGATATTTCAGATATCCTTAATGCAAAATATTATCAGGTTTTTGAGGATAAAGACTCCAAAGAGGCAAAGTCCCACCTTGCTCAGGCAATCAATAGAACTTGGCTTCCACCTGCAGTGCAAGTTAGGAAACTCACAAGCAGCGGGAGTGATTTAATTTTAATTGGATTTGAATCAACATTGGGGCACCTATAATCCTCAGTAGAAGTTATTAATTTGAAGTTAGGACTCCTCCCAGACACAAGGCTGTTTGGCCAACATCTCTGTCCTTGGAGCAGGAGAAGCTTCTTTTTTCTCTGCATCTTCCTTTCTCCATCTCCATAACTGACCTTCTCCTCCAGCTTGCTGTCAGCATGGTTATGCTTGCACGGGGATTATTTGACCCAAGGTTGCTCTCAGAAGCAGTAATTTACCAAGAGAAGCCTAGGTCTTTGTTAGGAGAGTTCTACAAATCCTCCTTCACTGGCCTGACTTGCCTCTTTCCATCCTCTGGAAACTCTTCTGGCCAGCATTGCCAGTATGATTCGTCCCTTGAGGTTTTGGGGGATGTGTTTTGGGATGGCTCCTGGTTGTGTTGTGAGGAATTGCTCCATCTACAGTTTCTTTGCTGGGCTGTTTTGTGGTCCTTGTAGCCCTTACACAGCCTGCCTACACCATCCCAGTGTCCCTGGGCTGTGGACAGCGGCTGGAAGAAGTGAGGGCGTGGTGGGTTTGCCTGTCTCTGGGCATGCAGGTGCAGCGTAACCTTACCTGAATGTTTGTGGTGAGAGAGATGAAGAAAGTTAAAGCAGTTTTCCTTAATATATACTTGATTTAGAATACAATATGTCAGCTGGAAATATAAGACAGCTTTCTGCCCCCAAATACATCGCATAGTGTGCAGTGCTGGGATGGTCAGGAGACAGAATAAAGCCTGCATTATGCATTCTCCTTTCCACTTCTTAGCAGAGCCTTTCTGAGTCACCACACTGGTCTTTTCTCTGCTTGAGTACCAGGGACCACCTCTCCTGCCTCAGAACAAACTCCTGAGAGAGGAGGCAGGCAGCTGCTACAAGGCAGGAGCTTGGCTTCACAATTGAATGCTTCCAGAAAACACTGGTGCCCTGTTCACCTTCTTTTCTATGTAGCAAGAAGACTAAAAGCATAATTTTATTTTAATGATATCCAAAACCTTCATGAACAGTGAAGTAATCCAAAAACATGCCATAGTGTCAGATTCACCTCCCTCTCTGCTGGAGCTGTACTTTTTTTACTACAGGAAGTATTTTGTGGCTCTACAGTAGCAACATGGGTTTTGTTGTCAAAGGGCCAAATAGTGAAGTTTGGTGGGTTTGGATTTTTTTTCATCAAATTTGTTGAAAGGTCTTTCAGTGCAGACTTGATGTCAATGACAATTGCATGTATGTTTACAGATTAGGTCTCCAGTCCCATTCTGGTAAATGTTTTTGCACATGGTTAAATCTGCATGTGTAATTGCCTAGAGAATAAAATCATAAGTGGTGAATGTAGGAAGAGAATAACTTGAACTGAACTGTTTTCTTGTTCCTGTTTAAGTTTGAACCTGTTCAACCCCTGCGGGTTCAAAAGTTCACCTCAGTCTTGACCATTATTGAGCTAGGATTCTGTTTAGGAGAAACTGCAACTCCAAATAAAGCAAAGGGTCAGAAGACAATAAATCCAACAGAATACATAAAGTGATAAATGAAGGAGGCAGAAAGGCAGGAAAATAAAAAATAGCACATATTGGGCCAGTTCTTGGTTTTGTAATGCTGAAAGGTGTTTTGCTGCTTACTGCACTGAGGCTGGGATTTCTTTTGTAACACCTGGTTAAAAAACTCTGGAATTCAACCAGAATGTTTCCATTACCTATAATACTCCTGTGTCACTTATAATGAACTTTGTTTTGTAGCTCTAATGTATGCTTTAGCTCCCAATAGCCCTTATCTGCCACATGTAGCAGCCCAGTCTTTCAGGCTTGGGTGGGAAAGTGAAATTACAGGAGAGAATGGCTTTGCCTCATCTTGCATCCCCACAGAGGCTTCAGAGCCTCAAATGCATTTATCTTTGCAACCCCGTTTCTTTATGACTCAATTTCTCTTGTGTTTATTGAGCCCCTCTGTGATACAAATGAAGCTGGTGCCAAACATTTTATTACAAATTTCATGTGAAAAAGGACCAAGAATATTTCAGTTTGTATGTGTGCCTACAGTCTTCAGTATCATCAACAAGAAGTTCTTGTCTTGTTAGTGCTGAATTTGAGGATTGAATCAGGGTGTCCTAAGGGTGAAGGCCAGTTTGCTTTGCAACACACGTTTCATTTTCCCTGAGTTTCCAATAAGGAAGCAATTGGCTTGGTATCTTCACTTGCAAAAGCCCAGACTTATACCAGGAAAGTGCAAAAGTTATGTAGGGGCAAAGCTGCACCAGAGATATGTAAAGTGATTAACTCTGGTGTCTGCATAGGAGCAAGAGAGATTAGTGGAAATACAGATCTGTGTGATAGTCTACCAAGCACTTCAATACCTTTTGGGTTGGGATGTCAAAACTGATATTAATTATTTATATTTTGGTATTCTTGAGATCCTAATACTTCCCAGAATAAATTGACAGAAAGCCACTGATCATCAGCATGTAAAAGGACTTCTTTTCTTTTTTCCTTGCAGTAATGGAACTGAGCAGATTCCTGCTCCAGTTCTACTGAGTTTATTTTGCTGGAATTCCCCACCTTCTTTTAAAAGTACTAACATTGACCGAACAGCAAAAACTTGGAAAAAGAATTAAAAATCAAAGTTTCATATTTCAATGCTTACTTTTAAAGTGTTTAAAAAGTAAGATAATTTCTCTTGAAGAAACATTTCTCCTTGAGAAACATTTCTAGTTTATGAAAGAGCCAGACTTAATGGGTTAAGTACTTGAAAACTGAAGGAAGTGCTCCAAACATTGCAAGTCCAAGATTTTAAAGAGAGAGAGAGAGAAGTATTTGAAATGCTGCTTTCAAGTCAGGTCAGGGTTTTCCAGTTCAGAGATATTCTTGTTGTCAGTAAACCAAAAACAGAGAGAAAAATCCAAACCCTGGAAAGGAAGTCAGAAAACCTGAGTAAGTGATGATTTATTTGATAACAAAAATCCTACTACCCTAATCATTCATGGTTTATTTCTTTGGCATGCAACAGTTAAGAAAAATTCACTGAGCACTAGTAATTCCACTATTGCTAAAGCCAAATCCCTCATTTAAACTTTTGAGACAATTTTTCCATTTACTTCCCTGCCACTCAAGCAAAGAGCAGAAATCATAAGCTCACTCATACCAGTTCACCTCATCAATTAGAAAAGAGACAGGAGTTGCTTCCAGATGAAAAGGGGATTGGAACAGAGGAAAAATATGCAGGAAAATCAAAATTGATTGCCTCTAATAACTTCTGGATAGTGTTTCAAGGTTGGGTTGGCCGCATTGAGACATCCTTAAACTTTGTGAAAGTTGAGATTTGGAGCTGTCTGCTAGAACAGAATCATCAGAGAATATTGCACTTAATTAAATAAATTGATGTAAAGAACAGAGCCAGCAGTTTGTCTTATTTAAAATAATTAAATCATAAATTAATACACCTTAACCCAAATTTGAAAACTTAAAGCTCAACCCCAAATTTTAAGTTCATGCCTGCTGGCAACACTGCCATTTGACAGTGCACCACTCTTACAAGTAGCAGGATTATGGTTGATGAGTCCCTCGTGTTGACACATGAAAGTTAAATGCAGAACAATGTTTGCTGCATGGTTTGAGTTCCTTCTTTGTTTTAACACCACCTTTGGCATCTGTAAAATTATACAGTATTAAAATAAAACCTTAATGGACAGAGTGAAAATCTGTAGTTTCCAAGCTCTATGGTGGGAAATTTGTTTGCATTTGATAAATAAGCTCCCAAAGTAAGGTAATTGGAGAAAATTGTAAAGTAACCCTCAATCAAAACACATATGTCTTACGCAGCAGAGAAAACAGTGTTGGTCTGATACATTTCTTTAAAAGGAGAATTTTTTTCCCTACTTGTATCAGGCTTGCAAAACTTTTGGGTGAGCAGTTTGTCAAACAATTTTTCCTGTTTGGAGTTGAAGCAGGTGAGGCTGTGTCTTCTCACTGGAAAGCATTTGCTTATGGGCAGGCAGAGGATGTGTGGTAGCCTTCTCGTGGTGGTTTGAGACCCAGATCTATGGAGGCAGCACGTGTTGGTGCTGGAACTGTGTCTTTGGAGAGGACTCAGTGTTGGAGAATGGCATGTGAGCTGTCCTTCTTTTCTTTCCTTCCACTTTGGATGAGCTAGGGATGATAAGAATGAAAGGAATATCTTTCTACCAAGAAACCTAAAGTTGCATAGTTCCAAAGGGCAGTGTGTCTCTGCCTTAATTTGGAGCCATAGATCTGAAGCACATGCTTCACATCCCTCCTGACAGGATATGAAACAAAAACTAGAAGGCACAATTGTGCTGAATATGATGCAGGATGTTTTACTTTTTGTTTACTCTTACTTTCATTTCTTCTGGGAAAAGATGGGCCAGAAGCCCATTAGCTCAATGACTTGAATTTTTGTTCAACCTTTGTCCTGAAATTTAAGAGACAGATTTAAAACATTACTTGGAACAATTCCCATAAGTCATCTAGTTTAAGGGAAACCATTTACATGTAGGGTGCAAAGAGAGTTAGAAAAATAACTACTCACACAAGCTACCAATGGCTCATTGTGAACCTGGGAGGGTATACTAAGTTCTGTTTAGGCCCCTTTACACATTTTCAGTAATGATTTGGATAATGAATTGGACACTGAAATCGTTAAATTTGCAGGTGACACCAAACAAGGGAGTCTGAGGCAGGCTGTTGAATGAAACTAGATTTCAAAATTGTCTTGATAAAGAGGAGAAACCGCCTGGAGCAGGAAAGTGCATTTGATGAGACCAAATGCCAAGATCTGTGCATGTGTAGAAAGGAATACTGTGACAAACACAACCCAGGAAACACCTGTTTTATGAGAAGGGATCAAACAGGACTTTAGCAGGTTAGTAGGTGAACACAAACCTGCTTTTGGGGAAAAAGCAGCCATGTCCAAGGCAGGGAGGATGGTGTACATGCTGAGATGAGGAAGGACAGTCATTATCTCCTTTGTGAAGCACTGGTGAGACTTTTTCTGTGGTTGTGTGCTCAATTTTAGGTGTGATAAGGAGAAAAAACCAAGTGGGAGACGTTGCAAAAGCAACAAGATGATTTCTTGGAGGTTTTCCAGATGTGGCATTTTGAGGACAGACTGAACTAGTGTTGTGTAGAGTAGAAAAAGCTAAGGGAACATCAAATCCATTACAGGCATCAAATCCATAAAGGGTGGTTGCAGAGAGAAAGGGAATAATTTTTCCTCTGTATCCTCTTGACACAGAATTAAAAATAGGGGAACTAAGCTATAGAAAATACGATTTTTGATGGGGAGCACATTCTGACAGTATGGACTTTATGGACTCAAGAAGTCAAGTAATTGCAGGCCCTAAGAAGTTTTGCTAAATGTCTGTATAAAGATGATCCCTCTTCAGAGCATTCCATTGATAGGATGACTGTCATGAGGCTTAAAGTTAGAAGTTAAATAGTGGAAAACTGTATTCCTAGAGCTGGTCTGTTTTGGTTTTTCTTTTTTTTGGGAAAATACTAGTGAAAAAAGTTTTCCAAATAAATGACCCTGTTATCAGCCCACTTAGAGGGATTGTTTATAGCTGTGTACATCCCCAGATGAAAGCACTTCCAGGGGCACTATGGATACTTCTCCTTGCTGTTTGCAGGAATCTAACATTGAAAACTAACTACTTAGAACTAGAAACAAAGAAAACAAACCAAAATAGAATGTTTCCACAAGCCAGTGTTGTTCATATACTCTATAGTGAAAATTAAATGTAAAATCATGCCTTTTGAAGACTGCAAAATGACACAATGGAAGAATATAATAAAATAGAGGGTAAAGTGTAAACTAGCAGTGCAGTGCTAAATGAAAGACTAGCTTTCCTTCAAGGATATTCCCTTCCAGGGTGAGAAATACTGCTTTACCTTGAGATTCTGTTTTATTTCATGACATTTCATCTTTAATTTTTGTTATAGCTTTATTTCACTGCATGCAGTATGGATTCATCTTGTGCTTTCCAAATGTGCTGAGCAGAGAAAAATCTGTGGCATTAATTGAGAGAGAGAGCTCGATCATATAATAAATGTTTGTGAGATATATACAGTCACAATGGGAGAGGCAGGGATTTTCCCATGTAGCCTAACTTTTGGCATTTTAGGCCTACAAGTGCTGTGGAAATAATATCAAGTGGTCTGATACCATGGTGAGTGGGACCCTACAACAACCAAGGACAGCACATTCACTGCCTGATCTGTGAGCAGGCTCTCAGACACAGTGGTTGCAGAGGCAGGCTTGGAGCCTGCTCCTCACAGAAGTCTCCATCAGCACTTTGGTATTTCTCTCTGAAGAGATCCCTTTTGCAGAGGTCATAAGTTCCAGCCTGTCAGGTATTTCCCAGAATTGTCAGTTTCTCTGGGGGGCATCAGATTGTGGTGTATAAAGCCACAGCACTGACATATCACTTACCTAGCTCTGCTAGACTTACCGTTTCTGTGAAGTATGCAAACTGTCTCTGTCTTGTGCCGCACTTGCATTATCTAAAGCTCACTATGCATGCTTTGGTCCTTTTGCCTTTGCAAATGCTGTTTAAATATAGCATCCATAAATAAATGTTAAATAATTCATGAACATAATTTTGTAAATTCTGCTAGGCCACACCTCTCTAGGGGCATATTTATGAACATGCGTCAGCCTGGAATCAATGTGTCTGCCAAGCGTCCTACCTCTGAGGCAGAATTCCCACATCTAGCCCAAAATGCTGCAAATGACTCTGATTCCACTTCACTAGTCATCCATCATACTGTCACTTTAATTCAGATGCTGCTACTTGTTTTAATAACATACATCTTACACAAAGAATATTGCTAACACAAGATTCTTGAGGTAGATTTTTACAACCTCATAAAATGGCATTAACCCTTTGATCCCTGATATTCTTTTCATACAGCTTTTTTTTATGCTTATCAATAACCTGTGTTCGTGGGGTCTATTCATGCTGGAGAATCCGACATCAATCACTGCATAATAAAAATATTATTCCTCCAGCATTACCCTAAAGAATTATGGAAAGAATAAAAGTGTTATTGCAGGAATTATTTAGCAAACAAAAGATGGATAAAATGTATTATAGTAAGTGTTAAATTATATCACCACATTACAGAAAACTACCTGAGATAGCACAGAAGGTAGTTCAGTGCTCTTTCTAAGTAGTTCAAAGAGAACAATAGCAGAATCCCACAAAAGATTTTACTGTGAAACCCTGGAATGACAAGGCAAATGATGTATTATCACATAAAATGATAGTTTACAGGGGAAAAAGAAAATTGTACTTGCCTATTTCTGAGTTGCACCTGGTGTTATTTTGGTAGTGAGAGGAGGTGAATAATAGTAATTTACACTTAGCTGCTTAACACTCAAGTATTTAAGGGATTTACTTGTTAGGTTTTTTGCATGTCTTTATAGAAATGCCTTCCTTCTGTTTTAATATATCAACATGGAATATGCAAGTAAAAAAATATTTTGCTTCTATTCCAAATAAAGAACACTTCAAGTTATTTCTTTCTTCCTTCTCCCTGCTGTTTCTCCTTCGAGGTCAGCACCAGGAATTGGAAAAGGTTTTACTGAAATGCTTGATTAACCCAGTTACTAAAATCATGCCTATATTTTCAGTAAAATTAAGGGTACCTAAACAAGGTTGGGTTCCATGGCTTCACCAAGTAGACTCTTATCAGTTAATGCAGATTTAGAGAGGGGGAAAAAAAGCACAATGTTGCACTGGGCTCATGGGATTCATTTGATCAACATGATTAAATTATTTCCTTACTCAGCTAGAAGGAAATTACTAGTAACCAGACATTATGTGTCTGTTAATTATGTGCAATAAGGTTCTCTGCTATCACACCAGCTCTTGCATTCATGTTCTGTGTTTCTTAAAGACATTTTCATTTTTAAAATCTAAATATTGAAAAGGGACAGCTATAATTTTCTTTCCCTTATTTAATAAATGTCTAATGTGCCAAAAAGCACTTATAAGAAGCAGGTGTTTGGGTAATCATAGGTAAGTTTGTGGAGGTGACATGCCAGCATTTCATATGTTTTTGGTTGCCCCCATCAGGATTTTTTTTTTATGTTGCAATCGTTCATTTTTCTAAATTGGATCATTTATTATTGTAAGGAATGAGAAGGACAGTTTGCCAGAAACCTGTAATTTTGCTTGAAATAGATAATCTCCCTGATGCAAGATCTGCTCACCTTTACATTGTCTTTTTGCCAGATCTACATTCTGCTCTGATGCTGCCCAATCCGGGATTTCAAAAGGATTTTTTATAAAGGAAGAAACATATGGTACAAGAGGGGCCTTATTCTTTTTCTAATGAAATGATGGGCTTCTGTTTCATATTAAAGTGTTAATAGGTCTGAAATTAGGTCTCAAAAAAGAGAATAGTGCTTTTAAAATTCTTTATATGATTCATTATCTGCAGTCAAAACCAGATGACATTTATTTTTATCCCAAAAATAAAAAAAACCAAGCCACAAGAAAAAAAAATCCTGGATTCAGGCTCTGATTTATCGAATGGAAAGCTCTTTAGAATCCGAGCCTGGGCTGGAGGCTGGAGGTTTTGTTTGAGTTTGAGAACCTTCATATGTTTTTGAAATCTAAACAAATATTTCAAAGAAGGTGGTATCACATTTGAAGTAAGTGATCCTATTAGGCACTGGGATACGGCTGCTTTGTTGGAGGACTGGGCAGCATTTTCTGTATGATAGTGTGGTGTTCTGCTAATACACCGAGACATCACTTTCATCTGAAATGCCGATAGGACTGAACTTCTCTCATGCACTTTGGCTTTCAGTATTAATAATGAATGAATAAAAGTTCAGAGGATAGAAGCTAAATGGATATTATACTTTAAAAAGAATGAATTTTAACTAACAGCATGCCAAGCTATTCAGAAACGAGCAAAAGACAGTAATTGGACATATTTATTATGAGTGGTTGGGAAGGCTGTACCAAGGCATTTGTATGAGTTGCACTGGCATAAAACACTAGGAATTTCAATACAATTAAAAATGCTTATGAATTAGAAATAATGAAGGTTTGATGACATTTTCTTTGTTATGAGGATTTTGGGTGCAATCTATTTTGTCCCAGTTAGCTTCCGTATGATAGCCATCTCTTCCATACCATGCTATTTGAGATCACTATTTTTCTCTATGTCTGCCAGGAAAGTAACTGGGAATCTAATGGGTTTTGTAGATCTTGAGCCTTGCCAGAAGGCAGCCTAGAAAACACCTTCTCTGGAAGCATCATCTGGATGATGCCCTCAGACTTTCTCTGTCTGATTATTACAAACCACCAAGCTGCATGGCAGTGGTCTCTCTTGACCAAGAAATCTTGTTTGTGGTCCAGATCCTCATTGACATTCATCTTCATTATTAAGATGTCAGCTCATATCTAGAGCAGGTCCAGCTCAGAACAGTCATCAGCACTTGTAGCATGTGGCAAATAAGAGCAAAAAGCAAAAACA
>JAHLSL010000058.1:1922611-2069513 GCA_025920805.1 Petroica traversi | reverse complement strand
ATGTGGCAAATAAGAGCAAAAAGCAAAAACAACCTGAAGTTTCATATAAACAATATCAATGGCTTCTCTTCCACAATCTGCCTCCCACCTCTAGGTGCTGGAACTGCTTACCAGGCACTTAGAGATGCTCCCAAACCTGAGTGGAAATGGTAGTATATAATAGGGCTTGTGTTCAGTTGTGCCAGTCACAAAACAACTATGCTCAGCACTTTCTGAGGGATACAAAGAGAATTATATAGCAAAGAGCTAATCCCAAAATGATGTGCGTGTATGTGGAGAGGTACATCTGACATTCACATTAATACCAAATGAGTTCATCATGATTAATGTTATTACATTAAATATCGAAGGAATTAATAATGATTAGACCATTATTTCAAAGGGTTACCAGCATGACACCAACTCATTTTTTAACAGCTGTAGACAGTTGGTTTTGTACTTTTTTCTCTCTGTGCATTTTCAGTCCTCACCTTCTTTGACCAAATATACTCACTTGGAATTTCATCTTACTGAATTTATGATTTTATGGCTGTGTGTCCTGTCAGGACTAAATCCAAGTCCTGATGAAGTCATTAGAAGCTTTGCTATTCACTTCATTGCTGCAAAAAAAAAAAAAAAGCTGAGGCCTGATCCTGATTTCCATGGACTGACAAGCACTATTTCCATTGGTTTCATTGGACTTTTATATGCCCCCTTTGAACCTAGAAAAAGGCTAAGTAAATACTATTTTGGAATATTTTAAATGTGTTTTTAGAGGGTATTTGCTTGAAAGACAGTTCTTCATGGGCATTCTTCTTCCTTTTCCAAAAAAAATTGCCTTCACTGAGATCAGTAAGAAAGTCCAAATTACATGTGTATTATTATGCTTTAAATAAAACTGCCTTAACTAAGGGGAAAAAAAAGGTCAGATGCAGACTTTGCAAATAGGAAAAATGCCTGAAACAGATGATTAAAAGCTATGTGTTTTACAGTAATTGCTGCCAACACTTGGGTAATCCACTATTTTTTGATGCACAAATAGTATTATATTCCACACTTTTAATAAAACTAAAGAAGCCAAAAGATCTCATAAATTATCTACTTAGTAGAAACTACTAAAACCTACTAAATCTATTTTTAACGTCATACACATATTTGAAAGTGGTGAGTATCAAAGAGTCATTCATAATGGGGAAAATGAAAATATTTTTCCATTTATATTTAGAAATTCTTATATAAAAGGATAAATCTTGTACTATTTATTTGCTTTTCTTTACTTTTTGCCTATGCTGATTTTTTAAAGGCTTGGCTATGATTAAATTGCTTCTTGATCAGCTGCTGATGATTAGTCATTTCAACCTTCTCACAGATTTTAGGAGGTGCAGTTTGGCTATCATTTTTTCCCAGCTTTAATTGTTAATAATTTTTCTGTGGTTGCATTATAAAATAGTAGCTTAGGGTTTTACCTTGTCATTTTATTCTGCTGTACAAGAAATTAAATTTGTTGCAATTGCAATAACAATTGCAATTTGCTAGAATCTTGCTTTTCCTATAGGTTTTTCTGCTCTGTCCAAGGCATATCAACATCTTCAGCAAAACATATATGTATATATATATGGTTGGGGACCATTCTTTGGCAATAAGGCTCTTCCATATTATTATACACTTTTAAGTTCAAAAATAAGATGATTGCAGAGATTGCCTGTTGGGAGTGTCCTTGATCCACAAAAACACCCAATCCTTGCCATGATTTGGCCAAGGGGATGCTGGCTAGGTTGGGTCAAAATGTGCAATGAATGCAATTGATGGTCAAGCAGCAGAAGTGATGGAGGTGCTGTTTGTACAGCCCACAAGTCCCTTGTATCACTCATGCTTTCAAATGCTGGTTCAGAGATGAATTTTTATGCTTCCAGTGTTTGGGTCCATGTTCACTGTGTCCATTTTGTACCCTCATGTACTGATTTTTCAGATGAGTGATACCTTTCTCTTTCAGTTGATGTCAGTGGCTAACGGTAACAATTTCTGTCTCTAAAAATCTTGTTGTAGGAGTCTGAATGTAAAGTTTGGGGTCAGAGCCCCCTGTTTATTACCCTCTATTTAAATCTACGCTTATACCTCATGGAAAGCATCAAGATTGACGTGTATATTTTAGTGCACAAACTTTGAGTAGGCTGATTTTCTGTATCAGATCAATATATTGCACATGAAAAATCCGAGCCCAGTTGTATTTAGCCATTTCTATGTATTGCATACTAAATACTCTCTAAATTGTGCATTATTATCAAATATAAAGACAATAAAATAATGTACAGTGGGGACTTTTGTGCAGAGTAATCTGCCTGCTGGAGAGACATACACAGATGTCCATAGTGATGTAGAGAGATATCAATGTTTTTGTTGTTCCTCCGTTATGAGTGAATTTCTCCACTCTAAATGTACCTGCAAAATGTTTATAGAAAATGGAAGATTGTGCTTTCAGGTTTGTGTGGTGTGCAAGTGGTGAACTAACTGAAGAAAAGTTCAACTTTGTGAATGTGCTTTGAAAAGTGCATTGAGTTCCACTGGTATATTGTACAAAGACAGGGTATCAAGTCTGCTAGGAGTATTTTGAATTATTATAATGTAGAATCAAATTCCTGTGTGCTTGCTTTAGTTGTAATTGGTCATTTTGTTTTGCTAGAGGAATGCCTAGAAGTTCCTAGGAGATTGCAGCAGTAGGCTCAGTGCAGGGAGGATACCTCAGAAATATATCCTGCTTGACTGCCATCTGAACTGTGGCATAAGGAAACAGGCTGGAGAAGGCTGAGTGTGGAAAACCTTCCAACATGGTGAGGGAAAGAGTGTGGTTAGGGTGATGTCTCATGACTTTTCTTGCCTGGCTGGTGCCGTGTGTTGATTGTCTGAACGCTTCTAAGGACCGTAGGACATCAGCATGAGTTGTGTCACTGGCTCCAGGGAAGGCAGACATTCCATGGCTCCAGCACTTGTCAAAGCCTGTGTGATAGAGGAAGGTTTAAATGTGTGGCAGCGGCACAGAACCACTTTGTGTCATTTGCCTGACAGGAGGGACAGGTGAGGGCAGCCCCGGCTGGTGCCATGCGTGTGTTGGCAGAGCACCCGTGGGGCTGGGACCTCCATCTCCCCACACTAACGTGGCAGATGGCATTGACAGGGTCACCTGCCCCCATGCCTTCCCTTCAGCGGGTCAGCAAGACTTATAGCGGGCTAAACCGGGAGAGTGTTACCTACTTAAACTGTTTTTCTGACTTAATAAGAATTTTTCATCTATAGCAAGCCAGTTTAAAATATTGTCTATACACAAACAGTCATTCTGAATAATAGGCCTGCACACAGTAAATGTCAGCTCTTTAAATCACAGAGGACTTCGGAAGCGGAGTAGAGAATGCTTCATAACAGTTTAAACTTCAGCCTCCCATTTATTATGTATGTGTTTATAAATCTCTGAGGGGCACTCTTTTCCCTTCTGGGAAGCCCAAAGGAGCAGAGTTGTTTGTCAGCTCGGCTGGGTGGTGCGTGGTGCTGTGGTTGCTCCTTTGCATTCTGACCCTATTTGGTTTCAAGGTTGGTATCCAAGGTTGTCCCTGAGGAAATTTTATTTTCTTTTCTCCTAATAGCAACATGTAGGACCTTTTATTTCTAGGAAGATAGTACCGGCAGAACAAAAAGTGGTGAGGGGTCAGCAGAGCACTGTTGTGCTGTGTTTTTCTTTTTAAGCTGAGCATGAGTGATCACCACTTTTAGAAAAGAGCTCTCCGTTTGCCACAGAGGAAGAGTGTAAAGGTATCTTGCTCTGCCATGGCATTGAAAAATTTCTTCAGCATTCCCATCTATCTTGGTTAGTATGAATACTTTAGCATTAAATGGAGAAAAGGAGAATCCATCAATAGTTAATAACTGACCTTAAGATAGGAATTCAAAGTTCACCACAATTAAACCCAAGTGTCAGCAGAACCCACAAGGGAGGCTATCAATATATTTGACTATACCTACGCATAGATGGCAGATTTAAATTCTGTGAGGGAAACGACTGTGCATTATTCCTAATAAAAACATATCCTTGTACTGTCTTATATCACACACAAAACATAGAAGTTCTGTGTTATGGATGATAGTAGGAGAAAACATACTGAAGAGCAAATGTGATTCTGGATGGAATTTCATCACATGACTCTATTGTAAACCAGATGTTTATCAGATTCTGTGGGAGAATATATCCATCTTGAAATTTTTAATAAGGTGACATAAAGGATTAAAAGCAAACATTTACAATACATAGGATTTAAAGATAATTATATTTCTCTTAAATTTGTTATTTGCTTAGTAGATTGTTAAAAATATTTACATAGTCTATCTATGGTGCAGTGCACCTCATGGATGGCTTCACTCATTAAGATGTTTGATGTACATCCACAGTATCAGAAAAGCAAAACATAAAGAGACTGTTCCACAGACACAAGCAATACATGTGATATAAAAAACATGCTCTAATATTGAAAATAAAAGGAGTCTGCAGCCAAATCCAGGAGTTCTGGGGTAAGATTCTGATGCCTGGAAGGGAGAATTACACTTCTCCGTGAAAAGCAGTGATGCCCTCACTGTGATGCCCTCACTGCAAGGGAAGCTGGCTCCAGGTAGAATGTAGATAGGTTGCTACTCTTGCTGCTGCAGCTGTTTTTTCCTTGAGTATCTTCCCCCTTCTGAGAGATGAAAAAGGAAAGTAAAGCTTGAAAAAAGGACAGAGAAATGGGAGAAAGGGAATCTTGGGTTTGTTGCTGAGACTTCTTAAGAGACCACTTTGCCTCTGTGAATTTGTTCATGCCAGCTTCCTTTTCATACCTTTGTTCATTTTTGTGGGGCTGCATTCAAGGCCAATAACTCTCAAGATTATTTTCTCTAGTATTCTTTTTATTTGCAGACAATTTACAAGAAAACTTCATGGCAGGATGTATCAAGTGTTCACAGAGATGTACACATCAACGCTGTTTACATATGACACTACACTGGCTTAAAAAAAAACCTGCTGAACAATCCTATGTGATGAGTCTGAGGTTTTTACATGAAGTCATATTTAAAATAATAGGAAAATTAATTCATCATACTCCCTGTTTTATTTTGGGAAATATTCTTTTACTCAGTGGATTTCTGGTTCAAAGGGAGCAGGTAAATTAAGTAAATTAAACTAGTAAAATAACTTGTCCTTTGACATTCTCTCCTGCGATGCTACAGGATGTGTAAGTTCACTTGGACTTCAGTTGTGATGTTTGAATACCCCAAGAGACTTATTGGGAATGTTAGCTAATATCTGTAGCACTTTGTTCATTCCTGGTACCAACAACGTCTGATTAATACAGAATCTCCACGAAGTCAGAGGACAGTATTTATGTTGAAATATAACCTACTAAGCCCAGGAAGTTGGTTGTTCAATGTGGTGCTAATTCAACCACACTATGGATCATTTATAGCCCAGATGGATTATTACAAATGAAAGATATTGCTGATGATTGTTATAGCCAAGTTAATGATGTGATAGAGGTGTTGACGCTCACAAGCTGTATTGTGCAGCTGTAACCCGTTGTCACACTGCTCTTCTGGCTGCCTCTTTCACCTCCCCAAGCCCTCCTGCATGGCATAGCCTGGGAGGGTTCAGTATTGCCCCCTGGGAGGGTTCAAAGAGCAAGGAGATGCTAATTTTTCTTGCAGAATAGTTCAGCGTGCAAGAAGGATTTCCTATTCAGAAACTCTTAGTTGTATTCAAAAGCCCTTAACTAGAGTCTTTAATAGAAAAAAAACCTAGGTACCACAAACTTCTCAGTGGAAGATAGCAAAAGTTGTCTTTTAGTACTCCAAGTCATGGAACATGATTTTTCTCATTTTTTGCTTGGGACAGGATAGGTTTCGGACTATGATGCATGCATAACTGGGAGAGAGAAAAAAAAGTAGGGTTACCAGAATACTGTCAAAGTCCTGAAGACTTGTTCCAGAAAATTTCTGCAGCTGCCTCCCTGATACTGACTGGATAGCTGCCATCAGTGTAGAACACCCCACAAATGTTTTGTGGGTTTACTTTTAGTATTTGTCCAGCAAGCCCTCTACATTCAGCAACTAAATAAGATGGTCCCAGCCATCAATATCCAGGCTTACATTTAGGCTTGATAAACAAAATCACAATTGCTCTATTGAGATACAAAACTGTATCTCAAAAGTTCAAAGCCAGGACAATTGCTAAGAGGTATTTCTTGTATTGAGTAATGTAATTTTAAAGCCTTGAGATTGTCTTGGAGAATGTTACCAAGTTTAAAATGTCACCCAAGATCAAAGCATAGTGAAAAATGTATTGTGGAGAAGAGAATCAGAGGTGAGGGTTGGGGGACCCCTCCTAGGAGAATGTGTCCAAATCATGTGCCCACTTATCCCTTACTCTGCCTGTTGACCATGTCAGCTAATCTCATTTTAGAGACATAGCACAGGAAAAGATAAAACATGAAATAGCTGTATCTGACTTACTTTGAATGTCTGTCAAGTTTCATGTCTTTTAAGCCCTCAACAGATTTATTTCACTTCTATCAGTCACTCTGTGACAGGTCTACATAAATCAGAAAGCAGGCTGGGAGAAGGTCCTTCAGTTGCCAACTTGCCTGTATCACAGATTCCCACAGAGTACATAGTTATACATGTATATTCAGAAGAGATTTGAGATTCAGTATAATCATCAAGGAGTGTCACTTTCCTCATAGCTAAATACCCAGAAGAGTTGGATGAAAAGGTTAGACTTATCTGTCAACTTTTTTGGGAACAACAAAGAACCTTGTCCATTCAGGCTAAAGAAGGTGTAATCTCAGCTGCACGGGTCAAATATTCCAAGTTCATTTGCCAATTCACTGGGCAAATGTCACAAGTTCCAGACAGACTTAGTATAGAGCGATGCAATCTATCAATACTTAAGCATATTGGAGGGGGAGCATCATGGCTGGGAGTGTTATTTATTCAGTGAAGCACATGCTAAATTGAACAGCATGCTTTGGATAGAGAGAGTGGGGGTCTACTATTCATCTTTCCAATGAGCTTTTTAATTTCCATGAAGAGAGATTTTATACTCAAAAGAACTGTAACAAAAGCTGTTTAGACTCACTTGCCATCCAAGTGTATAATTTCTCCCCGTTAGACTGCGAAGTCTTAAGGAAAACAAGTTTTTGCTAATAATTTTCAGTTCAGATTGGACCTGTGTGGGCTTATAAGGTCATTCGCTTGACTGAACAACCACGGACGTTACACAGTGGGAAGTGGGCAGGGCTAGTGCTTGACAGCTGTTCTTGGGAGTGATGGCCATATGTATCCCTTGCCACAGGACTGGTTTTCTGATTGAGATCATTCATTTGTGGAAACACTTGCCTGCACTCTGAAGGATGATGCTGTAAATTCAAAATAACGTGGAGATGCATTTGGTTTACACGGGCATGAGCGGGCTCTGCTGGTGTCTGCCTGACAACTCCAGATGGCACAGGGTCAGATGTCCCTCTGAACCTTTCTCTTCCACCAAGGGGTTATCATTATCAAGAAAAGGTGCAGAATAGTGTCTTCTGTAATCAGCAAGACTGCATATACATGCTCTCAATAAAGCCTTTTCATTGACTTACTGGAATACCATGTCAGTGAGCAAAGCCTGTGGTCAGGTAATGTGCTGGGACCTGTGTATGCTTATAGGAAAGGTATTTTTTGTCTTGTGACTCTGTCTCCCTCTTTCTTTCTCGCTTGGTCTGACTCATCTTCTTGTCTTGTAAGCTTTGTTATCACAGAGAATGCCTTTTATTGTGCCTAGATACAGTCCCTATCAGAATGATCTTGTTTGATATCTTCATTTCACAGATGAAAATAACCAAGCACACATCAACCCTTAAATGCCTTTGCTAAGGTTGCAAAGTGAGGTAATGTGAGATCCATGATCGCCTGTACACATTGAATTCAGCCTTCTTGTGAATATGTGTCAAGATACAATCTTTAGTGATGTGTTCACTCATTATTTTTTCCACAGGCCACTTCCCTAAGCTGTAAGCCTGTTCTTCTAACTCCCTTGCTCCTTGTACTTTTCTAGGTCTTTAAAGTAGCATCCTGGAAGCACTGAAATGCTATGGTGACAACATTCATGTGAGCCACCAGTATCCTTGGGAAGCTCAGGATACATAACATTCTGAAATATTTGGTGTTTATTTTTAGAGAGCTGAAATAAAAAAAAAAAAAACAAAACAAATCTTAGAGCTGTCTGTGCAGAGCATACTCAACCTGTGAAGCAAATAGGTTCTCCTCAGGTAGTGTTACAATCATCAGGAAAAGGCTTCATGCTCTGCAGAGCTGAGGCAATCTCAGCAAGTGTCCAGGGCAGGTTCTTACCCACTCGCTCTTCTGCCTTGTCTGTTGTGCCAAAATGCATGGCTCATTAACCTTCAGGGGCCAGAGACAACACTGAAGTTACATGATACTTGGTGCTTTCACATGAGACAGTCGATGTGGGTACGCTTTGAGTTGGTTCTCTCCTGTAGCTGCAGTCTCATGGCTGATTTGAGAGAAGAGTTCATCTACACTTACAGGTAATTATCATGTTGTTGACATAATGGAAATGCAAGCAGTCTGCTCTGTCTGCAGCTCAGCAGATATCAAGGGTGCTGTCTTTAAGCAGCTCCCTTTCTCCTTCCACTATCCTTTCCCATTTACATGTCTTTATAGTTTTCTTGATGAATGCTCCCCAATGTCTAAGAGGTTCAGAGTGACTACCTGGACAACTCATGTCCCATCAGCTTTCTCTGACTATGAATTTTGGGTCTTACACAGCTTTTTGCCTGATTGACCTATATAATAAGAAGCCTGGAGAATCTTTACTAAGGGAGAAGTTGTGGTATTGCTAACATCTAATCCTTGTATGCAGCTGGAATTTTTCCTGCTCTTGAATTCTTGCCCAGAATCCACTTTAACACATAGAAACAATGAGTAACTTCATAATTGGCTATCCAACAATATAGTTAACACCAGCTTGTTAAATAGAGGCTTGGAGTCAAGCTTGCACGTCTAGGGCTTCATTAAGCCTTTATTTCCATTAGCACTTCAGTCCACAGCATCTGTAAATTCATAATTTTAATACCCCCTCTTTTAACTTACCAGTGAGTGATACACTATATCCAGCCTGATTTTGCATACCCTTACAAAGGTGTCAAACCTCTATGGAAATAAATAAAACAATTCTTCATAAAGTAACCATCGGACATACTGTGGTTGTTTTTGGTAAAGCTGTTGTCTTTCATCAACTGTTTTTTCAGTGAGGTTTTTGAAAAGCCATTCCTAAGTGTGTAAATATCAGAATATAATTGGCTTTCCAATTTCTCAGCTTATCAGAAGGAGAAAAAGGGAAAGAGGGGAAACCCTAGATATTTCAAAGACAATAAGTGCATTTTATGTAATGGTCTATGATTTTTATCTTTTTTTGTTTAACCCAGGACTGAAGAAACAGATGGTAAGATTTCCTAGGAAGCTTAAAACAGAAGCCAAGCTAATACAAAACTGTTCAGCTATCAGACAGGGTAAATCCATTCTGTCGCTTTATTTTTTTTATTTTTTTTCCAAATCACAACCCATCAAAAGAAAGGTTTAGCTTCATAAAAAAGATATTTACCAGGAAGCTTTTTACAAAAAAGAAGAGCATGCTTTGTTAAACCAGATGCATTTTATTTTTCCTGGAACCAAGATTTATTAAAGCAGTATGCTCATATTTCTCCATATACAGTAATTGGAACTCATTATGCTAATTGTATTTCCATTATCACTAATTAACAATCATAGTGACCTGGCCCACAGTCTAATTTGTATTTAATCTGTTTTTGTATAGGGAGTTTTACCCTGTAATTTCAAGGTGATAATTCTATTCAGCACAACTTTATTGAATACTGAAATGTAATACTTGTAATATTTAGGGCTGTTCCTATTCAGATAGTTCAAAGGGAACAGGAAGTGAATTTATACCTGTCCATGCTGCTGTGTTATTGGATCTGCCTCCCTCTTGCACTCTGTTTTACCTACCTGTATCTAACTTAACCTGTACACAGCTTATCTAGAGTAACTGGAGGTTGGTCAACACTTGCTGATGAGATTTGTGAGCAGTGAACGAATGTGCGTGTGTTTACTTGTGGATAAATCTGGGGGAATTTGCCATTTTTCACTTTGTGACACTTCACCTGCAGGAAAACAGGATTTTCCTTAAATGATGTTTCTGGTGTAGTATAAAACACTCCCAATGTCCTGAGGGGGAAGAAAATTCTCTGAGCTTAGCATGAAAAGTGTTGTAGTCTTTTTTTTTTCCTTTTTACCTAAATAACAGCTAAGGGCTTGTTTGCTTTTTCTGCTGTGTTTCCCAGCATTCAGATGTTTCAGGGGTTTTTTTTTCTGCAGTTTCAGTGTAAGGGAAATGAGCAGCACTGTGCCACTTGGGTTTTGCAAAATCTGCTGTACTGCTCATCCCTCTAGAGTTGGTGTCATAAAAACATTTTCAGGGACTTATTTCAGGCAACCTGCCTGTTTTTTTTCTGGTGCTGCCCACCTACTGCTCTTTTCTCTCTGTTGATTGACTGGCTGTGGATTGCTGCTGATGTCATATTGTTCCCATCTTACCCCCTGATTGACTGATACCAATAATACTGTGCTGTGCAAGCCTGTCCTTTAAATCCCTGGCTTTTCTCTTGGCTTCCTATCCACACAGGGTGCTTCCTTTCAGTGAGGTGTGTACTAAATTTATTT
The DNA here is from genome assembly GCA_025920805.1 of Petroica traversi. Taxonomy (NCBI): domain Eukaryota; kingdom Metazoa; phylum Chordata; class Aves; order Passeriformes; family Petroicidae; genus Petroica; species Petroica traversi. The sequence continues at coordinate 2,058,737 of JAHLSL010000058.1, read as the reverse complement.
AATAATCTATATTATTGCATACCCTTTGCACTGACCCTGGTGTGCTTTTTCATTGAGGATTTTAGAAGCTGAGAGTGACTCTAATCTGAGCCTAAATTTTTTGTCCCAGGAACAGCCCAGCTCTCTGAGCAAACAAAATGGTGTGTTTTGGTTTCAGTGTAGATTAAAACCTTTACATCGCTTGTTGATTTGCCCCTGGATGGGTATGAATATACATATGATGATATAAATATATACATATTTTTCTGAACCAGTTGTTTTCCAAATTATTTGCTCTTGTTGCAGTTCTTTTCCCTAGTGCCTCGGTGTCCCTCTACATGCCACTTGCCTACTTTAGGACAAGATGAATCACATCGCTGTTAAAAAATCTTCACATCTCCTTTTTTTTCACACTGGAATGTGCAACCTTCCAAATCCACAAGTGAGCCATGTTTCCACATGACCCTTCCCCAGAGAATCTCTAAAGCCTCTCATGTCCCCAGGTCCGATCCCTCTTCAGCTGCCTGGGCACCACAACCTCTGCATAGTAAATGCTCCTCTTTCCCCAGCACATAAATCAAAGTGTACTACCTAATCGACAAAATAATCTTAATCAATGCTTTCACCGTCTGGCTTTCTCTAGCAAATATAACTCCCTGTTGATGTTTCCCATCCTCCCTTCTGTTATACCAGATGGTGTGTGTTCCAGTCTTTTTATTATCCTTCTCTGACCACGACACTTTGCTCAGTCCAGAGATCTTCATACTGCATCCCCTGAGTGTTCTCATCAGCAGCTCTGTCCTGCTCATTACATCTTGATGTTTCAAGCATCTTGCACTAATGACCATCTTCTTTCCCCCCTACTTTGCACTGTTATCTTTCCCAGTATTCATTCCCATAGGTTGATCAGCTGATATCAGTTAGTACATGTGCTTTAATATCACATATCCTAAGTGACCGCTGCTTAAATGTTGGCAGCATATAGACTGATTTTGTTCTTCTGTGTTACAGATGCTAAATGCTTCAGGATAGATTCAGAAAACAGTAACCTCTTCCTTTTATTTCTTTTTTTTTTCCTTGTTGAAGATTACAGAAGTTGATCTGCTTCACATTATCTACAATTATGTTGTTTCTGGTTAAGATGACATAATAACATAAGCATTGGTCTGAAGAACTGTACAGATTTGATGTATGTATTTGTCTTTCTTGTTTCTCTGCATCATGTTTGTGCTGGTAAAGTGAAAAAGCAGGGCAAAAACCTCAACCGACTGGAATATGGCACGTTACAGAGGATGTGTTTTCTGTGACATTCAGGGTAAACAGTGCAAGATAGGCTCAGTCTAGTGTTAGTTTAGTTCATACGTTCTTTCTGTGCAAACACCCAAATCTTTGCTGTTCTTATCCTTCTGTATCAAAATAGAGGTATTTTATATTCTTTTTTGCTGTAACATGCTCTCCAAAAATTTTGGCCTCCTTTCCTGAAGTGCTATGGCAGAATAGGACTCTGTGAACCTAAGGTGTGCATATACTGCACATTTCCCAGCCTCTTCAGAGCCTCTGCCCCAACAGCAAAGCCCAGGCTGAGCAGTTCCATTTTCAAGTAGGCCAGCCTTCTTTTGAACCATTTGGGTGGAGAAACACAATCTGCCCAGACTTCCCGGCCCTCCAGCCTGCAGTTCCGCTCTCCAGGAGAACATGCTCACTTAATACAATTTGTAGCAAATGTAATAGATGTGGGGAGTTAAAAGAGAGGCTGAGTATCTAAATTGCAAAGACCACAAATCTGTTACTGTGTAGATAGATATGCTAAGTGAACGCCATTTTTCTGAAGTATCTGACAGAACTGGAAATCACAGTGCAGAGCGATTTTATCACAGAGGATTTTCAATTTGTTGTTTAGAAAGATGGGTCAGTAAGCATCCACTTTATCCCTAATGACTAAAGAATGTAAATAATCTTGTTGCAACCATTTTTCACGTACATTTTCTGTCTAGATGAGGTATATTGCCTTCTAGGTATTTTTTCCCCCTATCAAGGGTCATAAAGGTTTTTTTTTTTTGGCCTCCTGTTAAAAGAGGCACTGCAGACTAATAGCTCTTTCAGTCATCATAGAGGTTGATGCAGCTAACATTTTAAGTCGTATTGTCTGCCAGTAATACTTAATCCTATTGTCAGAGGCTGCAGTGCACAGAGAATGTGTTTTCCTTGGAAAGGTAGCCTGTAGGGAAATGTAATGACTATTTAACTCTTAAGCCAAAGCAAAGACTGTAGCATCAGAAGGGCTATACCAGCTACTTCTTCCAAGAAGAGCCTAAATTTTGCCTTCTAATTTATTCTACTTCGTAACTATTCAATAAAAATATTTAACAGCTCCAGGGATTTGTATCACACTCTTTCACTTACAAGTCGCTGTTTTTGAATATATAGTTCCTTGCCTTTTTTTCCCCCACTGTTCTTTTGCTGACAGTGAAAGAAACATTTGAAACATTTATTGCACTCTGATACAGGATTATACGTTCAGATAGGAAAAAAAAAGTGTGCCCTATGAAACTCTGATGAGATAGAACAATTACTAGGATTTTACAAATAGAAGGGACCTTTGCAAGCTAATGGCCTATGTAACATCACTCAAGCCATTCCCTAAAGCTTCCTTGAAGTCCAACACCTGTGACTTACCTTCAGACACCTTTTATGACTTTGTTGACACAACTTTGATTTATAAGTTTTCAGATGGAGCATCAATTGCAACCTTTAATTGGTTGTCTTCCCTGTAAAGAAAAAAATGAAAAAGGAAGTGTTCCATATTCTGAACCTTAATTTGTCTAATTTGAACTTCAAGCTATTGAATCTTGTTAAGCCTTTGTCAGCTAGATTGAAGAGTCATCAATTATCAATTTTCATTCCCTTTGATAATAGACACTTATAGACTAATAAATTATCCTTTAACCTTTTCTTCATTAAGCTAATAGATTGAGCACCAGGAGTCTCTCACTTCCAGGCATATTTTCCATTTTTTTTGTTCATTCGTGTGGCTCTGAATTCTCTCTGATTTTTCAACATCCTTCCAAAGTATAAGCACCAAATGTATACGTACAATAGGTCCCCCACCATAATCAAGGATGGAGTTCCATTGTTTTCCTCTATGCCTTCTTGCAATTCATATTTGTTTAGCATCAGATCACATTAACTGTAATTTTTTTCTAGTGAAGTCTCCAGCAATGATTATTCTCAGTGACTTCTAAGTGCCAGTTGCAAGAACAGAATAATTTCTGTCAATTCAGTTTTGTTCCTGGCTATATGACCTGACATTTGATCAGTTTGAAATGTGTATTGTGGGCTCAGCACAGCAGAGAGATTACCAAACAGTCCAACTCTGAATTGTATATTTGTTGCTTCTAGGAATCATGTAACAAGATGCTTGATTCCTGTTTCCTCACCGGTCTTCTTAGGAGAGAATGGACAATGCATTTTATTTTGTCTATTTTCATGAACTTATTAACATTGTGGATTACATCCTTTAGCGACTCAGTGGAAGTATTGATGAAAGGGATAAAAATGGAATTGGCATTTTGAGGAATCTAGGACTGCAATGTAACCATTCAAAGATACTGAAATAAAACTCCTCTGATAGCAGAATACTTCAAATGCAATTTGCATAAAATCCTTTTATTCTTGCATGAACCTTAAACTTTAGAAATCAAATACCTCATTATTTTACTTTAAAATTATCTGCAAATCTGTTGCAAAAATGTTCAGACTAGATTGAAAAGAAATATTCAGGGCAGGAAGGAAAACACACTTTTTTCTCTGGGTCTTTATTTCTTTTGTGGCAGAAAAGATTTTTTTTCTTTAATTAATACTGTGTCCAAGATTTCATCAAGTAAGGTACTCAAGCACAGAATTTTTTGAGGTTACAGTGGAAACTTTATAGCTTTTCATTGAATAGATGTCCTGGTTTTGCTGGGACATATATTTCTTTTCCTCTAGGTCTGTGTTTAGGATTTAGTATCAGAATCTTGACAACACCGTTATGTTTTAGTAGTTGCTGAACACCAAATGAGGCTTTTCCAGCTGGTCCTACTGCCTGGGCAGCGAGGAGGCTGGGATGCACAGGAAGCTTGGAGGGGCTCTGTGAGGACATCTGACCCAATATGGCCAAAGGGTTATTTCATACCATTTGATGTCATGCTAAAAAAAAAAAAAGGAGGGGAGTTGTCAGGGGGGTCGGTGGTTGCTGCTCAGGGACTGGCTGGGTACTGAGCAATTGTGTTGTGCATCATTTGTTTTGTATATTCCTTTATTATTATCTTATTTAATATTTTTATTTATTCCTAATTTCCCTGCCTTTTATATCTATTAAACTGTCTTTAAAAGCTTTGAGTTTTACTTTTTTGTGATTCTTTTCTCTATCCTGCCATGGGAGAGTGGCTGTGTGGTGTTTAGCTGCCTGCTGGGCTAAACCACAGCAACAGAGAAAGCTAATACGTCTCAATGGCACAGGCTCATGTCCTCAGTTTTGTGAGAAATGCTTGCAGTTCAAACAATATTCAATGGAAAAAAAATAAAAATACCCAAGAAAATTAAGCATTAAAAAGTACATTCAAAATAATACTGGCAGAATAGCAAAGATTTATTCACTAATAAATTATGATTTCTTTTGAACTTGGATTTATAATCCCTGGGCTATGGTTCTGCAGCAGCTGAAGGAAAAGACACTGTGCCAAAATATGGTGGTGGAAATATACATTTAAATTATACCCCAACCATCTTCTGTGGCAGTAACAACTTTTAGGGCAACACACTGAAGGGTAAAAGGAAGGGGATTCTTTATTATTTTAAAACTAAATAAGTAAATAAAGAGAAAGGAGTTATTTCAGACAATAAAACTGGCCAAAAATAATCATGATTTCAAGAGTGGATTGAAAGAACAAGGAGATACTTTAGCGAGTGCCAGGGAATTTCTGCTTCTCCAAATACCTCTTCTGTTCTATTTATTCTTTTTAAACAATGTTTAATGAATGTGTATTCCATAAAGCTTGAAAGTTTGCCTTTAGGGGCAATAGGGTATCACTCAGTATCTTTTCATGATAGTGGACTAATTTTGGCCTCTTTTGAACGAGAAATACAGGGTTACTCTGGAGCAAGTCCAAAGAAATGTCACAAAGATGATTGGGAGGACTGGAGCATCTCTCATATGAAAAGAAGTTGAGAGAGATAGGACTGTTCATCCCACAAAAGGCTTGGGGAGGATCTTACTTAGATGTATTAATACCATTTAGGGGGAAGTAAGGAAACCAGAGCCAGGGTCTTTTCAGTGGTGCCCAGTGATGGGATAGGATGTAATAGACACAAATTGAAACACAAAAAAAAAATATTTTAAATGTTAGGAAAAGCTAGGAAATACTTCTTCTTTTTCCCTTTCCCTGAGGTGACAGCATTTTCATCCTTGAAACTTTTCTAAACCTGACTGTACATGGTCCTGAGCACCCTGCTGTAGCTGATTCTGCTTTGAGCAAGTCTGGTAGACTAGACTGTCTTCAGACTTGCCTTATGTTAGTACTGACAGATTCTTCATCTCAGTAATAATGAAGTTCGGGGGAAATTCATTAGAAAAATTAGAAAAAAATTAGAAAAATTCTTTACAGCCATACTTCCTTTTTTGTTATTAGCACACAAAAAACCCAACCTGAGAAGGCGGTTCCCATTTTTAGTCCTATCCATAGGGCAATCCAGCAGTCTCAAGGGGAGCAAAAAACTGGTGATAGCTTTACTGTGCATCTTCTTGGCTGGATGCCCAGGACCTTGCTTACACCCCCTTTCATTGTCTGGGAAAAAGAAGATATACAGTTACCTGGAGATTCCTTGGTCTTCCATGAATGTAGCTCCTTACATTAAAAGTAGGCATTAATATGTTATCCCTGTGTGTGAACCCCAGGCCTCCATAGTTTAAAAGAAGGATTTCTTTCTTCATCAAGTTGTTTTGGGACCTTTCCACAAGGAGAAAGAGAATCTTGGAATTTCTTATATAGCCTATGTCAGCTGTAGGCTTTCAAAAATATGGAACTGCGCCGGGGCCAGTACTGCAATGTCTGGTAAGGGAGAGAGAGGAATTGTAATAGATGATTTTTTGGCATGCTTTTAGGCTGAACAGCCCAGCCATACTGTGGAAAGGCCAGTGAGAAAAGCAGTGGAAGCAGCTTCCCTCACACTGCGGGGCCTTCAGCCACCTTTCTGTGCACATGTGCCTAAAGAAACAGGTTCTGCTTCCCTTCCTGGTTTAGGGATGCATCTGAGCCTGAAGGCCTGGGGTAAACACTTTTCAAATAACTTTTGTGTGGGTTTAAAAAACTCTGAAGGAAGACAGCTGTGCTGTCGAGATGTGAAAGGCCAGCATGTATAATGAATTCCCTTGTCATGAAAAAATAGAGGAGCAAATTAGGACTGAAACCTGTAATCCAAAACAGTCAGGATTTTCTTCTGAGTTTTCTGGAGCTTATGTCTCCCTCCAGAGTTTAAAAATAGGAAAGATGCTGTTGGTATTACGTATGTGGAGCAGAATGTGTGGACACTTGGAATTCCCCATGCCAAACTGATGAACATTTTATTATCTTCTTTGGGAAGCATCCATAAAAAGCCAGACCAACATTTTCTGAAAGTTATGAAATTAAAAAATGGAAATGTATTCTGCATGTATCTGAAAACTGTCTCTTGGAGCACATATGTTCTATCAAAGGGAACAAGTGCATTGCAACATAAGGCTATCACATCTGTGAATAAAAGCTCCAAATAAATACCTCTCAAACTTTATTTTGCTTCCCTTTGGTTTCAGCTTCTATCTTAATGGAAATTTTTCTAGAGTGTAATAGTTTGGCACAGTTGCAGACCACAAGACAAAAAAGAAAGATATAAAACCTGATTTATTATGTAATGCTGACCAAGACTGTTTTATCCCTACTTTACTCAAATCTTCTTCCATTATACTTGCTTCACAGACATATATTGAGTGAGAGGATAACTACAATATACAGAGAAAATAAACTAAATTCTGGAAGTTGTATTCTGCTGTCATTCATAAATTTAAAAGTTTCAGAATAACTTGTTCTCTTTTATTCAAGTTCCACAAATCACTAAATTGCAGTCAACGAAAAAACCTGCCTCTTTCTAAATGGTCTAAATGGTTTCTAATGGTTCTAAATTCCATGTACATGGAATGTGTTTAGGAGTTTCAGCTCCATTCTCTTTTTGATTTTGCATCACTGCTGTTTAAAGCTGTCAAACTAAAACAGAGAGGTTCATTTAGGAAAATCATCCAAGATGGAGTACTCAGCAGCCCAGCACATACCCCTGATTGCATGCTGGAAGTTGCAGCAAAGCTTCATTCAGATCTTCCTGTTGCTAGAAGTTGAGGATAAATTAATTAGATGTGCAGCTTATGCTGATTAACTGTGAGGTGGCATGAGAGTTGCAGGGATTTTCACTGTGTAATATAGATGTACAGTTCAATTGCTGACCACTGAAGACATGTGGGCTTCTCTTTCTGAAGATCAGCTTGCTGAAATTTCCAGTTTGGGCTAGAATAGCATCCAGCTGACTTATTTGGATCAGCAGGGAAACAAGCAGGGGTGCATCCCTGGGTTGTATGTTGTCGCTGAATCTTGAATGCAGAAGATGCCCTTACTGTCATCACAGGCCAGATTACTGTTTGGGGAAATATTTCTCCAGAATCCTTTTGTAGAGGTTGTGTGGTTGACAGACAGCTAGTTGTCTTTGAGTTGGTTTTGAAAATCATTCTTCAGATGTTGGCATATCAGATCTCTAGCTATCCACCAAAGAAAGTAACAATCCCTATTCTTGGAGATACTTAGGGTGATTTATTGCCTGTGATACCAGGTGCAGTGATGATAGGCCTCAGTCATGCTGCCCAGTTTCAGTTGCTCAAAATATCAAGAAAAGGGCTTTGAAGGCATTCATTTGTGAGCTTACAAGAATAATTTACACAGCATTTTTTCCTGGTTGTCTTTTCATGTGTGCTCTGGCTGACAGCTATCCTTTTTTTAGGGTGCAGTTTCTTCCTGTAACCATCAGGGCTATAATATATTTAAAATGGAAAAACAAAAATGCTGCCTTAGGGGTTTTTGTTGTTTTGGGGGGTTTTTTTCCCTTCTAAAGTTTCTTGATTCTAGATGCTGGATTTTCAAGAAATACATATAGAACCTTAAATCTTATAATGAAATATCTGGCAGCAGAGGTGATTACTGCTAGGGACCAACTTATAGATGTGGTGCCATGTGTATCACATTGCTGTGAAACATCCTGTGAATCTCCTTTTTTCTATGGACTATGTTGGGAGCCAGAAAGTTTCCTTCTGAAAGCCTGAGCAGATTTGAAACCTGACAGCATTGCCAGTCCCCATTGCAAACTGAATCCAGTTGCATTCCTAAGGCCACAGCTGTAAAGCAAGTTTGTGGTTTTATTTTTGCTTTTTTCAAGCCTTCTTTTTACTGCTCCCTATAATAAATCTTCATGTTTTGATTATGTGTAAAAAGACAGTGACTAGAGACAGGACACAGCACTACCAAAATAAACTCACTTAATGCATGATGGTCCTGCCACAAGCACGGACTCCCCTCTTTGCCTAAACTTAACCTCATTTGAAGTGGTGCAGAGAGAAACACGGGCAGAAGGGAACAGCCCTGTCCCAGTGAAAAGAAAATAAATTAAAAAGAAAGAGCACGGATATATATATATATGCTGTCAAAATGTGCACAAAGGGTTGGCTAGCAATTCTGCAGACTCTTTGGGCAGTCTGGGGACCACGTTCTGAATTAACATGAAGGAGAAGGCAGAGCTGGTAATGCCAAACTCTTTAACATGGCAAGTTAGCCACTGTTTCCTAAGTCTCAAACTAGCAATTTACTTTCATAGAAAATGAGCCCCTGGGAGCCACTGGCATTGAGATGTGGCCATGAGGCAGGGCCTGCAGTATGGGGGGGATGATTGAGGGCCAGGGGGCCTAATTTTTTTGCCCCTCACTACAAGAAAGATGTTGAGGTGCTGGAGCAAGTCCAAAGAAGGGCAATGATGCTGGTGAAAGGTCTAGAGCACAAGTCCTGTGAGGAGTGGCAGAGGGAGCTGGGGAGGCTCAGCCTGGAGAAAAGGAGTCTCTCAGGGGAAACCTTCTTGCTGTCTTCAATCAACTCCCTGAAAGGATGGTGTGGTGGGTGTTGATTTCTTCTCCCAGGTAACAAATAATAGGATGAGAGGAAACAGCTTCAGGTTGCGCTAAGGAAGTATTAGACTGACAATTATGAATTTCTTTTTCACACGCAGGGTTTTAAAGCACTGGAACAGGCTTCCCAATTGAAGGCACCATCCCTGGAATGTTTAAAAAACATGCAGGTCCTCACTTGGAGACATTTAATGGTGAAAATAGTAGTGGTGCTAAGCTGCAGTTGGACTTGTTGATCTTAAAGGTATTTTTCCAACCCTAATTATTTTATGATTCCAATGCCACTGCTCAGTGTTTGATGGTCAGCACGGATTATCCTGGGATGCAGGCAGTTGAGGGACTCCCAGGGCTGGGTGATGGATGCAGGAGCCCTGGAGGATGTCCCAGAAGCATGGCCAGGCTCTGAGTATCCTGCTGCTTTCTCAGAGTTCCTCATGACCTGGGCCTATGCCCTAGATGATACGTTATAAACCATTTTAGAGTACATTTGCTGGTGCCAAGTACTTGGGTTGAGTGGGAAGTGTTTTTGAATTCTAAAACCTTTGTTTAAGACTGTTTCTAGAAGCACTTAGTAAGTCTTATAGAAGGCAGCAACATTTGAGATCTGTAGTTCTAAGTGAAGTTCCAACTTTTTTGAAAAATACTTTTTAGACATTTTCCTCTAGAACTTTCTTGTACCAAGATTTCTCTTTGTCTCCTTCAGCAAATGTAATCACATTTGTCAAGTTCAAGTCTTAGCTCAGACCACATTTAAATTCTAATTTTAAAATTCTGATTTTGCTTCTCCTTTCTGTGTTAATTTACACTTTCAGTATAAAGCTCAGGTTTCTAAAATCCAGTTCAATGATTTTTCATCCTTCCTATCAAATCATGAGAAAGGGGCTGAGGCCAAAGAAATGTTTTTCCATTTTTTTTTTTTTGAGGTAGAAAAGGTCTATTTGGAAGTTTCAGGTTTATTCTTCATTAGCTTTTCCCTAATGAGTGACTGAGTGCATTTTTAATTTGAAACACAATTTTTTTTTCTATCCCTTGAAAAGCAGAATTTCTTTTTCTCCCATACTCACATTTAGCACCTTTCTGCTTTTTCAAAGATTTAACTTCCCAGGAACTCCTAGAATTATATATCTCATTCATAATATCTAAATTAACCAGGATTTCTATTGAACCATAAGTAAGGTACTTACTTTAGAAATATGTTTTCAAAGAAACCACTAAAGTTCATGGCTCTATCAATATGTACTTATCTCCTAATGGTATACGTGTTTAATATATATGTAAATAAGAGTTATTAGCAGAGATTGCATGTTTGGCTATAGCTGTGGGTACCAGAAGATTACCCTGAGGATCTTTTAAGCTCTTCTCTGTTTTATTCTACATGAGAATGATAAGATTTTTATTGAACTAAATTTAGTTTTATTTAAATTATCTTGATGTGTGCCCAGAAAGTGTCCATTTAAAGGAAAACGTGCATCTGATTTCAGAGACTCAGAATAGATACTTTTATACTTCTCTTTGGCCACAGGGAATTTGACAGGAACATTTTATTTCAGTATTACTTTATTAAGTAAGAGCTGATACAGAAAGTGTGATCTACCCTGTAATTTGATATGGACATTTTCTAACCTTTGAAACCAACTGTGGAAAGCTCTCCACGTATATCAGTTCTTGGGCTGAGCTAGAGTGGATATTTTTGTCACCTATTTCTGGTGTTCTGGCAGTATTTTTCCTTATCAAACCCATAAGTTATATCTCATTTATTTCTGTTCTTTTTTGAATCAGTCAGTGTTGTGGGTTTTGTTGGTTGGTTTTTTTTCATGAGCTGTTTTACAGTGTCACTTCTATTCCTGACTTTTGTATTTCAGGAAGAATTTGTGTGACATTTTTAAAGGCTTAGCACCTGCAAAAATTGGAATTTATGAGCTCACTTTGCATACAACAACCGTATCTACATCTCTGATGTTCACTAATTGAACTTGAAACATGAACATGTAAGCAATCTTAGCACAGACAGTCCAAAAGGGGATGTGAAAGTCAAAATAGGTGTTGCAGGACATAGCTCTGGACATGCATTTTAAGGCTTTTTTGGATATGCTGCTGCAAAAGCTATTTTAGTAGGGTGGGAAAGGACAACCAACTACCTTGTTCTGCTTTTACATTGTTCATGGCTTCCCTTCAGAAAGTGAGTGGGAGTAAAAGCCAGCATCTCAGGGCTGGTGGGTAAAGAAGGATCTTTCTCACAAACCTGAAGCTCTCTGCCACTCAGGGCAATAGGCCTATTTTCCAAAATTTAGGAAAATTGAAAACCATAGGATTATATGGGTAAAATGTCTGGTTTCACTGTTCTGAATTTTTTGTTTGGTTTTAGTTTTTATTATGTTTTTCTAGGTCAAGTAGAGGAGGAAAAATTATGTTCATGTTGCAAAGACTGACAATTCAGATATACCAGGGAGAAATGTGTAAGAAAAGCCTGGAAAGGATGCTAAGGATGCAGTGAGAACTGGGTGCTGCACAGGTGTGGTGTGGGGTCATCACATCTTTATTAAAAAGAAAACTAAACATAGGAAATTTGTGTTTCACCTTTAGCATCCTCATGCTCAGTTAGGAGGATGACCTCCAATCCTCAGCATGTCAGGCTGATTGGACAAAATCCTGCTGTGGAAGAGCACAAATGGAAGAATGTGAGAGCGAGATGAGCATCTATACCATAGGTGTTCTATTCCCCATACTCTGACTCAGATACAGGAATTCCCTGGTGCATGGGTGTCCCCAGTGTGGGATCTGCCTCTTCCATGGCAGGCAGCAGCCAGAGGTGCTTCCCTACCTCAGTGTGTTTCTTACCCATTGTGGCAAGAGTTTGTTCAGACTCACTGTTCCCTTGTCATCATTGACAATTCTGCAGTTCTGAAAATAAGCTGAAAATTTGTGTTTGTATTGCTAGAGCTGATGGCTCTTTCTTATAGAAAAACATACCTGCTAGGAGAAAAAAAAATCAAGTTTTATAAATGACGTTGTATCCATACCTTGAGGGTGCATCAACAACACCACCCTCATGAGAAATTTTAGATCTCTGTTATCAGATTTGCTAAATGTGACTGGGCTGATTGGGTTCCTCTTCTTCATTCAAGGTTTTTGGGTAGAATTTCAGCTATATGAATGTCCCTCCTGGGTCAGATTTGATCTCGCAATCTAATCTAACTTGAGTATTGAAATGACTTGGACTTTTTCCTCTCCTTTTACTTGTCAATTTCCTTTTCTTTCCAAACTGTTGCCTTTGGGAACTTTTCAGTTCTGGAAAATACTTCTCGGCATAAATAGATAATGGAAATTCTAAGAATTCCAAGTTTGTTTTCAGACTGCCATAAAAAGAAGAGTAATCATTTTAAAATAGGCTCCAGAGTACAAACCGCAAAAGAAGACCTACTAATTGATATGAGAGCATTGAAAATTTTCGTCTTTCTGGGATGTTGTGAAATTAATAATTATAAAATAATTTATAAAACTTAAATAAATCAAATACAAAAATCAAAGTTAAAATAAACTAAAAATAAACCCTGATGGATCAAGTGAAATATTTTTACTTTAATTAAAAGGCTTTGATATTTGCAAAATAAATATTTAGACATAAGTGTCACAGATAGGAATTAGACTGTCTTTATAAAGATTTACTTTAGAACATTTTAAAATGCAGTTGAAATTATCATGATGGACTTTTTATCATTTTTTTCTATTTTTTTTTTCCCCAAATGGAATGTTCTGCTTAAAATCTGTTTTTCTTTCATGCACTACTTCAGTCCAAAAAGTATCTAATGCCAACACATCAATTTAGTGCTATATTTAGTGCAATTTAGTCACTTACTGAATTCTTCTCACCTTAGTCATGGCATGCCCCTGCTGAGGTCAAGGGTTGGATATGAACAGTCAAACAAACAGATTTTGGCCATTTTTTTAGTTCCTGGATCAAGGATCCCAAACTATCTGGGTGTGAGGGACCCAGATGAGTCTCAAGAAATGATGCCTCATTGCAAATGAAAGAGAAGTGACCCCTCCAGTTACATGAAAAAATTAGTACACTAATTTCTTTATTTGTTGTATAGTGATGCAGACCTTCTTATTACTTCCATTTGGATGTATCAAACCCATGTAACTGGGAGAAGAATATGGCTTTTGTTGTGAATGTTACAAAGTACCAATGCTTATGTGGTTGTGCCTTTTCTGGTTTGGCGTTACCAAATTAAGTGTCAGTTTGTGAAATATTTACTCTATCTGCAGAGCAGATGGACTGGAAATGTTCGTGTGAGTAAATATTTGCCATATATGCACTACACAATCTGGCTGCATCATTGCTTTTACTCTATAATTTATGCTTTTTAAACAGCAATGAAGAAACCTCAAAAGATTCAAAGGTTCATTTGGATTCTCATAAACTCCAAAATTTTGGATGCTTTCCTTTGCCTCTTGGGGTTTCACAGTTTCTACAGGAAATTTGGTGAAAGCACTGTAGTTCAGAATTCTAGTTCTTCTATCTAGGTGGAGAAAAAGTGGGATAGCTGCAAGTTAACATGAACATTCACTGCATATATTTAGACTCTAATGCCATTTACATTTGGGTCAAGTATGACGTTTAAGATAGACAATCCCATTTTTACCTAAAAAAATCTCATCTGGTTTTAGTGTGGTTTTTGGCTTTGTTTTTTAAATACCTAATTCTGTTTAAGACTCTATATAAAAGAAATTACATTTGGCTACTGTCAGTTGAATATGTCACCTACAAACTCATTTACTTTCTCTTTTGCTAGAGAAGGAGAGTTTCAAAGCACAGTCACCAAGAGAAAGAGGAGGAAAATAGCAAAGTGTTGGGGTTTTTTTAAATTATACTTTTAAATTATTTTAGTCTAAAGATTTATTAAAAGGAGAAGAAAACCCCCTAAAGTTCTGAAGGAATATTAACATAACATGCCTGTAACTCAAGCTGTGTTTAATGAGAGGTGCTGTTTTTTTCTGCCATGGGGGCTAGAGTCCAATGAGTGATAGCTATGAAAGAGGTCACATACATATTCATCAAATTCGACATGCACATGTAAACTGGTTTTAATAGGCCATGACAGCAGAAGTTGTGTCAGGCAAATAGCTGCACATGTGCTCATTCCCTCGACTGGCATATTTAGCCATTATCACTCTGGTATCCATGGATGAAATATTAGCTTGTTAACTTAAGACCATCAGTTGTTGCTGATGCTTAGTGGCAACCAAAAAAGCACAGATTCCCTCTGCAACTTTATTATGTACGGAGCTAGCACTGAATTATTACAATTTCATTGTAATATTTCCATTTCCTTCCCTTATTTATTATGGAGGATATTTGTAATGATAAATTGGAATGCAGCTACAATATAAATAAAGGGATTATTGATTCAAAAATACTCCAAGGATTCAACTCCATGAATTTCTCACACTGGGCTTCTGATTGTATGTTCAGAAGGGACAATGTTGCTACAGCATTAATTTTTCCATGAGCATATAGCAGCATGATTGTGTGTTGGCACAAGCACACAAAAATAAACCAAAGGAAAATACAGTCCTTCAGAACCCTCAGCACAGCAAGGGGTAAGAGACCACACTCAGCTCGGTGTAAATCAGTGTATCCACTGCATCCCACTGGGTTATTTTGCTGAAGGTGTGACAGTTCAGTTAATAGTTTACCTCTCTCCTAGCACTAGAAAAAAGGTATACTAGGTGCTCCTTTTCCCTTCTTTAAGGGGAATAGCCTCTTCCTAAACTAGGAAGGAAGTGGTACATGGCTCCTCTGTACAGAAAGTAGGCTTAGACAACAGCTTTGCATTTTAAGAAGCAAGACATTCTGTATTTTGGTCTCTTCCCCAAAGTGATGCTTAAAAGCTACAGATTTCATCTGACATGTGGGACTGGGCAATGATGGTGTGTTTGAAATAGTGGTCTAGACTGCCACAGCAGCAAATGTACCTTTGTATGATACAAGAGGGATGCATTGCTCCCTAGACCTGTCTTAGTCCTATACAGATGTTAAAAAACCCAAAGTGAGAGTTGAATAGGGAGAAAAACTTGAAAAAGTATTAAGTCTTTTGAGCTCTAATTATGTATGCTGAGGTGTAAAAGCTTTGCTTTTTTGAAGTTGTTCCCTTGCACCTCTTGAAAAGCTTTTGCAAATATTGAGAGCTAGTGAAAGCAGACGTCAAACTTGGACAAATTATAGTGTATTTGATCGTAATTTAAAAGTAATAAAACAAGTCAGCACTGAGCAACTCATCTCAGCAAAGAAGGAAGTAATTCCCTCTGTAAACAAGTCCCTCCTCTTCCATGTCAGCGCAGAAGACATAGTTCCCAGGTCATGAGGACAAAACCTGTAGGTGCACAAATGGGATCTGGAAGGTGGGTTTCAAACTTTATGCTCTCCCAGAGTGCTGGCTCATGACATGGTAGAGGAAAGATGGCAAGAAGTTCAAAATAATTCTTAGATTTTCTATTACACAAGGACAGTGTCTCCTTGAAGACAGCACTTCCAAAATCCTAGTGCATGCTTTTATTTAGGTTATGGTTCCTCCTGTACATGGCCCATCCCTTAAAAAGCTCTTTATGCCAGGTCTGTTATGCAGTTGGCCAAGGTAGCCTTATTCCCTCAGAGACTTACTCTCCTCCCTGGAGGGAATATTCCCAAAGTAAAGCACAGCTGCAGTGAATAACACCAAAGAATCTTCTCTAGAGTCAAGGCTGATATTTATTTTAAGAAAGCACACCTTGTCTTTATGATTTCAGACTGTGGCACAGCTGGGAATGCTATGGCCAGTTGAGAAACCAGTAAAACTGGACTCCTGTGGCAGATACATTCATTAATAACTGCCTGTGCCTTTGCATGTCTTCTACTGCTTCTGTTTCACGTAAGAACAGATGAAAAACGGCACTCTGCATGTCATCCATGCTAGCTGCATTGCAGAACCATGCCAGCTGCAGGGAGAGTTAGCTTCAAAGGAAATACTTAAGGAAAAGTAATGTGTTTCAGTTTTGAGGGACTAATTTGAAAATTATATATTCACAAAAGGTGACAAGTTTTGAGAGGGTTTTCTGTGCTGGTTTTTTTCTGTCTTCTGAATTTTACGATATCTGGGTCTGAGGGAAGCACATCCTACAACAGAATAATGGGCAGTGTTTGAATGTTAGGTTTGCTCCAACTGCCTAGAGGTGTAGATGGCATTAGAACCTAAAATTGCAGACATTACACCCTGACCAAAACACTGCTTAGCACCGGGTGCTGCTTCTCCAGGAAGTTTTGACATCCAGATAAATAGACTTTGATTCCTGACAATCTTCATTTCTGACTTGGAACATTCTGTTCCTCGCAGATCTGGAGATACGGGTTCTTGGTGTACAGGTCACTGCCACATCAGAGTTTCTGAGTCTGAAATCATCCAGACAGCACCTTCCTAGGCAGCTCCATAGAGAGAGTCTGGTGCAAGAGGTCATGTGGGAGGTTCTTAAGTGCTGCTGTGCTATAAATGAGAATAATTTAGAAGCAGAGACATTGATGTTTGACACAAGTTAATCTTTTTCTCTTGCTCTATTTCGTATTTGTTGATGTATCAAGCCTGATATCAAATATTTTGAAAGAAGACCTGAGATTTCCCCAGTATTAACTGTGCAAGGAGAAGTCTATCCCATAAAAAGACTTTATCTTTTTATTAAAAAATGCACTAAGTCGTGGGAAAATATTCAAAATGAAGAATGATCTGATAAAAAACATGAGAGGCTTGGCTTAGGCTTGTATGAACTTTTCTAAAAGAGAAGGGACGTGTTTGTATATTTCTTATCAAGCAGCTCCAGATTTATTTATATCAATCATTCCTGTAACATGACATGTGAAATTAGCATTATGATTTAACTTTACATTACAGCAACAAGCAGCATCATTTTTGATCTGCCTAGATGAAGGGAATTTTTTTTAAAGTGCTTTGTACTAAATGAGAGGACTGGCTGCTCTTTAACAATGCAGAGTGTAGTTTTTGGTTCATCTGGGTTTAGGAGCACAATTTTTTATAGAAACTAGAAGAAAATTTTTCAAAACTTCCTAGTCATATTCAGAAACCTGTCCCCAGAGCAGGACAATAATATGTTGCAGTCTTTGACACAGTGCAGCCTTTGAGATTTTTCTTCTATTGTCTGACCTCAAATCAACTTTCCATCTTGAATATGCAGTAAACACTTGAATTTCATTCATTCCAAAAGGCAAACGCATCTAAATTGCAATCATTGCTACTTATTTGATTTTTTTGTTTGTTTGTTTGTTTGATTATTTTCTGACAAGCTGTTTGACCTTTTTATTGATGGGCTGAGTTAATTAATTGTGTGCATGTGTAAGGGACTAGGGGTGATCTGGGGTCTCAACATTTGCAACTGGAAGTCTAGTCAGTGGATGAGGCAGCACAAGCTGATTGTTTGGTCATTTTAATCAAAATCAAGACATACAACAAGTTGGATAATGGATAATATTTACAGATATGCACGCAGATAAACTTAGTGCAACTGTTCAACTGTTCCATAAGCTTCTGAGTGTGACACAATGTTCCTATTGTGATATCCATGCATTTTTGCCATATAATCCCAAATTATCCCATCCTTGGGATGAAGGATCAAAAAAGAAAAAAATACCAAAGTGATAAGGTCATACTTTACGTGCTGTATATAGAAGGATATCAGAATTTTTCTGTTAGTTAGTTTTGAATTAAGTCCTCTGTTAGCTTGCCTGTAGAAAAGATTTTATGCATTAGCAGATGGCAAAAGCATATGAAGTAAAACCTGATTATCTTGTTCTTTCTCCTTTCCTCTGAATCTCTTCTCCTTCAACTAAAAACCCCCATCTTCATCCTAAATTTTTGGAAAAAAGCCTTTCAAGTGAGACTGCCTTTCTGTAACCATCTGCAGTACTCTTGTTCACCAAATGCCAGCCACACTGCCCCAAACAACTGACACAGCATTTCCTAAGG
Organism: Petroica traversi; assembly: GCA_025920805.1. NCBI lineage: Eukaryota > Metazoa > Chordata > Aves > Passeriformes > Petroicidae > Petroica > Petroica traversi. Next base: position 2,040,518 of record JAHLSL010000058.1, on the reverse strand, counting down.
AATAAGCACAAACAGGGAAATGGAACCTCAGGTGTTTCTCTTGCTTCCCTGGCCAACAGGAAAAGTCCTGTATACCAGTTCTGATCACTTTTCTGAGTCAGTAAAACACAATTTGGCACAGTTCCCTAATGCTTTTGGGAGGGTTTTCCAATGACATGACATATAGAAGATGGTGTCTTGCATGTGTTTTCCCTTACTCCCTTTCCTCACTGACTGCTGGGTCACTGTTGTCTGGTTGAACATACACAGCGTGTGCACTATTGAATTCACACTTCCTTGGCAAAGGCACCTCATACAGAAAGCTCACTCCATAAATAACCTAGGCTGTGTGTTTATTCTGCTCTGAAATGCTGTAAAAAATAAAAGGCTACCTATCAAAGTTGTTTGTCTAATAATGGAGGAAGGGGATGATATTGTAAACACTGTCCAAATGAATTGTAGTAACCAGAATAAATGGTGGTTGCTGTTACTGAGTGCTGAAACTGAATTCAGGCCTTTCTAAATACATCACATGTGACTTTAATCCATTCCAGAGCCCAGTTCTCTTCCAGGCTCGGAAATTTGATGGGCTGAGGTGCTAAGTCCTCTCTATTAATATAGAAATCAATAAGCAGGAGCCTGCTTAGCACCCCAAAAAGGTAATCAATCTGTTGAGAGTCCAGTGCTCCAGGCCTGATCCTTCACAAGATCTCTATCCACACTTAATTTTGAGCAAGGGTATATCACCTTTTGCAGAAGGACCACTCACTGTCTAAGTCAGCAGTATGCAGAGTTTCCAGCATTGTGGCCTTTGTCTGGGTTCACTTTTCACATTGCTCATTTCAAGTGCACCTTCTTTGTTCCACTCTACTTGAATAAGGACCCATTTCTCCTCCTAAAATTGGTGGTTTAGCTCCTTTTGGTGGACAAAGATTCAAAACACAGAACTCATTGATAGTAAATAGTGCCTAGGGTTTAAAAAAAATGTGTTTACAAGATATGCAAGAGACTGTAGAGGGTAAAGTTAAAGTATACGCAGCCTCAACTGATTTTATGTGCAAGTTTAATTCAAGGGGTGCAGAAACTGTAGGGTGGGGAAGAGGTGGAGGAAATAATATAGCAAAACAAAAATGTTCTCAGCCATCAATATTTGTTGCCTGAGAGGGGAGTGAATCCTGCTTCAAACAACCTTCTAGATGCCACTACTCAAGGGTCTGAAAAGGAGTTTTTGAGGTGACATTCAAACCTTTAATAGTGGGTAGTCAGTTTTGAGAGTAATAATTTTTTTCTCATGGCAGCCCAGCAGCTTTGCCTCTCACTTAACTCTCCCTGGCAGCCTGGGCAGAGCAGTAACCTAATCCTATGAGTTTTAGGGCTTGAGGTAGAGGTAGTGCCTGCAGGTCTCTCCAGCCCATCCATAATTATATGGCAGGCAGAGGAGTGCCTTAGGTTGCACATTAGGCCCTTGCTGAGATTAGTAATTATAATATCAGTTTTCTCCAAATAGGTCTGACAGAATGGCAATGGTAGCAGAGGTGACTCAAAGTTTAGTAAGTCTTAGGGAAAGTTTACTGTCTCCTGCTGCTTTCTGTCCCACAAATTTGGCCTCTCTAATAACCAGCACCAGCCACAAACAGTAGGAATCCTTTTCAATCACTATTAGCAACACTTCATTTCTGTCATATTTGACCCCTGGCAAGCTGCAGCCCAGAAAGGAGCATTCCTTGCAGAAAGTAACCAGACATCCAGGATTTACTCTGTGACAAATGACATTTTTAAGGGCCCTTAAAAAACACTGAGACAGATTCACAGCAGGACTCTGGAAAGCCCTTTACCACCCTCCAAATGAGATAAGGGATAGCATAACTTTTACTCAGTAGCATCCCAGCTTTAGCTGTTTCTTCTGTGTGATTTCATCTTTGCTGGTACCTCCAATAGGAAACTGCTCCCCTTCAGTGTCTTAAAAGTATGATAAGGTTATTTATGTTATATACTGAGAACTTTCCTAACACAAAGATGTCTTTCACCTAGATTTTTTCACTTGCAGCTCTTCCTGAGTAGTTCAGCAACCCTGTTTTCACCAGGGAAAAAGTGAGGCCCAAGGAGGTTGTTACAGCTGCTAAGTCAAGTTCTAGTCTATGCCTCAACTTTAAAATAATTTTTCAGTTAATTAGGAAACCAAATCTTTATTAAAATTTTGTTGTGCCCAAGAAAGAAGTCATAAAAGGATTTTTTTTTGCATGTTTAGTTTCTTGTCAAGACAGTCATACATTTGAGATTAGGTTGCTGACATCAGTGTCCAGGTAATTCACTTTTTTATGGCTCTAAAATGAGTGCACTGGAAAAGGAAATCAGAGGGAGAAGAGAGCAGAATAACTGTCTGGATACAGGAACAGAATAACTAGGAAAAGTGCAGACTTCTCTTTAGACACTGCCAACTTGGTAATTTTGAGCTAGATCTTGGATGTTCAGTGAGATCTGCAGGACAAGGATGAGGCTGTAGTATGCAAAGTGCAAAGTGCAATGAATACATTAAAAAGTCAGGAGAAAATGCGACAAAACAGATAACGCACAGCTCTTGATGCCACAGCTTCTTAGTTTCTCTTCCCAGCTGTTCTTCTTTATTTAATTTCATTTTCATCTTATTTCATTTTCTGTTATTTACAGAGGAGAAAAAACAGAAAAACATCTTGGCCAATGGTTTACAGCCATTCTGATCCAGCAGTCATCAGGGTCACCGATGTTCTCCTCTTCTCCTCTTCTCCTGCCATGAGCAGGCAGACTAGCAGCACTGGGGGCAGAGAACTACCAGGATGTGGTAAACCCTGCCTTGACTGGAAGAATTGCATTGCTGGCCCTTTCATGATAATTTTCAACAATGCTTACAGCTGAAATTTCTGGAGGATGTGTTGGAGCCACATCTCAGCCTGTGCCAAGAGATCTGTTGTCTCTGTGACCTGGAAGCCTCCCTGAAAAAGCCAGGGTGAGGGCTGTTCTCTTTAGTCAATGAATACATGCCCAGTGTATCCTTGCTTTAGTGAGTTGTGAAGTGCTTTTCCCAGTGCCAGGACTCCTATGAGCTAGTTGGGATGACTGGAGATGGAAGGGAGGACTATGAACCCACTGAAGTAGGGTCATGCTTTATGTTCAAGAGCAAAAGGCTTCCCTTGATCCTATGAGCTTTCCTTGCACAGAGCCTTGTGCTCATACCACTACGTGCAAAATGGGTGTTTCACCAGAGTTTCTAGTCTTCTGTGTTCTGTCCAGTTTGCATCTTCCTTGGCAAACCAGAGTTGTATTTCTCAGTCATTGATGTAATGATGAGTTTATGTTAAAAGGTTGCACAAAATGATTACTACTTGCAGAAGATAACTGTGAGAGCATAGGGGACGGAAAAAGCAACCAAACTTGGAGAATCGCTGTGTCTTTTCAAACTGAAAGTGAGCATTCTCTAGAGCCTTTGATCTGCAACTTGGCATTTTGCTGAAGACTAAGCTAGACTGTCAAAAAGCCTGAGTTAGACTGTGATGAGGGACCAACTACTACATGCATTGTGCTCTGTAATATTGTCTTCAAGACTTTGATATATTCATAATGTACAGACAGTAGCCTAAGAAGGGCCAGCTTGTTGCTGGGATTGTATGCATTGAATTGAAAGTATTTTACAGCCATTAAAATATCCTTTAAGAGTATATTTAAGTTTAGGCTCATCTTTTCCATCATACTTCCTGTTGAGGCATACCGAGTGAGTTGAAATAGCACAGCAGAGCTGAAATTCTCTCAGATGCTAGCGGGGTCCATGGTTTGTGCTAGGTTAGATCAGCCAAGAGAGCCTGGATGAAACAAAGCATGTTGAGCATCCAGAACAAAGTGTATGGCCTACTACTGTCCCCTCTCTACACCCCACTCTTTCCACCTCAGAGGCTGATAAATTTATTTAAACAGCAGAAGTTGTGCTATTGGGCAATTGTCTTGGCTGAGGCAGCCATCACTCCAGGCCAAGTATCCATTATTTTGTTTCATCAGGTTGTTTTTCAGCTGGCTGAAGTTCTTCAGCCACGCTGCATAAGAAGCTCTCAGGTTAGGGTCAGTGGGGAGAGACACATGAGGTGTGGGGGGACACCCAAACACGTGCTCAGCACCATCACTGTTGCAAAGCCCAGGCATTGCCTGCTCTTTTAGTGCTCAAGCTGCTGAAATTCACTCACAGAGAGGGTGGGTTTTCATTAATTAGTTCAAATTTTTTCTCCTCCTTAATGCCATTAATTGATTTTCCTTCACTGTGGCCGAGGACCTGGATTTCCAAGTTCCATCTGAGCCCAAAGATACAGAATACTTCTAAAGACTCAAAACAATGCAATTAGTCAAAATTTCAGCCACTACTGAAAATTTACAGTAGACCCATGCTGATTCTGCAGCATATGAGGCAGAAAAGACACCAAAAGAAGTCCAGTCCATCTGAAGAGGAGAGGTGTATCTCGTGCTTAATGCATGGAATAGGGATTCAGGAGTCAGAAAACAATTCATGATTTCTCAAATTCCCTGCCTCAACCTTGCTGCCTGCCCTTAGCATTGCCATATACTATCTGAACAAAGTTTCTGTGTGCCTGTGCAAAGCTGAATTTCCTTAAAAAGCCAAAATGCCTGACATAACTAAGCCGTGCTCCTGAAGTTGCCATCAATATGAAGTACCCCAGTTAGAGGATGGCTTAATACTTACCCTTGAGCACAACTTTGTTTCTTGATCTAACCCACAGTGTAGAAGTATTTTGGGTTGTTGACTTGATGCTGTGCTAATGCTCATTGTCATGGTTAATTTCTTTTTTGTGTGTTGCCCTTCTGTGAAAATCTGCATCTTTGCATTTCCAGTGGCAGCCTGGTCCAGACTGAGTTAATATAAAGCTCTCCAGAGAAACAATGGGGCAGGCTGGTGTTAAAAGGAAGGGAAGAAGAGGTGACTCAAAGTTTAGGGAGTCTTAGAGAAAGTTTACTGTCTCCCGTTGCTCTCCGTTCGACAGAATTGGCCCATCTAAAACCAACACTGGCCAGCAGCAGTGGGAATCCTTTTCAATCACCATTAGCAACACTTTTATTTCTATCATACTTGTCCACAGCAGGCTGCATCCCAGTGAAGAGCATTCCTTTCAGAAAGCCAGCAGACATTCAAGTGCAGCGGATTTACTGTGTGAAAACGGCATTTTTAGGGGCTTCTGAAAATGTTTAAATGAATGCTCTTTTTTTTATTCTTTCTCACAGCTTGAATCTCAGCTCAGAAAGCCCTTCTTGCTAAACAATTTTAGAGTTTCCTACAGCAGTTTAGAAGTTAGGTCAACCCTTGCAATATAAATTTTCAGATGCTGCTGTGAAATTACACATTTCTAAAGGCCTCTATATTGTTATACAAACAAATGTTTGTAGTGATTTTTTTCAGGGTAAATGAATTGGCATTAACAATGCATATTTTCAAGACGACAAAAGGATTCTGCAGTCATTTTGATGAAACTGTGCAGTAATGTTTGCACGGTTTTCTTGCTCTGACTAGTGTGACAACTTTCCATAGCACAGCCCTATGCAAGTTGAAAAGAGCCAAAAAGAAAAATATCCCCCTAGTTTGGCCCTGTTCCTAAAACTTTCCATATCTCGTTAATCAGGAGACTGGTTTCAGGGCAGAGGGAGCCAGTGAAGGGACATAAAGTGAAAGCTTATTTGTTGGAGAGAACTAAGAAGAATAAAGTCAGTCTCCATTACCAATCATAGCTAAGGCACAGTTACAAGGAGCTGGATAAATTCAACTCGTAATGCAGTGGAGCACACTCCTTTACTCTCCAGACTTCCCTTCACTCCCCAGACCATATTAAAGTGGCTCTGGGTTTGGTTCCTTTCCTGTGTAGAAATGCCTGGGCTCATGCCAGTTCTGGCTGGAATCAAAGGGAATCTCTATTCTGCAGTGAATTATGTGACGGGCAATTATGTGCAAATAACTATAAAAGTATGGGTTTTGTCAAGTTCCCGTAAAGTCCCTATTTATGTTCACAAACTTTTACTATCTTCTTCCCTGAAGCTGGAGATTTCAGGAGCAGCTTGTGAACTCTGTGCCACTCATAATTTATTTCTTCCTGATCCCACTTTTAGGGGTATGGGCTGCCCCTGTGACGGGATTTTCACATCCTAATTCCGCATACCTCTGCCCACACAACCTGTAATTGTATTCTGGTTAATCCAGCATCCCTAAATTAATAGCCCAGTCAACAAATACAATCTTTTAGAATTGTCAGGAAGAAATTATCATATTTAGGCAGTTTTTCAGCCCACCTATAGGATGAATCATCTCTCTAAATGGTTGTAGCTCATTGTTAATGATGCAGGCTGGGTGAATCATCCTCTGACTGACATGCCACCAGTAAAATCGGGGTCAGTCCAGGCTGGAGGTGTTCCTGCCTAAAGCTCTTCTGGGCACTCAAAGGAGTGGGTACAAATTTGGTTTGGGTTAGTGTGAAAGCATATGCAAAATGCAGTCTGAAAACCATGTGCTGTGGAACAGTTTGACATACTTCTGCTGCTCTGAGGGAATAAGTGTGGCAACACTTTGGTAGTTGTGAACATAATTTGAATATTGGGCTTTTTAATTGATCCCAGTCCTGATGAAGACAGACTTGATATTACATACAGTATGATCACTGGCACAGCAGGAGCAGTTAGGCAGAGGGGATTGAGTGGTGTGTTCATGAAAGACCTAATGGAAATTAAAGATAAAATGGTGCCTCCAGGAAATTATGCTCCCCCCCACATGTGGTGTGTTCTTTCTTATACCAAGAATATAGGGAATTTTTAATGAACTGGATCTTAAGTGAGTAGAGTGTGTTTCCTACTGCAACTATGTCATCTCCATTAAATACAATACTGTATTTTTGATGGGCAAGCAAATAGGTTTCTTTTGTTTTGTTTTGTTTTGTGCTGCTGACATTAGCCAAGAGCTTACATTTTCAATTTCCTACAGTAAATTGTGCTTGTCCACTTTTGAAGAGTACAGAACAAAGGTGTATAAATATGTGTGTTGAGGGCGGCACTGTGGAAGATGGAGTTCAATAGTGCAGGTTCTGCTGCTTTTAAACTGGATTGAGGTGAATATTTACCTGGCTGCCACTTGTATTTTTTCTAGAAATAATTGCCCTACCTAGAGTTCTCATGTCCTTGTGCGCTCCTAAAATATAATAATATTCAATTAAAAAGTATTTGGGCTGCAATACTATATTTAAATGACTGACTCATCAAGTGCACTACAGACTGTAGGTTAGAACTTCGTTATAGATTGGCCAGTTCAGACTGAAGGTGAAAAGTGCTCTACGAGCATGAGTTTATCTTGTTTCTGCCAAGTGAAACCATTCTTGTTTTAATGATATTTTCCAGTGTAATGTCTATTATTAGGATGTAGGTGGGGAAAGTGCGTGTCTCCTATTTTGGCAACAAAATCAGTAGCCGCTGGGTGCTGAGAAGATTTGAAAGTGCAGCCAATGCAATCTTCACAGTGATCAAACTGGAGCTATTGCTGCTATGTCAGCTGCCAAATATACATAGTTAGAGACTTCATTCAGGGAGAATGAGGAAAATTCATAGTCCCATGTCATTAAACAAAGAGAACAGCCAAAGCCCTTATTATGTATTTCCTTTTTTCCATTTCTTTGTATGTGTTTTTATCCTCCTTTACATTTCTCTGTGTCATAAGAGTTCTTTGTTTAAAAGATTTTGTAGGTGTTGGTAACAAAAGCAGCTGAACTTGTAGTTTGATCCATCCAACCAGCTCCTCCTGCCACAGACAGCTGTTCTTTCCTTTCAAACCCTCCAAAACCACTCTGACCTAAATGTTTCATTTTTAAAAAGTGAATCATCAATCATAACATTTGTAGTAAGGAGAAGATACTTCTGAACAATAATTGCACAATTTCCTTGCATTCCTTTTAAAATGGTGTCTTTTTCTCTGTGTGCAGCAACTGTCCTTTTTCTGCACTTTCCAGTTCTTCTTACTGTGTATCTTCTTTGTCATCCTCTCTCAAAACATGCTGATGCTTTTTCTTCCCACTTTTATCACATTCCCTGACTTTTACCCTTTCCATCTTGTTTCCAGAGGCCTTCCTGGTACCACTGAAATTAATGGACATTTTGGCAATTTCTATGTCTGTAACAAAGCCGGATGCTTTCTAAGTGCTGCTGCACCTGGGCCAGTAGCAAATATATCAGGCTGTCTATGAAACTCCATCGTGCTGGTTCTCTACAGGAAAACCAGCACTGCTTTTGTCAGGTTAGCCAGGATGTACATCATTGCTAAAGAAACAGCTGGGATGTATGGAAAATTAAATCAAACTCCCAAGATGAATTGGAGATTGGCTTCCTCCCAGTTCTGTTCTTTAGGCTGAGATCTTTAGCAGACACATGCTGGAGGAGGGATCGGGAAGGAAGGGAAAAGATGGAGTAGGAGAAAAGGACTATTTAAATGCCCTGAGACAAAAACTTAGCTGTCCTTTGCAGTGGTTTCTAACTCTGAAAATCTCCTGCTTTCAGCTACTGAATGATTACTCACCATTTCGATGTCTACTTTTTTTTCTTTCTCTCCACTGAAGTATAAATATCAGTCTGTCCTAGTAAGGTAATTTGACTTTTGGAACAGACAAAGGTTAAAAAGTTGTTTGGAAAACTTTACAATAATATATAAAGAGAATGTCACCTGCCTTGTCTCCACACTGGAGAGCTGTGTTACAAAATCTCTACATAAACTGTTGGTTTAAGCTTCCTTTTTAGGTAAAATAAGGTTACCCATATAAACCAGACAAGGCAAACCAACTGGAATCTTAAAAAAAAATCAGAGGTTGAGAAATGAAGGATCACAAATCAGGGATTGGAAAAAATGTCTATACTTTGTCCTGGACTTATCCCTTGTAAGAACTTTAGTGATGCATTAGAAAGCTGGTAACCCTAAGCTTTTTTTTTTTTTTTTTTCAGTAGAAACCAAGAGACATCTCCAAAGAATGATTCTGCGCAGCTAAAACCTGAATCAGCCTATCCACATAAAACATCTTCCTTTCTTGATGATAAGGCAAACAAAGAGCAATTAATTTTCTACTTTGGCATTTCAAGCAAATGCTTAAATTTGAAAAGGATGAAACTGGTCCTTTATATATACTGTGGGGTTACGGTATGGATCTGCAGAGAGAAAATAAGACATTAGAACCAGTGACACAGAGGAAGGACTGGCACAGGAATGAGGTTGTATGTATGAGGTAAAGGAAAGAGAAAAATTAATGGTAATCAGGAATAGATGAGAGTGATGGGCACTTGGCAGATCATCTGTGGTGACAGAGAGGAGGAAACGTGGAACAAATGTCCCTGTTTTTAGCCATGTTCAGTGCACAGTTGTAACAAGACAATGTTAGAAGCTGAGATTTAGAATTGCTTGGGAGGAGACAGCTAAATCTTTTCTAGGTGTACTGGAGATTGGGGTAGATAGACTACCTGCAAACTTCTGTTTCTGAGAAGCTTGACAAATCAGGGATTTTATGCTTAAATTGTCTTGTTCACTATCATTAATAATTTGCAGCAAAAGCAGACAAAAATAAAATTACTTTCCCAAGTTAAAAAAACACAATAAATAATTTTGTCTTTTCTCTCAGATATTTGTGCAGGACCATCACGGTCATAGCAATCCTTGAAAAGTTAGAGAATTTGTTTGCTAGGAGACCACTGCTCTCCCATTTGTTTATTGCTTCATCTGACACCCTAAGCACTTTTCGTGTTGCTGAGGATTGTCTATAAATCTTGTATCTTGTACCAAATTAAGAAGACCATCTGTTGAAGAAAGTCTGTAAGGAGGTTTCCTGGAACGCAGCATTGATGAAACTGCACCTCTACCATCATTTGAAACCCTGCTTCCCCTGCACAGGGGAAGGACTGGTTTTCTGTTGAGCAACAGAGAGTTCCAGTGAATGTGTAAATTGCAGCTGTCTGTTGATTGAATTTGTGTATAAATGGTGATAAGGATCTTCCTCCTTAAGCTATAAATCAGACTTTATGGTATTAATTCGTAGAAAATTATTAAAGCACCCCAAATAGGTAAAGATTTACAGGTTTAATATTAGCTGCTTGACTGGCATCTCCTCTTGATGTTGTAATGCCAGAAGACTGATTGGAGTGTGTTCATTTTTATGGGGCTTTTCTTCATTAATTAACCGGTTTCTGACTCTCTCAAACATGTGCAAGGGACAGAGAGACAGTTAATCGTTCTGAATATGAGGGACTGCAGGTTAAATGTTTTCCTTCATTTCACATTAGTTACAGTCCTGTATTCTCAGCCTTAATCAGCAGCTCACTGCTGGAAGTGAAAAAGGAAAGCAGTCGGGTTTTGTTCTTCATGATGAGTTTTGGAAAAGTCAGGGAGGTCCACTGTGAAGAGTGTGCTGAGTTCTGGCTTTCTTTTCATCTGAGCATGCAAAAATTGTTTCCATTTCAAAGAATGTGCAATCTTTATTAAAAAAATAATCTTCCTGGGGATTTGAAGATATGACAGCACAGACAACTGGGGTAACAATTCAGAAAATGTTTTCCAAGGTAGGATGCAGCAAAGAAGAAACAGAATGTTGCAAGAGAGTAGTTTGTGAAATAGCACTTGTGTATTGGAGAGGTTAGAGGGTAATGTAGAAAGGATCAGAGGCATAGTAATTGGGTCTGGGAAAGTCGTGGATGGTCAGGAGAATATGGTTTACTTGTATTGGTATAAAATAGGAAGAACTTTGTTGAATGGCAGTTGAATTCCAGTGTTTTGGTGCCTGGAGGTGCATAACTTGTATATCTCTAGGTAACCACACTTCTATAGCAAACAAGGCTGTGTAGGCATCTCAACTTCAACCTCCTCTTGAAAATAAACATTGCTGCAGAACTACCTGCATGTTTAATCCAACTCTTGAGGCTAATAACAAACTTGACAGTGCTCCCTTTGAGTTTACTATAAACATTTTTTCTTTTCTGGAAGGCACTGCATCTTTAGATCCCCTGAAAATGAGATGTTTTTTTGATGTCATCTCTATCATGTGGGTCACTCTACTATTCAGTAAACAGTGAGATCTTGATACTACTCATTTCTCACATTGCTCAAACTTAGTTCATTAGGCCACTTAGGGATGAGGTACGGTCAGTTTTATCCATCGTGATAGAACATGGATAAAATCAGTAGTTTCCAAACTGATACACAGATATAAAGGTCTGCCAAGATTTATCTGATCTAGAGAATTTTTCTTGCTTTGACTCAACCATTAAATCATGTTCAAGGAAATTCACTAGTCAGAAACATATCATCAGCTGATGGTGTGACTGGCAGGAGTCAATGCAGTCATGTAGCTCCACTGTGCCTGAAGAACTGCTCCTTTTCCTGGACTTTATTCAAACCCCTTCCTGTGAAAGGCAGCAGCACTGTCATTGCCACTGCAACATGGTTTAGTTACTGGTGGGAGGGAAACACTCTTCATGGTTGCCTTTATTTAAGAAATGTACATGGTATAAAAAAGTTGTGGACTCTTCTCTTTTTTCTTCCAAGAAGCTGATGTGAAAATGAGTTGTTACTGCTGCAGAGAAAAACAAGTGTAATATTAGGATGTTTGTATTTTTAAGGTGATCCATTCACAGTGCCTGGAGGATCTTGTGATGAGATGCCACATCAAATAAGAAATACAATACTAAAATTGAGTTGTCATAAAAAGAAGGTTTCACTTTGACTCTATTCCAGCACTGAATCCATTCCAGAAAAAGTCTCGGTTTCAGAATTATTTTTATTTTGCTTTGAATGCAGTTCACATACACTGAATGAAAAAGAACTTGCATGTTGTGATTAGAGAAAGTAGCTCAAAGAACATTTTAATGCTACTTGCTCTTACTTTTGATTTCATGTTACAGAAATATCTGTGGTGCTTGCTAAAGATCATAAAGCACCATCAACCTCATCTTTGCCATGCATAATGAAATCCAGGATTTCAGCAACACTGGAAAAGAAGCTTTATTTACATTGCACAAAGGAAAACAACTTTTTGAAAGATCAACATTAATCATGAACAGTACAGAAAATCAAAATGTTTTCACAGCAAAAGATAATCAAATGTTTTTACCCTAGCCAAAGAACCGGGTTTTGATTCTGAGAATAATACTGTTAATATTTAGAAGGCCTAATGCTGTTTACCCTTGGTTATTTCAATGATACTATTTAATAATATCTAGATTCTTACTTGTTGTCTTTGCTTCTTTGAGAAATATATTTTTCTTACATTTGGAATGCAGTTTGGAAAGGCTTGTGAGATTGCCAAGGATTTCCCCCAAGACAAATCAAATACTTGCTGCCTTGCTCTTTGAGCAATTGGTTCCAGTTTTTAATCCATCAAAAACAGTTTGATGCAAAAGTTGCATCTTCATGTCTTGAAGCTCTACGTTTCCTTCCCAATTTTCTTTGTTCACTGTACCAAGGAGAACACAGCTCCCGTGCTTCTAACAATAATATAGATCATTAAATACATTACTTGTAACAGCTCCTGGGTCATCTTCCTGGTGGTTCCCTTCTGATGTGATCTATGGGTATTTACATAAAAAATCTGTGACTGCTTGAAAAAAAAAATGGAGTGTTTCTGTTTCCTGGTCTGTTGTTTTCATATACCTAGGAAAATCCCATCCTGCCTAACACAAATCTTTTTGGCGTTGCCATTTAATTGCTGCCACCCATACAATCAAAATAGGGCAGAAGCTGCCAAGTTCTAGTATTTCCTTGCTTTATTCCTTGAAGAATGTCTTTGTCTTCTTGTTCTTGAATGTTTTCTGTTCATCCGTTTGTAACTATTCCCCAAGATAGTGTGTGCTCAGAATTAGTGAGCTTTTGAGCAAATTTAGGCCACTGTTCCATAATCACCTCTTTTCCCCTCTTTTCCAGTCATTCTTCTGTGATGGACAAATATATTTAATGACATAATGATGTTCTTTGGCAGATTTGCTCTCTTTATCTTAATGTGAAAGTTTGTAGACAATGGACTCAATCTGCCAGTTAAAACAGCTTTTGATTTTGATTATTTGAAACCGAAGTTCTTGGCTCCTTGTGCACAACCAAACTATGTAAAAAGTTATTCAGCTCTGAATGAGACCTCCAAACACCATCAACAACAACAAAAATCAGACAATCAAAAATGCAGAAGTAGAGAAACACGGGTGATGTGGGTGCAGCTTAATTGCTCTTTACTGCTGCCATGCCTTTTGCACACAATGGTGTTCTCCTCTCAGCTACAGTAACCTGGCCTCAGGACACCCCAAGGATTATACTAGGAAAGTAAAAAAAAAAAAACCTTTCTGCAAAGAGGAACCCAAAATGCAGCCACTCACTCTCATCCTCTGGGCATTTTGGTTCCAGCACAATGCAGGGGTGGAAGGGTGGTAAGTGAGAGAGGTACTGAAGTGGTCAAGGGTGTTTATTAAATAGTCTCTGATATACAGAGATTAACCTGATTCTATGGTTAAATTAGCTCATAATCACTTCAGTTGTTCCTGATAGCATCCAAATACAATCGTCTATCTCCTCTTCTTTGTCATACTCCTGAGAGATAAAAGATGATTGCAATTTTCTAATTGTCCTGAAGAACAGAAAGTATTAGCCATACCTTCAGGTGGTCTTTGCATTTGTCATTGAGACATATCTTGACAAATTTATTTTTCTTTTCCTTTCTCTGTTCTGAGAGCTACAGTACATCCTGGATCAGGAGCTGAATAAGGTACTTGGGCTTTACACACCTTTCAAAATGCTAGTCCCCCCAGCTTGGAGCTTTTTCAGAAAGCTTGGGAAGAGCCCTGCTTCTAGATAAATATATTTTTTCTTTTTGTGGATGGCAGATGGTCTTGGCTTGTTCACGGATCTGCCCAATGCTCCCGGAGTCTGATGACCTTAGCCAACTGAGTCACAGCCCTGTGTATGCATGAATTCTTGATAACTTTGCTGAAACCTCACATATTCTCTTTACTGTTTTTTCTTAGTCATTGGGATTCTCCCATGATTCACTGAGCTCTCTGTCAGACTTACTTTTTTTGTGCTACATTGACGTGTCTTGAAGCTATGCTGCTTTTTAAATACAGGTGAAAAATAGCATGGCCATGATAATGGGAATAATATAAAAAACTGATGAAATAAAGTAAATTAAAAGTTTAATGCTAGAAGTAGAAGTTATTTATGACATTTCAGTTATATTGTTCTTTCTTCTAGAGTTTTAAGTCCTAGAAGAAGGAAATATTTATGGAATTTTGTTGTATAACATTGCTGTTGTACATGTACCTGCTGGTCTGGCGCTCTTATGTCCCCATCTCCTTGACTACTCTGAATTTTCGTAGATTTCACAGAAAGTTCATCATAGGTTTGCACAGGTTGTTCCATCAAATGGAAATTCAGGCCTCACGTTCTTTCCAGGAGTCACGTTAATGAACATGCCCCAGGATTTCTTACGTGATTTTTGTTTGGTACCTGTGGTTATACCCTAGCATTCCTTGCAGTGAAACAGATGTTTGTCATATGGTCCTAAACATTTAAATCAGCCTGGTCTTTCCAAGTGATTTGTGTGCCAAAGAATTCAGTTGTGGCTCTGAATGGGCCTGGGCCATAATGCTGTGAGACGAGCTTATTTAACAGAAATTCTAGAGTGTTTGGCACTTTATGTTTACCAGGGTGAGGTGAACAGGAATGAAATGCAGTCCTGGAAAGAGAACTGTCATGCAGATGACTCACTGCAATCAAACACTTTGAGAAAATATGGTTTCTAAATGTTATGTCTACAACTAATTAACTTTATTTATTGTAGAACCTATAGAAACACAGAAACTGAAGTTTAGGGAAAATTAAATTAGGTTTTCAAACAAATGCCAGGCTGCCCAGTGTTCCTTTTTTTTTTTTTTGAAAAAAACTCCAACAATCTCTTTGCCAAGTAAAGTGAAATATGCTTAAATGCAAATGTCAATGTCTTTCAAGAAGGAAATTCAGTCACTCAAATCTTGCTCAAAAAATTGAAATGTTAGAATCATCCAGGTTTCAAACTGAAAACTAGGCTCATATATACAGACTTTTTTAATCTGAAACTTTGACATTTCTACTTTAATCCCCTTCTCCAGACACCTTTCTCCCCACATTGAAACATGCACAACTTACAGAATGTACTCACACTCAAATAGGCACATTTGCACTAGAGCTCACAGACTTAGTTCCAGTTGTGACTACATATGTGTGCCATACTATAAATATTTTTTCCCACACTTTATTACTAATGTCTCAATATTGTTTGAGTGTACTTGCATAAGAATTGATACCACTAGAAACTTGATGGACTAAGGGTGGGCAGGATAAAGATTAGGATGTGACCTTCAATGCAGTGTGTGTAGGAGCAACAAATAAAACCAAGTGATGCCTCACTGATGCCCAGTGATAGAATAGGCCATGTGTTCTTTGCCTAAGTATTTTGATGATTTGTTAATTGCATCAAAAGACAAAAAATAGGAGAGGGGAGATGGATGTACCCTGTCTTTACAGAGGATTGGTATCTGAAGGACCAAATTCTTTATGGGACAACAAAAATAATGCTTTTTCAAGTAGGTCTTAGGAAACAATTTTTCTCTGCAAAAGCCACTGATCCTCATACAGCACCAAGAAAATAGATTAAGTAGTCATGAAATTAGTGATCTTAGGCAAATTAACACTACATAGCACAATCCATTTCAACTTCAAATCTTGGAAAAGCTGTTTGAAGACTGACTTCATGAGCAAGCAGTAGGCTGGCACTCTTTTATCCTCATCCAGATAATGGTCCCTCCTCTTGGCATGCAAAAATTTGCTCTGTGAGATACTGCATCATCTGGAGAGCAGTCCAGGAAATCACAGCTCTGCTCACCAGCCAGCGTGGTGATGTGGATGTGTGAAGGGCAAGAACATCTTTCTCCAGCCTGGTCAGGGCAGTTTCAGCACAGCACTGAGCCTAAGTTCACAGGGAGCCCTGCCAAGTGCCTTCAGTCTCTGTGCTAGAGGAATGGTGCACAGGAGAAAAAAGAGGGAAGCCCTGAAGAAGAGCTGTGACCAAAACTATGGAAATCAAGTGTAGGTCTGAATAAAGCACTTTGCTGACCAAATTTGGATTGTCACCAATTGCTTCTATTTAATGAGATCCTGTGGAAAGCAGTTCCTTACACTGTTAAACTTCCGAAAGAGCAGGGGCAGAGCCTCCCGGTCAGTGATTAACCAACTAGAATAATGAATTGTGTGTGAGACACTTTGGGGGATAGATATGATTCAGTTTGTGGAAAGAACGAGGTGTCATTTCATTTTTTAAGGGATGTAAGTTTGTAACTAATTTTTGTCTCTCCTTGCCAGCATAACGATTTGAATGTTAATTTAATTTTGCAGAATATCATTTATGTAAATGTAATTAGAAGGGAAACATGATCGGGAGATGCATAGCACCAAAGAAAATTTATTACTCCAAGGGGTATTGCTCTAATAATTCAACTGCAATATTGAGTTTCCCAAGATTTAATCTAAAAGCAATAAATTACAAAAGGCTAATGTCCTGCCCAACAAAAAGCTGTCATGAACCCAAGTTTCTGTGGGGAAAAAATTCAACTTCATTTCAGCAACAGGCTCTCCTCTTTTACACATTCCTTTTATGATTCCAGTCGAGTCAAAGTAAAATGAATACAAATGTGGGAGTTCGAACACTTTCCCTGAATATGTATGTGTATCTGTTGGTGATTGTAATAATCAGCAATTCAAGGCAAAATTAGGAATGCAGTCCCACAAAGATACCACTGCAAATTCTTCTCCCCACCTTCACATGACCTTTTGATTTAAGGGAAGGCAAACTTGAGTCTGATTAATTCCAGTGTCCATATGAATGTCTGTTGCTAATGTGCTGTTGTCTTTGTTCTGCCAACAAAATGAATGAGAAGAAACAAGCTGTCCTTCAGCCTGTGTTAGTGACTGCAACCTGTGTGCTCCGTGGGAAACACTGTCCATGTGGGGAAGTCACCCTGTTGATTCTGATGGTCTGGATTTACTAAAAAGACAGTTTTGCAAGATGGAATGAAAAAAAAAAATCAAGTAATATTGTGTGCTTACTTCTCAAAGCCCTTGAATAGCAGTTCTGCTGTTCAAGGAGCACCTCTCCACTTGAGTAAACCTGCAAGAAAAATTTGTCAGGAAATAAACAACAGCTCAGCTAAGCAAAATAAAAATTGATAAACTCCCTAATGTGTTGGCAAAAACACTGTTAAATGTTGGGGTTTTGTGGTGCAATTTAGTATGAAGGCTGATGCCAACATTACTCTTCTCTAAGAAGGGGAGTAATTAGTACAGGAAATAGGTTTCTTATGTTTTATTTAGCCAAATTCATCTCTGGTTTAACTCCACTGTAGCCTGCATTAAATGTGTTCTTATTTCCCAGCATTTCTCTGTGTAATTCCTTATATCATGGCCTTTAATTCACTGTGATTGTCTTTTATTTTAGGTAGGGGCCATAGTTCCTCTCTCAATTTGTTACTTTCAATTATGTTGTAAGTCTTCATTTCTTGGCTTGCAAAGTGAAACCCTTCAGATATGCAACAAGTTTTTACAAAGTACTCATTGGCAGGTTTACAGATTCCCACAGCTGTACATGGGACACAGGGAGAAGCCCAGGGCTTCAGCCTCAAAGGCACAGAGAAATAGAACTATGAGAGGACTGGGGAAAAATGCAAGGAACAGAGAAAAAAAATTCTGTAAAAAGCAGGGAAGGAGGGCCTCAACATATGAGCTGCTTATTTCCATGTGGAGGAAAAGTACATCTTAGGAGGATGGCTGAAAGCAGAAATGAGCAGTCCAGAGAATGAGAGAAAGTGACTGAATTTATTGGAACATAAAAAACAAGCTTGTGAGGCTCAGAACCTGTTGGTCATCAGCAAAGTCAAGTAAATTTGAATACAATTATTGAAATCAAATCAGTATAATCTTCCTTGTCCCAAGCAGGTTCTGGAGATAATGACTGTGGCTGAGATGGCTGTGAGGATGTGGATGCACAGGTCAGTGCTGGGGTCCCATGCTGTGATGGCACTGTGGAGACAAGGAGATATATCTGCTTTCTCCTCCTCTTCCTGCCTCCTGTACTTGCTGCAGAGATGAGGTCCTGTGCTGGGAACTCTTGTTAGTGGGCTGCTTCCACGTGCCTGCTCACCCCGCCTTTGGCTTCAGTTCTGCTAACCCAAAGTCAGACTGAAAGGAGGAATGGATGGTTCAGTAGATTCATAACAACATTCAACATTCATAACATTCATACTCATTTGCTTTTGTTCTGTAGGGTACTGGTGTGAAGCTGTTAGATTTGTAATTCTCCACCCACGGCTGTTCAGGGAGGTCCAAATGTATGCAGCAGAGCATAGGACAAATTGCTGTGGGTACACCTAATTAACAGTCAACATGCACGTTACAAATCATCTCACTCTTGATTGTGTTCAAGTACATCACAGATCAGGACAGCCTGAACAGAAAGCTGCAGGTCTCTGCTATATAAGTGCATTGAGGATGTGTCACAGACAGGGTTAGTTTCCTGGCGTTTTGAAGGCAGATCAGTAGAGAAGGACAAAACCTGAGTAATGATGGGAAAAGTCCTGCCTTGGTATCTGTTCAGTATACAGGCTGCAAGATGTAGTACTGAGAGGCCTGAGATGCATTTTTAATTTCTCAAGATGTAATTGGTCTAGTTGTGAAATAATGTCTAAGGTTTTTGTCTCTTTAGTTTTTGTACAATGCAGGAAGGGGAACCCTGCGTCATGGAAATTGTTTTTTTGCCCCAAGTCAAGACTACTCTTTTTATAATTCCTTAAGAGACATACATGAAGATTTTATTAGTCAAAGATGATCTTCCAAGATCATCATCATTTATTACAGTTCTCGTATTTTCATTCCAATGAGATTTATAATTATAAACTGGTAATTAAAGAGGCTCCACTCTGTAATTCCATAGGAATTCCACTGTGATCTGACATTAATTAGCAACCAATTATAAATTATTATATAACTTTTACAAAACCCACTAGCGTCTGGATGCCTTCTTTCAGTTACAAGGAAATGTTAGAAGGAGTTTTGTCTTTGTAAGAGGAAGCCTTGTTACAGGTTGAGCAGTATTACCATGTGCTGTGAACAGGTTTCCATGATGCAGCAGCTACATGGATGGGCAGGTTCCACCTGCTAAGGTTTCAAAAGAATTTTTATCCTCATCTTTCTTGAAAGAGGCATTTTTCTCACAGGATTTCAACTTTCTGTCATGTCAACAAGCGTGCATTCTTTGAGGCTTAGATTTAATCTGACTTTTTTATGTAAATCAGAGTGATATGGTGCATTGCTTGATGGTTGATGCAAGTTCTCTCTCCTTGAAAGTGTATTTTAAATACTTACAACCAATCAGGAAAAAGTGAAAAATAATCACAAGCTCCAAAAGAATGTCTGTGGGATAGAGAATATGTGATAGCAGGCTGAGGGGATAAACATTCAACATTCTGGCATTATTTCACCATCTGCATTAAAGATCTGATGTCTAATCAATTTGTATGTCCCCAAAATCTGACAGGTAAAATTCTACCTAGAGATATGTTGGTAATAAAACACCTGATGCATATGGATAATCAAGACTTAACACCTCTTTTCCTCATTTTTTTAATATTTTATTTGTGTATTTTTTTTGTTTCTTTGTTTCGGGGTTTGTTTTTTTGTTGTGTTTTGTTGGTTAGTTGGTTAGTTTTTTGTTTAGGGTTTTTTTTTGGGGAGGGTTTTGTTTGGGTTTTTTTTTGTGAACTCAGATCAGTTATCACCATTAACCTTGTCAGAAACAAGTGGGGAGTGGGTTAATACTCAAATTCATTACTTGCAAAAACGTATAGAGAACAAGAGACCTAAAAGAAGGACACAGATTCTTTTTGCATGGATGAAATAATGAAGTAAGTTTTCAAAGTCTTGCCCTGCAGATTAATTTCCACCAACTCCACAAAATCTAATGAAGATCACATATGTGTTTCTAAATATTTCTTAGTGCGCTTCTCTCTTGCCTCTGCAGCTTCTTCCTATCACCTCCTTCAGCTCTTTTGATCAAACCTCCAAGACTCTTCTCAAGAAATGTGGCTTCTGATCTGATTGGGGCTTGTACAGGTAATAGAGTAAAAGGAAGTGTGATCTTTTAGTCATGTCCACATCTATCCTCCATCATAAAGCGCCTCTGATCTGAGCATGAAGCTGTCCAGGAAAGTAGAAGTGTGGCTTATTTAGCAACCAGATTTTGTTGGCTTTGGAGTTCCCACTGTTTCTCAGGGTCATTGTGGTTGCATGGATGTACTTTATTTATCTTTCCATTTTTTTTTCCATTTTGCAGCAGGGAAATTTATGGGAGCAATCCTCTTATTTAAACTCCAACAAATACAACTGTCTTGACCAAGAGACAGTCCTGACTGTTGTGTTCCCTCATTAAAGGGATTGTACCTATTCCTCTATAAAATATGTGATATTTCAGCTTGGAAATTCCCTAAAAATCTCATTCTGTATTGTTGCATCTAACTTGTTTCCAGGATATCTCTGAACATCTTTGCCAGTAAGCCAGAGATGTGTCACTGACAGCAAGGAGCAGAGTAGAGATTTAACACAGGGAAATGTTATAAACTCACTCGATCAGATCAGCATCAGCTGAAACTCACTCTGTCCCTGTTGGACCCAGAGAGTACACATGAACTAAACTTGCTGCTTTTACTTGTAACTATCCCTAAAAGGGATTAAGTTTTTAAGACCTAGCTACATGCATTTCAGATATTAATACATTCTCTTGGTTCTGTGCCTAGGTAAGATTTAGAGGAATTTGGAGAGCAGCTGGACGCTAAAGCTTTTGCTGCGTCAAAGCAGGGCTCATAGTAACCAAAATTCTGTCAGCAAATCCTAATGCTCTATATTTAACCTACTATTAAAATTATGTTTTGTTATTTTTGCTTACCTTAATCTCAAACTTTGGTTTTTGTATGTTTGCAGAACAAGGCAAGCTCTTAAGGCTGTAAAGTTTGTCTCACTGCTTTTGTTTTAGTTCAATGTTGATTTGATGGCATCTGAAAAGGCAAATGAGAAAGGCAGGTATTATGTTTCAAGGAGAGGGTTATAAAAGTCTGAACTACATCCAAAGTATATTTTACTCCTAATAATGAGAACTGGATGAACAGCATTTAAAAAAATATGAACCTGCCCCAACTACATTAGTTCAGATGTAACTGATCTAATGCAGTTTTCCAAAGAATAATTGATATTATATAATCATAACTGGCAGTTTATGTCATGAAAGTGACACTTGACACTTTTCTGCTAACCAGTTTAGCATCATCAATTAAATCATCACTTGTGTAATGACTTTCAGTAACAAGTTTAATATCATAAATTATGACATCACCTTCTTTTATGGCATCAGGGTTGAATAAAAGGTTTTCTTTAGAAAAGTGAAAAGCTAAGAAAAAATGGAGGAAGCCTATAATTGCCTCTCATTTTGTCTTTATAAAAGGTATATATGTTGTATTCCTCTGGCCACTGTCCTCATTAGGGAGGATCTGGTGAAATAAAAATTGAGATGAACTTGCTTCAGATAAACATAGAAAAACTCCCAGTAGATAGTAATGTCCTTTGCATCATACCAATGAAAACCTTTGAGAAATGGTGAAGAAAACATGGGCATGCTCATGGAACCTGATTAATTCAATAAAAGTGCAGTAATATTTCCAGGGTTGTGGTGTGAAAGTTCAAGATTGCATCATTACCCAACAGTCAGTGTTCTTTTTTTTGTGGTTAGTGGCTTTGAAGTAATCCTTCTTATATTATTCTTCACGGAATGGTCCAATTTTGCTAGGGAGTCTCATATTCAGACTCTTCTGGACACTAGATTTTATGATGACTGTTAGTGATTTGAGTCCTGAGTTGGCAAATGGCTCCATTTATTCATGTCTATTTAGGCTTATGGAACCAGACAGGAGACAGACATGAATTGAGTTCAGAGGATTTCCAATTAAACAAATGTCTCTATGAATGTGTGTCTTTGTAGGATTAACTGCAAGGAGTCAAATATTGTCAGTATATCATGTGTTCAGAGCTGGCTTTCTAAAGGCACGTGGCATCAGCTTCACTCTCTTCCAAGGCCAATAAGTGTTATTAGAGACCACAGCCACAAGCAGAACAAGCCAAAACCAAGCATTTTCAAAAATTTTCAAGATTTTCTTTTTCCTTGAAGCTGAATCTTTACCTTATTAAGTTGTGCTGAGCTCCACTGGGACTGTATCCTGAGAAAATGCTTGTCTTCTAGTGCTTGTATAGAAACTTATCCTTGTACCTGCAGATGGTCCCTGTGAGTCCATGTGCTTCTCCCATGGCTTGCTTTTATATCAATGCTTGGTTTTGGTGTCAAGGGTTTGAAAAGTGGGGAAAGAATCCTAGATAAGAAGTCAAATTCACCTTGTGAAAAACTGGACTACGGTTGTGTATTGACTGGGGCAGAAACATTTCCCTGAACAATCCAGAATAATTTCCCTTGCTAATTGCCAGACTGTAAATCCAGGATATGACAAATGGGTGCCACATGACATCTGGGCAACTGCTCCACACTCTGGATCAAATGTCCAGTGCTCAAGAGATGCCCTAATTCCAGCAAGAAGGTGATAATTCAGTAAGTATGAAAAGAATTCTGAAGTTACACACAAAATTTTAAGCAAATCTATGTAAATTGACAGTGCATATCTTAGTGGTCTCCTGAGGATGCCATGATTTACCTACCCTCTTTTCTCAACATTTTTTCAAAAGTTTTTTTCCCCCATTAATATTTATATCGATGCCTCATTTGCTGACTGAATTTCCACTCTACTGGAATTATGCTTCCCCATAGTACACGCAGGAAAGGTGAGCTGTTAGAGGTGAGAAAAAGAGACTTCATGACCTTTAGGAAATAGCAAGTGGCACTAGATAAAACCTATTCTGTGAGAGGTTACTTATGGATTGGTTGGACATAATTACCAAAAAATTATTATCTCACTGCAACAATTAACTTGTGGTAGATCAGAGTCCAAATCTCCCGAAACTCTGAACTTTCACAAATTGGCTTTGCTCATTGCCACTCTAAGCGATGAGTAATTCTTAACATAGGCATGAGTGATAGATACCACATAGTTCGAGTTATGAGTATGGACTTATTTACAGCTGACATTTTTTTTAAAGTGAGTTGTAAATGTTAAGGTGCTCAATTCAATGCTTATAAATGTGTTTCCTTGGTGATAAAGCTTTCACTAAGCATGTTATCTATCTGTGCTCTCTTATATGCAGACAAGAAATTATTAAGTCTGTATGTTATAGGTCTTGTGCTTTAAAATTGAATCCTCTTTTGACTAATGGCTGAAAAACATAGAATTCAAATCCACAGCTGTTCTTTCTTAAAAGTGAAGTTTTGGCAAAAGCAGCAAAGGCTTTAGTGCATTAGAAAAGTGTGCATTTTTAAAAGTTGTTCCACTTCCTACTTTCTCTCTGCAATACTCCCTGAAGTTAAGAGTTTTCTTGTGTTTCATCTTGCAGTTTCAGCAGAAAAGGGCTTTGATTTTGCATGACCCTCTACTGCCTGCTAAATTCAAAGAAGATGTTACTTTGTGGGGGTACACGAAGTAAAGAAGTAAACACACAGAATTAAATCCTTCTGGGACAAAAAACCAATTTATCTTATGACCAAAACATTGGTGATTGGGCATCTCTTCAGTGGAGACATAGAAATTACTTGGAAGAGGTGAGGTGAGACAGAAAGACTGAGCAAAAACCTCCATGCATGGACAAAAAATGTCACTTACATTGGAGTGAGAAATGCTGGCCCAGTTGATATCATTAAGAATTTTACCATTCTTTCCACTTAACCTGCTTTTGTAAGTGAAGTAAGGGCTAGTTGGGCCACTGGATTTATGTGAGTAGTTTCCTGGTCATCCCTGTTTCTCTGGCCTCCTGGAAAAGGATGCTCTTGCCTGTCATTAGCTCCAGCACCCAGGAGATTAGAGTGGTTATATCACAGAAGAAGAGGTAGTTGCAAAAGATGCAGAGACAGAGGCCTGCTGGTCCCAAAAAACACCATCATCCTGGCACACATGGCACGTTAGGGTTCCAGAGCTATAGACGGTGTAGGGTTACATCAATTGCGTGCATCATGAAGTAGTGGGGCTCCAAAAGAGACCTGGTCTCAGCTATGCTGTAACTGGAACATACAATTTATGAGAGAGCTTGCAAACTCATGAGGCAGGACAGGAGCAGAGTATTAATCACCCATTCTCAAGTCTTTTAGACTTTAGCTTAATTAGGCCCATCGTTTACATAGTCTATGTATTGAAGGGGAATGGATCTGACTTTTCTGTAGCCCTATTGCTAATTTCAGGGGTTAGCTTTTCTTTCCTTCTTGTTTACACCAGCATGAGCTCTGAAACCCCCCTTATTACACAGAAGTCATCAAATACGTTTAAATTTGCTTTTTATCTCTAATTTCAACTTTTGTTTCTGTAGTTTAGCTTTTTCACAGCTGTGGTGTTGTAAAATAAACTGTGAACTGTTCTGTTCCAAATGATCTTATCTTAATTTTTTTAAGTAACCTGCTGATGACCTTGCATATGCAAAATCATTCCATAAATTTTTTAAGAATTTTGTTTTGGGGACTTCAGATAAAGTTAATAAAAAAAATCCATTCAAGTGTCACTGAGTTTCTGAAGCACAGTGAAGACAGAAACCTTCTGACCTTGCAGCTTTGAAAACCTCTTGTTGGCCGCTTAGGCAAAACGAGCCAGTTTCAGATCTCCTTTGCTACTTGTTTAGCCAGCCCTAGTCCAGGCTGTAGCAGCTTGGTGGGAAAATGGATTTCCTGGTGTGTGACAATGAGTTTGAGCTTTGTTATTGCAGCAGATACAGATTCCTGCATCCCATATGAAAGCTGTCAAGGACTGGCGTTGCTTTTGGAGAAACCTCAGAGCTGGAGCATGGGGCCACCACACCACAGGCCAGCCCAGCAGAAACCCACTAGGGGACTCCCAAGGTTACCAGCTGTCAGGATGGCTTGATGTCTCTCTGTCTCATGGGCACGAATCATGTAGGTCCCTGAGAAATCTATTCGTTGCTGGCTGGGCATGAACGAAAATGTAAATATAAAAATCTTTCATGCCAGCCTCCAAGAGGACCAACACCCCGTGGATGGCTCTGATTAGAGCCCTGAAGAGAGGAGGAAGTTGCAGTGCCTCCTAGAGCCCTTTTTTGGCTTTTGCTGCTTTTGGGTTTGCTGCTAGCTTTGTCTTAGCTTTGGAACAGCTTTTGCTGGAGCTGTTGCCTAGATCCTGCTTTTGGCATTGTTTTGTCTTCACTTGTGCTGTTTTGTCTCAGTTTATCTTTGGAAATGTCTAGAAATGAAAGGGGCACCACTTTGTCAATAGTGCAGGAAACAGAGAGTTTGTCTCCTTCACATTTGGTTAGCCATGAAATTCCCCTTATTAGTATTGTCATTAGATTCTCACTTATATCACTCACTCTGTCTATTCTACTTAAATATACTACCTCCAAACATAATAAATCTGGAAAAATGCTTATTATTTTTATTTCTAATTCCTGTCCAAAAAAAAATGAACCAGCAGTATAGTTCCACCATAGGAACTACTGATTTTGCCACTTAGTTTTCTCCCCCTGTTTCCTATTTCCCTTTGTTTTTCCCTGTATCCCCAGGATACATAAACTCCTTGTCACTCTCACAGCTACACAGCTGCCTGTCAAGGAATACATGGTAAAATTCCTATCATTACCTGCTCCTTACACTTAGATAAGCATTAGGCTAGGATCCACAAATGTAGCTTGTCTAGATTTTACCCATTCCATGAAAAAGTTTGCAGTTTAAGAGGACAAGACACAAAGCACACCAGCTGCCCTCTAGCCTAGAAAATTCCTCTACAACATCTCCCTTGGAAAAAACACCTGCATCAGAACAAATATATATAAGTGGATTGGAAAGAATTTAGTTTCACGTAAGCTGTGGCTGGATTTAGTAGAGACCGGTTTCCTTTTTGAAAATTATCTGAAAGTGGAGAGAATTGAAAATAAGTATTCCTCCTGTTTCATCCTTTTCCTAAATTATGTTACTCAGTAGCATTACTGATAGAAAAGGAGAAGATGACTTTGTAGGTTCCTGAAAGAATTTGAAGAAGGCAGGTCCCCTGTCTTTTTATTTAAACATTTAAAAAAATGCAAGAACTGAATCATTATTGTCAGTATTTAATGTCAATTTTTGTCAATATTTGTATTTATTCTTAATTAAAAAACTGACACATTTTTCAGGGAGTATTTTCATTAGCGTTATTTCTTTCCTCCAAGCTGAAATATTTTAGAAAAGGTTTACAGATCTGGCAAACAGAGCAAAAAAAACAAAATCAGACGAGGTGATTACTTTTCTTGCAGGATGCTTTCCTAGTCACGGGTGACATTTTAAATTTTTCTATCAATTGAGTTATTTTTGTAAGCCCCTTTGAGTTCTTCCTCAACCAGAGCCAAATCTCCAAAGCAAATTCCTCCTTACCATTACTATGTGATACTTCATTCCTGGTATATCTGTTCCTCAGTGCCTGGTGATGAGTTAGGGATTATGAACTAGTTATATTTGACACTCTGTTTTGTTGTTTGTTTTTGTTATTTTTTTTAATTCCTCTTTTCATTCCTCTTTTTTTAGTCTTTCTACGAAGATCTTTGAAGAGAACCTGAAATTCCACCAGACACCAAAAGCAGAACAAAGGCAGGTGTTCAGGTATTGTGAATATCCGGCAATTCTGCTAACCTGTGGCTTTGCAGGGAGTATTGTGAACACCAATTTTGATTTTAAAATATGCAGTTACTTTGGCATTGCTAGAGGGGGAGAAACAAATGAACATTATGTCATTTTATATATATATATCTATTGCGCGTGCCTGGATTCTCCTTAGTTGATATATCAAGCCTTCATTAGCTACAAGATAGATACACTAATAGATACATCAGTTGAACCAAGTTGAACTGAAGTGTCTTAGATAATAAAGCTTTGTGTAAATTCTAATTCAAGCAATTTTGTCAAAAAGCATAACAAGTAGCTAATCTGGGATAAAAATGGTTTTTATTTCAGTACCATGTTCTTCATAACACCCTTCACAGATGCTATAATGTTATTTTACTCTTTAGAAAAATATCTAACAACATGATTGTCTCACACCAGGCATAATCCCAGTGGAAATTAAAATTGCATGCATTTTCTCATCACTCTTTATTTAACAACTGGGAGAGTTTTAATATTTGAAACTCAGCAAGAAAATTGTCTTGAAACACAGTGATTCCTTTGGGGTAATTCCACTTTTGTTTTGTGTGAACTTTAGCTGAGCAATTTTTTACAGTAATGCAGATCTGTGGATTGAATGGCGGTTAATGGGAGTTTCTATATGTGCTTCTCACCTAATATAGAAGAAAAAATCACAAGGAATGTTCTAATAAAATAATTTGAATCAGCTGGGCTTACTAATAAAGATGCACTGTTTTAGATTTTTAATAGTTTCTTTTAAACCCGTATCACTGAGTTTAAAAGTCAACCTGAAAGTGACTGTATTCCTGCATGAAAGGAAATACAGTCGTGACACTTCCCAATTTTCACTTTTTTTTTTTCCCTGTAATTGAGAGGACATCTGGCATGCCCAAGACATCTAACATTGATGGGATTTGGTAATGTAGTTTACTTGACTCAGAGCAGCAGTATCCGAAAGGAAGGCTCATCTACAAAATGAGCTGCTTGTTTCCCTTAAACAATGGAAGGAAAAATGCTTGCAATGCAAAATAACGTTACAATAGGCCCTTACAAGTGGTCATAGAAAAGTGACAGTGAATTTAGTAGGGTTGATTCTATCAGCTGATTTCCATTAGAACCTTTATTTTTTCTGGCAATTGTCCCTTGAGAGATGGACTTGCTAGCAAGACACCATTGGCTGTCACACAGTGGCTTCCAATATTCAATATTGCTCATATCTCTTCTGCAGATTGAAGATTCAGAGGTCAATAAGCACCTTGCAGAAATACCCCAATCACATTCAGAGAGTGTGACTGTCGCACTGCCTTGCATTGGGTATCATTGCTTGTTTTCACATTTTCAACAGAGTAACATTGACACTGCTGTCGCTTTGCTTGCACTCTTGGTGTTTCCATCTCAAGCATTTCTGAGACAGATTGAGACCTGCCAGTCCCTGTGGGAAATTTGGGGCCCTTTCCTTAAATGTTTCTAGCAAATTTAAAACAGCAATGTCCAAGGCCTCTCTTTATGCAAAACTTTACACTGGAGTTGAAATTAGTGCCACTCTTTTCAAACACAACTTGTCATTCTGACTGATTTCACACCAAAATATAAGATCAGATGTTTCTTTATTTCTTTTATTATTTCACTCTTATTGTAATGTTGTAATCCTTTCCTGTGTATCTTAATCACAACATCCTTCCATTAAATGTCTCACAGGAATTTTTTTCTAATCCTTCAACTAAAAATGAATTTCTCAGGCCTCTCAGCTGTTTCAGGCACCAGATCCACCTCTCCACTGCAGCTTTAGCAAGGCCAAACAGAAACAAATATTACTTTAGACCTCTGTAGATATAAAAGTCAGTATTTGTCAGACCAAAACATTTGTCATCAGATTCCATTTCAGTGGCACAGTGAGAACCTGTGGCTAAGAGTTTTGCAAAAATCAAGTTTTTCACTTTGGATCAGTATCAGAACTCCTAAAAAGTCAGAAGCTCATTCCACTGTTTGTTTCAGTTTTTTTCTCTGCACCTAAACTGAATGCTAACATTTCAGTAACCTGCAAGTGGATGGAAGACCACATTTCTGAAAAAAGAGTGTTGTTGGTAGACTCAAGGTAATTTCTGACCACCCTTGTGAGTCTTGTGCGACGAACAGAGCCAACAAAGTTGTTGTCAGTTGCAACCCAGGAGTGCCTGGGGGGCCACTATAAACCTGTTGTTATCAAACCTCATACTGTTCAACCCACACAGTCACATGAGCAAGGTGTGTCTTTGGAGCAAAGTTACTTCTGGCTTCTGCCCAGGTGACAGATTCTGCTAAGCCAGGGGCTGATTTTACATTCTAAGCCTTTGAAATTGAGATTAAATTGGTTGAGGCCAGCACTGTGTTTGTTCTGTTTGTGCAAAGCCAGCACAGCAAACACCAGCCCATGATCTGGTTCTAATGTACAATGGTGTTGTGGAAGGCTAGGTATCCATATCAAAAATACACTGTTTCCTGCTGAAAACCCCTGTCATCAGCTTGTCCATGCTCAGGATTTTGGTTTGTGTCAGTTATAGGTAACTCTTAGGAGTGTCCCCAACTCTTACCAGTTTATTCAATGGGGCTGCCAGTTATTTCTGTTTGCAGACCACCAGACTACCCTTTTAAGTATTGCACCTCTCATTATTGCAATCTTCCAACCCTTCCAAAGTCATCAGAATTATTTCCTAGTGGCTGTTATGCCTGGATTAGCATGACTGAGACAAGTACATTAAAAGATTTTCCTTTTATAATGCAGCCTGAGTACCAGTATTTGAAGAACAAGCAGTAATCTTACTGATAAAAGTTGCCTTACAGATAGAATCACTGCTGGACAGCATTTTTTTTCTTACTCTCTTTCTATTTTAACAAGGGCGATCAATTTATTTCCACATTTTCTTGTGAGATTTTGCCTTCTGGATAAAGAGCATCTTTCATATCCTCTTCTCTCCCTTTTTCCCAAACCTTCTTCTGTGATGTGAAGATGGAATGTATATGTGATATCCCTTTCAGAAAATATATTCATCATATATTACAAGTATTGTCATTATGATGTATTAACATAATACATCATCAGAGGTAAAGATTTATTACCCTAAAATAAGTTATGATGTTATACTGAGGAATGGGTTGAGAGAATTTTTGTTTATTTTTTCTAAATTAAGGCCTTTTAAAGTAAGTTTTAAAATCTCTTACCTTTATGAAGTAATAGAGTTAGGAAGATCACAGAAGAGAGGACTTGAATTAGAAACACCAGGACTCATAGAATAATAATGTAATATTTTTTTTCCCCCAGGTGGTTTCTAGGAGTTCTGCACAGTTTTAGTCTCCAGCATAGATGGATGTTATTGGGCAGTGAAAGTAATTTTAACCAACCTGAACTAGACTTTATTGTTCATCCTTTAAAGAAAACAGTCATCAAAAAAGACTTGAGCTAAAATAGGCAAACTGTGTTAAAATGGTAAAAGAATAATTGCATTTTAGTATAAAAGGCTATTTCCTTACCCATGTGTGTTCAGTGGGCTTATTAAAAAGCAATACCCTGAAACCAGGGAGAACTTTTCAGCAGGTTTGCACAGATCTTTGTATCATGTGGCGTAGCCATGAAACTTGGCACATTTATAGCATTGTAACATAAAGCCATCTGTGTACAAGTACAAACTTTTCCTTATTGCCAAAGTGCTTAATGTAATTACAATCAGGCTTGCTTCTCCTCTGCTCAGTTCATCCAAATGCTGAGAAGGATGAAAACTTTCACTGGTAAAGAATCCCACAGCATCTGAGTTTGTGTGCTGCTTACAGCAGTGTGCATTTCTAACCTTGTAAATCTTAGGCACTTTTGCATTTTAGGAACACATATAAACTTACAGCATGTCTTCCAGGAAAACTGCTAACAGAAATATGCCCAAAAATTCAGCCTGAATTATTTTCTTGCTAAGGACACAAGGCACCTGGCTTAGGAACTCAGTTGTCCTTGCTTCCCTCAAGGGTGACTCACAGTTTGGATACCTAAGATGGGAATTGCAAATTTTACTCTTTGCTGGATGAAAAATAAATGCAGAGTTCCTGCTCACCTTGTTCACCACCTAAAGAATGTTGTATTAATCCTGAGTGTTGGCAAGCAGCTGCAAAGTAGTTGCTTCATCTTAAAATTCAATCTATGTTGACTTCAACTGAGTTCAAGTACTGTGTTATCCTGTGGCATTTATTGTATCCTTGAATTTCCTGTGTCATGGTATTTGCATGCAGGTTCTTTGATCTGAATGTAATATTGGTCAGTGTAAGTTAAATACTAAGGTTGGTTATAGGTTAATGAATGCACTCTACTTGCTGCTGACTGATATAATTACTGATAGGTGGAACACTGAACTTGACCCTAGAGCCCACAGACATGTACTTGACTTTATCAGTGGAGATAAGTCTATCTGAAAGGAATACTAACATTAAAAAGAAACATATGTGGTGGATGCATTTGCAGGCATGGGAGTATGTTTGTAGGGAAAAAAATACTGAAGGCAAAATGTGGTTAAGCCAGAAAAGTCTGTAAATTTCTCATCCTAAAGGAAAATAATGAAGCCACTTGATTTTGGCCAATTTTAGGAAGACGGTTTAGTTTATTACCTAAAATGTAGGTGTGAAATTATTGCCAAACTTTCCCAAGTTACCTCTACTCAAAGTCCTTTAAAAACTCAGCTGCTATGAATATAGGAGAAAACCTTCTTCTTCCATAAGTCTCAGACTGGCTTAATCATATATAGTGGCACAGATACATTGGCTCAAGCCAAATTTATTTTGAGATGTTATCAGCAACTGCACTTTGCAGATGCCAAATAACCAGGTTCTGCACTTAAAAAGGCTTTATTGATTCGCCATTAGGATGCATAAATATATGCTTGTGGTTAAAAATTTAGTCCTCTGTATGGATACCATATCTCTGTCTCAAATCCAACAGGGATTTGCTTTTCTAAACTGAGATGTAAGAAAGGCACAAGATTTTAACTAGTCAAAAATTGTGTATCACGTACTCATGATCAACTAATCTGCTTAATTGAAGAAGGTTGGCCTGATCCTCTGTAGTGCCAGGGGGATCAGTTTATCAAGATCACCTTATGCAACATGGGAATTGAGGGAAGATTTGTGTTAGTATCTGTAGTCTGCTGATAATTAGTTTCTTAATTTTGTGATGCCCAAAGAAAGGACTTCTGACCCATGCTGTGCCTGTTAAGAGAAAGTAAGTCTTTTATTTGAAAATTTCTATGGTATGTTGTTACATATGCTACAAATTAGAAGTTGAAGTGATTTTGGTACATGGGTGTTGGAATTATAAGGTGTATGCCTAAACTTCTGCCCCTCTGTGAACAGGGTTTCACTCAAATATAGTGCCAGTAGTGGTGGTTGCTCAGATCACCAGTTAAAACAGTCTTAGGTCAGTACACTTTAGAGGTAAAATATCTTGGAGAGACCATATGAAAACTATCATGGAAAACCTCTGATAACTCCACATCTTATTAGCTTCAATTAAGTATTTTCATAGGGAGCCATGGAACTGTTTAAAGTCATGATGACACACACACAAACTTTGTTCAATCCAAAGAAGTAATCTGTTTTCCAGATTTCCCAACAGCCAAGCTATTTTGTTATTGTTTTTTTCTTTTCCTCTTTTTAAGAGAAATAATTTATAAGAATTTATCTTGGGTTTGTTACAGATTTAAAAGGAGAAAAAAGGTTTCTTCTGTCCGACTTTTAAATTATATCCATGACCAAAGATAAATATGTTTTTTATTTATAACTGTGGATAGATGCCAAACAAAGCCTTTCATATGACACACCGCGGCTGCAGTAGAGGAGCACTTAAAACAATTCCAGTCAAGTTAGGCCCCAAAACTTTCCATGAAACTTCACGCAAAATGGTTAAGACCTTTCATTTATTATTTCTTTTCTTTTCTTTTGAACATCTTCAAAGGTTACGAGTGCAACATGCTTAGAGGATGCCAGGCTTCTTCCTGTCAAGCTGAGATGGTCTGAAAACCACATTGAAACATGGGGAAACTGCAGCTACCACAGAGTACAGATGAGGGTCCTTTCTTCACAGGCTGTAGATCTCTCCTGCCCTTCCCTGCTTGGTTGGTAAGAGTTGGATGAAGGTTGTGGATGGAGGCTGGCAAAGCAAAGGATTGGTGTGCTGTTTTGAGACTGGGATGGATGGGTTTTGACAACGCTGCTGGATGGCAATACTTGTGCAGCAAATACAAACAATTTGTAATTGTCAGAGCTGAAAAGTATAAACATGATTATAAACTGTTCCTAGGATCAGCTTATGTCAGCTTTAAATGATTTAAAAGTCTAGTGTCTGGGGCTGCATCTTACTTGCCTGTAAAACTCTTTAAAAAAGACTTATAAGCATGTCTCTCCTTTTTTGTGCATTTGTTGTGAAAAGTAACCCTTTGTCTAGCTGACTGGAGAACAGGTTTTTAGGACAGAGGTGAAGGCTTCCAGATAAGTCAAAAAATATGGAATTTTCCAATTTAAATAGAATGAGACAATTGCCTGGTAAGTTTAACTCTTAGAATCTACTGTTTGTTTTTGTTTTCTGCAGGGAGAGGCTCTGAATAGTTAGGTGCTGATGCACCCGGGCACCTGGTGGCTTTTGCTGTGCCAGGTTTGGAAATTGTTTTTGTGTGGATGTGAAGAAAGCCTGTAAAGAAAGCAAACTTCTCTGAGAGAAGGGAAGTAGCAAAAGAAAGCATCCTCTGTTACCTCGAGCCTGCTATCATTACTCCTGACCCTATCTCATTATCCCCTGATATCTGAAGCAGACGATGACCTTTGATGACACAGCACAACAGTACTCCAAAGAGATCCCTTCCTTTTAATTTTGGTATTGAATGCCAAATGTAGGGACTTCTTCTCCATGCTGAATCCTGCCTTCTTTTACTCAAACATATGTACAAAAATTAAAACGATACCAAATACTGCTCAGCAACACTGTTTCAGTATGAGGTTGCATTTCTGATTTGGCTGGAAGAACTTCTGTCTTCCCATCACTTGAGAGTCTGGAGTAGGCTGGAATCAACTAATTTACCATGTAATAAGATAGTTTCCTGTTGACACAATTCAAGGGCAAAACTATTAAGTCATTAGGGCTAATGTTGTAACATTCTGATAAAAAGGCATGGCCAGGGCCTTTCAGATGTACCTCTGACCTTTTGAGGATTAAGTTTCTTCGCAGTTTATTTTTGGTATTTGGAATCTGTTGTGTTTTTTTTCCTTCTGCTTCACATGCATTGATCTTTAGTCTTGTGCAAGGTACAGCTTGGAGAGCAGCCTCAGCAGTCCTGATTTGTCCTAGTTTTATCAAAGAATATAAGAATTTATCAAAGAGGATAAGAATTCATCACATTCTTAATCCTGCAATACTAAAACTACATAAGGTTCCTTTGCTTAGCCCTGCCCATGTCACAGCTTTGTTCATGGGACTGCTGATAGGAGGGAGTCAGGGAAAGAGACTTCGCTCTCATTCCACAAAATAAGAAGGTGAGAATTGCTCAAAACAGTCTATCTAGATGTCATTTAAATAAATAGAATATGGAAGTGTCTTGCTATAGCCATCTGATATTTTGACAAAGTAACTTTTCTCAAATTTAGTAGTAGTGCAAATAACCAGATGATTATTTCAACCATTGTATTCTCCAGCTCAGCAGCAGGTCTGAACTTGTTTCACTTTCATTGAGAAGGCTGTTGAGTAAGTCCTATGTCTGGGACTTATGACCAAAATGTTTTAGAGCATATAAATAGGCCAACAACTTATACCAAGGCCTGAGTATTGTTGCCAAAGCTATTCAAACATTTTTTAAGACATTATTTAACTAGGAAGGCTCTTTTTGCATGATGCTTTTATTAGTTGTATAAAAATGTATTCAGTGATGTGGAAAAAAAATCTGAAAACATTTTAAATTTAATTTGTAATTCATTTTTTTTAATCTATCTTTCTTATTCATTTAGGTTGTCCTTTCAGATTTCTGGGAAGGGTTCCCTCTCTTGAGGAAGAATTAGTAGACCATTGTCTAGAAGGAACATTTGGTAAGCAAGGCATCCAATGAGTTTGTGATAAGAAAGTGTAGAATGTTATATTCATTAATTTCTCACATATTTTATTTATGCATTCAGTCTTTTTAAATATTATGATGCTGAGGAGATGTATTTCATGAAGTTTTGTTTGATTTGATTTGATTTTTGCTTTCAATTACTTTAAATACAACAGTGATGGGGAAAAGGAAGTTGGAGTAAAAAAAATTCTGCTCTTAAAACTGTTCATGCCAGCATAGGTCTGGAACAGATGCTCATGGCTGAATTAATAAACTCTGACTGTGGAGGTTTCAAACATGAATTCTGACAGACCCTTCACTATGACAATACTAGTGGGAGTCACAATAATATCATCTGCTGCTGAACATCGCTAGTATGTGAGTACTGTTGTGCCAAAGGTTAATATGCCAGTTTTATTTCCTTCTCTCTACAGCTATAATTTAAATGAGTTGCACACATAAGTGATGTTATATGCATAGGGTTTTGCATTAAGTTTGCTATGTCACATTTGTTTATAAAAATCATATTTTGAACCACTTGCCCAGGGGCTCCATTCTAGGAAGCTGCAAGCTGATTTCTTTTAAAGAGGCAGTTTTCATTTTCCATGGATTTTCAATAGAGGTTTTGGAGCTCTGAACAGGGAGCTCAGTTTTAAATTCAGCACTTGCCCAGGTTTACAATTAGGTTTAATTACTTAGCAACAGAGAGTCTAATCTAGTTTTACTTGTGTGCCACATGACCCTTTCCATGCCTTACTGGGATTGGAAGGGCTGCCTGCCTCTCTTGGGGAAAATTGCTTCCAACATTTTGGAGATCGTTTACAATGTTTTTATTCCTATGCTGCAAAGTTAACATTGCCCATAAACCTAATAGTCACACAGTAGTTAATAAGGGGCAGAAAGTTTTATAGTCTTTTCCGCAGTTGTTAAAATCTTGCTACTGTAGTTTATTCCTAGCCACACAAAACCTGTCCATTGTGAAAAATAAGATGCTCTATGTTGGTTTATTCTTGGAAACCAATGGAAGAGAGGATCTTTCCTGAGAATCTAGCTGAACGTAATGAACTTGGGGATTATTTAAATTGCTTGGCTTGTAATATAAACACTCGAGGGCTTGCCAGCAGTGTACCTTCAGGATGTGTGACTTTCCTAAAAAAAATCTTTGGGGATTTTTTTTCAGAATCCATTGCAATTAGTGGCACTATGGCAAAGGATGATTTATTAAATTGCCTTTCAGTGAGAGGAAATAGAATCTATTAATTATGTTGCACATATATTTTTAGCCAGGTTCAGCAAAAATAATTTTCTAGCTGTCCTTCTATGTCATGTAAACAAAGAATATTCCCAGGGTACCAGCTGGATTGTCCTTTGGATCTTGTAGACCTTCAGAATGGTTTTGACCTTCTCCTGCTAGAGGAAATGTTCATGAACTCAAAGTTAGTGAGATTTCTAGATTCAAACCTGAACTGAAATGGGCTCAAATGTAATTAAGGATTGGCTACTAGTGCCTCTTGGGTACACACTTATTTTTGTTCCTTTACCATGTTGACAGGGAGCAGGAAAGGCTAGACCTGGGAAGGAGTGGTCACTGGAAGGAGTGGTCACTGGAAGGAGTGGCCAACAGGAACAGCTCTGAGAAGGAACAGTTCACAAATTTCTCTAAAAGGGAATTTATTTTGCCTTTGTTAATAGCTGAAGAGTTACATTTTTAAAAAGAAAAAAACATCCAGCCATTTACAATCTGGAATATTTTCTCATAAGGTACTTGTTCTGCTAGGATGTGGAAAACAGGTATAGAGATTAGTAAACAGTAGTGAGGAGTAGTGAAAAAAATGTTTATTTGTTTCAAAATTGAAATACTATGGACACTGTGGGCTTTTAAGAATAATGATACTGCATGCTGTCTAAAAGAGCAGAGTTCTAATTGCTTGGCTGCCATAACAGTACTTCAGTGCTTAAAATGTGATTTCCTTTAGATTTCATCTTCCACCTGTGTTGCCTTGGGTTGCACATTGCTGTCGATTACGCTTCCAAAATGCATTTTTCCACAGTTTACCAGTGCATGCTTTGTTACATCCTAACATTGATCTCCCTTGGCACTTCTGAGAAGAGGGTGGTGCATTGTCTTGGATAAGCTTGGCACTACCAATACACTGGGTTTGCATCTCTGAAAACTGTGTATTTTTTCAATGAGGTAGAATTCTCTGGGTTTGGTGTTGAATTTAGTGGGACTTTTAAATGTGGGCAACAGATATTTTACTAATGGGCAGAAGTGAAGATTGTGTTGTGTTAGTGGTGTGCAGACTCTTTAAGGGGAAGAGTCTGTCAATAGGGATAGAGCTCCACACTTACTTTCCTGTACACTGTGCCAAAGTATTACCCAAATACCATGTTATAATCAAAGTCTAAAAAGGAAATGGTGCTATTCACTCAATAATTTCTGACTTGTTGCATGACACACTACTGGATTAATTTTGAAGTACATATATGAGAGTACCCAGGTAATTATCTGTCTAAAAACACAGTACTGCCATTTCTGGCTTGGTTTTTAAAGAGTGGTTGCATAAAACTTTATCAAGATGCTAAACACTCTGTGACATGCTCTTCTTGGGCTGGATTGTTACTGGGAAAATAAACTTAAACTTAGCATTGCAGTGGTTGCAATGCCTTCAAAGTCTGGCCAACTCAGTGCTCTGGATGTGATTCTGCACATCTGAAATTCCCATAGGTGGCAGGGTGGATGCTAGTGGAGTGGGAATGGGAAGGAAATAGAAGCAGGTCCCTGTGCCTAATCCTTCCCACACAGCCTGGCTTCCTTTTTCCTTGGGGATCTGCTCACCTGCTCTTCTGCCAAATGCTTTCTGCTTAACCATAGGAGTAAGTCAGAACATCGTCCTTGGTGCCTTGAAGAAGCGTGGAGAGATGGAGGGAGAACTCCTTCCCTGAGATGCTGCTGGACACCCTAGAACTATGTAGAGCCTTCAGCTCTTCCCCAAAGGTACAGTCTGCTTCTGACAGGTTGCTCCCATCCAGAAACATTGCTCTGGAAAACAGACTTGTCTTTGTGCAGCAAGTTTGTTCTCCTTGATCCCAAAACCACTGAAATCAACAGTGTTTTGAAGTCAATTTGCACTGATTTGCATGGTCTGGAGATTAGATTTCACTGCCTTTTCAATTCTGAATCTGAACAATTCCTTACTGCCTCACTCTGGATGTTTTCTCTCTTCTGTGTGATAAAAAAATGCTATTTAACACAATGAGATCTAAATAACTGGGCACTGTGCATGAAAACTGCAGCTTTATTTTGCAGACAGGGAAGCTATATCTGAAATCATACCTCCAAATTGCAGCAAAGTCAAGAACAGATCCAAGTTTCATTCTGTAGATATCCTAGTGTAAGGAAATTTTTCAGCTAAATTTTAATTTGCAGATATTACCAAACATCTTCCCTTATGCACAATCTCTTCCAAATACAGCTGTGAACTGTTGTATTGCTGGGGTTTTTGTTTCATTTTCTTTTCATTGTTGGTTGCAGTTGTTACCAGTTTGTGAGTTAATTGATTATGAGGAAAAATATACTAATAGCTGATTGTACCTTTTTATTCTTGTTCTGATTGAGATAGAATAGTACAGGGATAATGCATTGGTATTTTCAATTTGAAAAAGAATTTTTTTTTCCAAAGCTGTGCTGACTTTTAAGCTTCAACACTCATAACTTTGACTAAGAATTAGGCTCCTTAAAAAACAAACTGAGATCCTTTTCAGATTTTCCATTACCTAGAAAGTATCCTTAGTTCAGCAACCAGTCAGGGAAGGCAGTTGGAGAACAATATTGTAAGTGACATTTTAGAATCGTAGTTTTTCGATATTTATCAACCACTGTATTTTCAGCTTGAAGGTACCAATGTTTTTGTGTCACGTAATAAATTACAGAATGTTTACATGCAATTAGGTATGTGCCTATGGAGGAGAAAACACTGGGAAACAGGATTTTCCAGAGGCAGTAGCTAGTTCAGAGGCCCAGAGCCACTGCAGTAGCTGTTGTCAGGGAGGAGTGAGTGGCAGTTCTAATTACCAGTGTCTACACAGGTTTCTTATAGGAAGATACAAGCTGTCATGATCCCTTGCCAATCACATGAAAACTGACCTAGGGAGAACATCAGCTGAGGGTGAGTGTACATATCCAATAAATCCAGTCCCCATTGCATTAGCTTATTTTTAGGTTTGTCCTGAAAAGATATTCAGCCATAAAACCTTCTACTGAGCAGAAAATACACAGAATGATGATGACTTTAAATTTGGGTTCTTGCCCTCTGGGGCATAAATTCATACTGCTTCAGATACGATTTGATAATGTACTGAATGCTGAAAGAACAGAGAATCTCTAGATGAGTTCATAAAGACAAAACATTTCTGCAATGTTGGTACTCTCCTAATCAAAGGAAGCAAAATGAATTTTATTCTTAATTTTACTTCAAATGTTATATTTCATTTGCAGTGAAACCATGCTCTGTATTTAACGTTTCTCAGAAACAGAACATTTAAAGTTAGCATGTAAATTTATGCTTGCAACTGATACACTTTTTTTCTGATTTTTTTTTACCTTCTGCCATTGAATGTGTAAGAGTCTTGTTCTTGAACATAGTTTAGACAATACATGTGTCACACACAATGATGAATCAAAGAAAGAAAGCATCCAGAAAGAAAAGCTAACTAGATGGGTAGGTCCTCATCAGCTTCACATTCTGTTCCAGAGCTACAATAACAATAATTGAGTCAGACACATGGATTTTAAGTGCCTCTTAAAGAGGAAAGTTAGGGAGAGACACTGTGGAAAGAAAATTATATACTGAATTTCAGCATCTCCATTTTGCAGCTGCCAGCCTTCCTCTGTCAGTAGCCACAGCTGTTGCCTTTTCTTCTAAACTTAGCAGGGGATGGGTGAAACTATAGAAAAGAAGGGCAGGCACTTTAGCTGATAAGGAGAGGTGGGCCCAGGTCCCTGTGTGCTATCAAAGGAAACCTTTAATAAGCTTGAACTCTTAACAGGGGGGGGGTTTGTATGGACAGAAACTCACTCCAGGGAGATGTGTGCCTGCTCGTGGGTGGATGGATGCACTCTCAGGATGCTCCTTGCAGCCTTTTGTGCACCAGTCAGGTTTTCTCCGGTCCTACTGTTGTTATCACTTGTGTTTTGTGCATCTTGGGCAGCACACTGACTCAGTGTCATCTTTCCTAGTGAGAGAAGGAGAATGTTTGTCCAAAAAAGGAGGAAAGCTAGTCTCTGCTTCTGCTGCTGATTGAATATGGTCTTTTAGCATTTGGTCCTCAACCCCAGCATAAAACCTGGTGGATTCCAAATGTGGAGT
The DNA here is from genome assembly GCA_025920805.1 of Petroica traversi. Classification (NCBI taxonomy): domain Eukaryota; kingdom Metazoa; phylum Chordata; class Aves; order Passeriformes; family Petroicidae; genus Petroica; species Petroica traversi. The sequence goes on along the minus strand of JAHLSL010000058.1, from coordinate 2,000,189 downwards.
ATAGGCTTGTTATATCACAGCTTGATGTCACTCATACAAGTTTCAGTCAGTGTCTTGTTATACTCTCACTGAATTTGTGTGGGTTTTTTTGGTTGTTTTTGGGGTTTAAGTGTCAGCTTTAGACAGGATGAGACTGAGTATGAATGTTAATTTTTTTTCCCTCCTTTGGGTTGTTGAAGAAAATGTGGAGACATGACATGACATTAAAGAAAAAGTCTAAAAAAAATAATCCATCATTTGTGATTTACCTTTTCAGCATTTTTTAAAATGCAATCTTATGCTTAAAAACCAGTTCTCTGCTCTTTGATCTGCTGCCTTGGGATTTTTGAGTCCTTTGTCTTTCCATGTGAAAGTAACTTGCCCGTGATGATTTGGGGAGGTGAACAAAATGCAGATGTAGATAATGTAAGACATGTTCCTGCCCCTGAACACATAGTCTGAAATAATCTGGGCCTTGGTCATGAAGGGTTTATGATGCAAGGGTCTCTTGATGTAACACGGGAGAACTCTTTAAGGTCACAAAATCTGGTGTGGTTTTGCCCTATAAGAAACAGTCCTGGGAAAGAGTTACCTGCTGAATGTCTTTCACCTCACAAGGATGCAGTCAGCTCCAACACAGAAGTTGGGGGGTGATTTAACGTGAGGTGTGGATAATCAGGAGAGAAATGGGATTATATCTGCCTGACAAAAGAGATAGAGCCCTCTACTTATGGGCAAGATTCACCAGGGGATAAAATACTGTCTGCACCAAGCATGATCAAGCTTGTTGATAGTGAACTCTTGTGTGAGCCACAGACTGCAAAGGAGAGAAGGTCCTATGGAAACAGGAAATGTGGATGTTTGTGTCATATACAGAAAATTTGGCCTGGCCTGCGTGCCAGATGATATCCTTCCATCTGGTGAAGCTGAAGATGCTGAGAACAAGCAAAGGAGGAAGGGGACCATACCCGAGTTAGATCTAGGCACAATGTGTTGTTGAATGAAATAAAATATTTCTTGAAAAATGATTGATGAAGGCTAGAGCACATAACTCCTGCAGTAATTTTGTCACTTTTATCTTCAGGGTGGAGACCACTACATGCCAGGCTGCATTCCTTCATAGCATCTGAATCATTCTTATTGTCTCCACAAGCTGAAAATGAGAAACAGACTGGCAGGAAAATTAAAATTTTCAAGGTGGAAAGAGCAAGGAATAGCCTGATTTGGGGTTTTTTTGGTTCTTTTTTCTTAAGATTAAAAATTCCTGTTGCATTTTTGCAGATAGTAATACACTATATTTTATGATTTCTTTGTTTAAAACAGAAGTGTAGTTTCCTATATTTTGAAGATAAGCTAGAGGCACCTGAATATAAGGGCTTTCTTCAGTGCTGTCTATATCCAGCCTGGCTTTCCGTGAGCTGCACAAAGGAGAAATATTTCCAAGGCGCCAGTGGTTGCCATATCCTGTATGCAAAAAGATTCCATAAATGTCTGAAAACAGATGGAATGCAACTTTGGAGGAATAAATGGATTTTTAATTTTCTGAACATTTTGAATTCCATCTGGTTGAAGTAACTAAATGACCTACTAGAAAACTTTTACCTTTCTTGTATAATAGAAAGAAATATAGCTTGCATTGCTATTGACTGACACATTCCTCATTATTTACTTGCTCATACATTTCCTTATTTTTAATTCTTTTGCCTGTATTTCAGGGGATGCACCTCTTCCTGCATGTCAAATCTAAATGTTGGCCCTCTCTCAGGTCATGATTTATCCTTGCAGCTGGTGAGGATAAGCTCTAAACCACCTGCCTAAGCCCATCTGACAGTAGTGGGAGACTAAAGAGCTAACATACCTTAGACTTATCTCCTTTTTTTTTTTTTTTTTTTTGTTTCAAGCATCGGCACATGGCAAAAAGAAAAACAAAATACTCTTAGTTTTCTTTCTTAAAGAATGAGTAGAGGCTTTGTGTACAGGCACTAATTAGATGGATTATTTCTGTTTATTGTTTTTTGTTACTGCCATTTAGAATGTTGTTAAATGAATAAGAGTAAATACATGTGCGTTTTAAACAGGAAATGAGCACTTCTCTCTGAATAGGAAATTCAGGCAACTTGAACTCACAAGAAAGAAGTCATAAAATATACTACTCCATATAAAAAAATTGATGACCTAGGTTTAGGGAAAAGACCAATTTTGTACCTTTCACCTCAGTGAAAGGTAGAAACCAAATCTATTCACCTTTCTTAAGAGAGAAGATGGGTCTTTTAAATGACTAATTTTAAGCCTGTACTTAAAATTACACTACTTTCAAAGTTGATTATTTATGATTGCCATATTGCCATTCAGAAAATTCTACTGAGAATAAGTATTTCCATGTGATAAGTTCATAACTAATAGTTAGTAGGATATTGATAATGTGTTTGGAATTAGTTTTCATACTTTTTGGCACTTGGGAACATTTCTTGCTATGAATATGGATAAAACATTCCAAAGAATCTAGGAATAACAGCCTTTTTTTTTTTTTTAATGGGATTGTTAGTGAGATTCTTTTCTACTTCTGGAACCAAGTATATTTGTGTTTCATTAAAAGCTGTTACATTTTAGGATCACAAGTTTCAGTTTAGCACAAAGCCTGAAATCATTGAAAGTTTTCTCTTTTGCCTAACACATTGCTGCTGTGTAAAAAGTGTGTTTGCTCAGTCCTTAATAGGACAAAATATAGCATTTCCACTGCAAACAACATTTATATAAAACTCTGGTCACCATAACCCCATAATTCAAAGTAGGCTTTTTTTTCTCCCTGAATTTTGTGATTATGAACTTTCTGACGGCTGGCAGGAGCACACATGGGTTCAGCCAGCAAAACTCTGGCCACGGTGTAGTCATGTTTTGAGTGTCTTTTGCTGGGGTCCAGGAATAAGTTTGCCTTGTATGGCATTGAGAAAATTGAATTCTCCTTTGCATTATGCGCTTATGTAATTGCATTACTGTCTCTGAGGGCTTTTTGCCCCTATAAATATGTTCTTACACAAATTTGGACTTGAGAGACACATGTAAACCTCCTTATACAGAATGTAAGTGGCTGAAAGACTCACAGCTGCCAGCACTGAGGATTTGCTCTTTTGTGATTTTCTAAGAGTTTAGAGTTTTCTAAAGAGAAGTCTCTGTCCTTCTAATAGAACTCGTCATATGCTCTCTCATTTGTATAATTGAGAAAATTAGGAATATAATAGAAACAGCCCCATCTAAATAAGTTTTCTATCCACAGTTCATAAAATAGTACCTACCCTCAGAGACCTGGAATTTCTCTGCCAGTGCTTTTAGTTAAACAAAGCATTTTGTGTACCTACAGTAAATGTGATATTTATTTTTTCATTATTCATGAAACAACTTTAATGTCACTGCTGATTTTCCTGGTAGAATGTTCAACTCCGGCATACCAGAGCTCATGCTGAGTTGTAGCTGAAGATGTCATTCACAATAAACATGAGCTGCTGTGACAATATGATGGCAGAAGGTGAAGAATCTCTTGTGCATGGGCACGCATGTGTCTCTGTGTGTGTGAGAGAGAAGAGAGATTTGATTGTGTTTACAAGATTCATTCATGGCACAGCAGGTAGTAGTCACATTGTAATATTCACCTTAACATAGCTAATTTGATTTTCAACCTGGTTATCATGCATTTAGACATAACGATACATGAAAATATATGCTCTAGTAGTGCATAAGGTTGCACACTTTAAGCAGGAATGTATTAGAGATAAGCATTGATTTTTGCAATTTCAGGAGTCCTGGAAAGCACTACTCAGTTACGAAATTACCAAAAGGAAAGTGAATTCCAATGGATGAGTGTCAGGGACTGCAACCATTTCTGGGCTGATCTCAACAGGATGGTTGTCCCCATATTTGACATCTCTAAAGATGTACAAGGTTTTCCATTTTAGGCCTTCACATACTAGTGGAATTTAATGTCTGAGTTTCAGGTTGTCTTCTGACTGGAAAATGAAGAGTGAAAAAGTCCTGGGGACTTTCTGCCGTTCTCACTGAAAGGAAAATTGAGCAGCCTGGTCAAAGGATGAATGTTGTCTTGGGTCACCATCAAGATCCTGACCTGCCTAAATGATGTGACACAAGGAGAGAGGTATGATGGTGTTTGTCAAAAGCAAAGACTCATTACTGCATCCTGGAGTAGCCTGAGAGATAAGGGGATCTATCAGCAATTTAATTATAGTCATAGCACACTAGCCTTCATGCGAGACAAAAAGGAATCTGCTGTTTGCACTGTGAGATTTCAAGCTCAATTTAGATCTAAAGAGAGTGGACGTGGTTGGGCATGATTTTGTGAATCACATTTAGCACATTTGCACAAACAAAAGCAGGTATAATTCTGAAGTCAATAGAGTTGAGCATGTTTATACAAACGGGGCATGTGGCTCAAATCCAGTTGGATCCTTTGCAGTGTAACACCTCTGAATCTTCAGAGGTTTTCTCAGAGTCGTGTATATTGAGTCTGTATGTAACCAAGGTAATTATACATTACTTCTTGAGTATTGCCCAGGAATTGTTTCACAACACGTTGCCTCATTAGTAAAATATAATGGAAAAAAAAAAACAAAAACCAGAAACAAACTGGAAACTAGGAAAATAAGGGTGCTAAAAGGAGAAGAGTGTAAAGAAAACAAATACAGTGGGGTGAAATCTTCTGATGGTGTAAATCAGTATCACCTTCTGTGAGGCTCTGCCAATTTACACCCTGGGATGCTCTGGCCCATGATTATTAGGAAAGTATGTTGTTGATATGCTCTATAATGGCTTCCATTACCAGCCCATGCTTAAAGAAGCAGCTGGTGAAAGTTATGTTTATGTTCCACAGATGGATTGGCAATGGCAGACACATAGCTCTGTGTCTGGTAAACAGGTGTTTTACTTTATGTTTGCTAGCTAACCATAAGAAGTCAGATTCTTGGTGAGGGGTGTAGGCAAAGAAGATCAGTTCAGTTGTTGAAAAGGAAGAAGCAATGCTTTTTGGTCGCACTTTATTTTCTTTTTAAATGGTGAGTAGTGTCCTGAAACCCATCCTGCCTTTTATCAGAATAATCCAAGTGACTGGGAAGAAAAATAGCAGAGGAGCAAAATCTCCCAATAAGTTATTCAAATGATACTATCTCATCTCCTGTTCTTGCTCATTTTCATCAGGAGAAGGAAGCACTTTGGCTTCAGACAAAGTAAAAACTGCTTATAATACAGTTAAAACTTCTTGTGCCAGAGGAGCAACTTTGCCAGTTAGTACAGTGCAGAACAGGACAAGTTGAAATTACAATAGAGATTATCTATGCGTTTGGTGGGAGGTGGAAATATAATCCTCATTTTAATACGTAATATTTTGCAAACCAATTCTGAAACCTGTAAATTTAGTACTTACACAACCAATGCAGAAGGAGAACTATTGCTCTTCATTACTCTAAACAAAGCATTTATTTTTACAGTGTTACTTCATTTCTGGTTGCCCAGAAAAATAAAAAATGGCTGCGATTTGTTCTTATCTCTGAATGACAAATACTTCTAGATGACAGAAGGGCAACATGTAAATTCCTTGGTGAATATAATTGAGGCTAACATTCTTTAAACTCTCAGGGTTTGAGAGCATTTTATACCCAGCAGTAAGCTGAATATTCATTATTAACTAATTTTATGAATCGTAGTGATACAGATTAAGAACTTCTAGTTGCAATATTATCTTATTCTTTAAACAGCTCTAGGGAAAGCTCCTTAATATGTAGTGAAAGGAAGTAGCCTAAGGGAATAGAGCAGGCTGGTATCATTTTCCTAAAACTTGCCCACACTGCTGATCCTTCTGGCAGAAGGTGAGAACCAGCAGCCAAGGCAGGGACAAGTGGATCTCCGAGGTAAGAGAGTCATCACGTGGGGAGTGGGAAGAGTAGCTGGGATGGTTGAAGAACCTGGGCTAGGCCTGAAAAGATGTTCACCCTCAGCAACATTAACTCGCTATCACACCTGTTTTATTGAAACCAAACAGCTCAAAGGGGCAGCTTTGGAATCAGTGTGTTGTGCCGGGGAGGTGGCTGTTTAAATGAAGTGTGAGCAGCGCCTGGTTTTGAGCTTCTGTTGCAGGTATAATATATGAAGGAACAGCGAGAGCAGCAGGTGTTGTCGAAATTTATGTGCAAGCAGCAAGCCCAGGTGGCAGCCCCACAGGAAGAGCAGTGACAATTACTGCAGCAGATGGCCTCAAGAATTATAAATGTGGGATCTATCCCCAGCTGCACCTATAACTTGGTCCTTCTCGAGCAGGAACCAGCAAGGTGTTGACTCCAGAACCTGCACAGTCAAGCTGAGCAGGAAGACTGGTGGTGGTCAGGGCAAGCAGCCACTGCAGCTCCCCACTGAAGCAGCCTGACCCAAGCTGTACATATTGATCTCTGAGCAGTGCCAGCAGAGCTATATCTTGAACCAGTTGGGAATCCCAGAATAGAAGTACTGATAAAGGCTCATGAAGGAATTTAACTACCCCGACATCTGTTGAGTAACAAATGCAGCTGAACATGCATCATCGCAGAGGTTCCTAAATTATAGTGAAGACAACTTTATGATCCAGAAAGTAGAGACTCCTGAGGAGAAGCCATCCTGGATCTACAGGAGTATATTAATGAAATTTGCAGATGAAACTTTGCAAATGCATTAAAAATACAGCAGCATTGTGTTTTAGGATTATCTTTAGCATAGTATCACATGTGTTTAGAACAGATTGTCTTCCTCATCCATTTATTAATTTTTACTGTTACACAGGTAAATGAAAGTTCAAGCCCACCTTCTCCTGTCTTTAAGCCTGTTTTCTTCATCCATGCATACCAGATATTTGAGATGTAGACTCTCAATTAATATACTTTTCAATCATATCTCTTGGATAATACTCAGCTCAGAAGAGAAACCAAGATAATTACAAAAATTGATAGATCATAGCACTGTGTCTGTTGCCTTCAAAAAGGCATGCATGCAAGTGCATACCATTGCAGAAAGTAAATCATTTGAAACAAATGTTGAAGGAGATGAAGAATCTTAAGAAGCAGAAACATTGAAAAGATAATTATGAGCAGCAAATAAAACAAGAGTTTTCAATAAAGCACAATAGCACGGAAGGCTTGTAAAATTTTGGAGTACAAAGAAATATTGCATCATAGGGTAAAGTTCAAATGGGGCTCTTTTTATTTTCCTTTTTAGTTTAAAAAAAACATAGACATATAAAATGGAGATATAAAATGGGCTAATACACTGAAATAAGCAGCAAAAAGGTTACATTGATAATAATGAACAGACAGATTTCTGAATTTTTGAAATTTCTTTTAGAAGTTTTGATTTATAATGCTACTTAATGGAAAAAAGAAAAGAAAACTAAAGAAAAATTTAAATTTTATCCTGAAATAAGGGAATCTTTGAAATCTTAAGGGAATGAAGAGCTCTTAAAATTTCTCACATAAATCAACTAATCTTTGCCATCCTCAAAGAAAAAGCTGCCCTGAATGAATCCTGCTTCATTCCTTAGATTCAATACAGGGATAATGTCAGTTTTACTCTCTAATGATTCGTTTTCTTACCTCTGGAGAATGTGTCTTTCAAAAATTTAGAGAGAAAAAAACCCAGATTTTTTTTTCTTTCCTGACAAGCTTTGGTTTTGTTCATCCATTTCTTCATTATTTTTCTGTCCCAGCATTTACTGTCTCAAACACTACTCAGCTAAATCTTTTCCACATCTATTCAGGAAGATAAAGTTTCAAGGTAAAGTTTTACATTTGTAATAACGAGGTATGATCATGTCAGCAGGATGGCAACCTTAATAATCTTCCTGCTAAAAACCCGTTAATTAGCTTTTGGATAAAATATGCCTGTGTTATAAATATTTCCAGAAAATAACAAAACTTTGCACTTGTCTGCATTAATCCTGAAATCTGCTATAGGTCACATAGAGAAAGAAATCTGCCTGCAAAAGTTATAACTCATAATTGTATTAAAACTGATATCAATAATTACACTCCACCCCATCAAGGGGTCTCTCAGCATCTAACGCTCTTAATGTCCATCGCATTGAGCCTTTGCTTGGTCAAGGATTTTAGACTCTCCAAAGCATCAACTAAAAGGTCACTGAGGGTTCAGGAAATGTTCAAGTCCTTGATGAGAAAGAGCCAAAAGCTCCTTTTTAGTTCAATATTCAACTTCAATACACACAGAGAAACACACAAAAAGTATTCTCAGGAAGACTGATCTCAGTCCAGGCACAAGCAATACTGAAGACTTTTGTCAAAGGTGGGATCTAAGAGCTACCTTTGCAAACAAGGAATTTGAAAGGAGATGAAAAAATGAATGAGAATCCCTCTGTGGTTATTACTTCTGTCTGAATTCCAGTTCGAATTGGACTCAGACAAAGAAAATAGAAGACAAGTGTGCTATCAATGGGATTGCAGTGATACACAAATCACCACTAATGATCTCCCTTTTACGTATCCAGGGATCCCTTCTAAAGAAAGCCCACAAACACCCGCCTGAAGGCTCTGCTTGCTTCAGGCTGGATGGATTTGCTTTGCTGTTCTGGCTCAAAGTTAATTTCTAAGCTACAAAAACATTTTTCTATTAAGAGACACAAGAAAACCCCATAAAGGTAAAAAAAAATGATGGCAGAATCTTTATCAACCTGAAACTTAAATTTTTGTCTGCTGCACCTGGACTGACATACACAGGCACTGCTCTGAGTCTCTTCAAGGTTTCAACACCAGAGTAGAAGCAAAGGACAGTAAGAGAAGTCACTCATGGATCCCAGAGTCAATGAGAGAAGGCATAAAAGGTTCTGAACTGTCCTTGAGCAAGGTTATTAGCTTGAAAAGTACTTAACTGAAACTCTTTCCTGGTGCATTGACTCATGCCCTCCACTTCAGCAAAGGCAGATAATGGTGATTTGCCAATTATATTGTGGCTGCAAAATGCAGTAAGGTATTTTAATTGCATTTTCCTTTGTGATCAGTTCTGCTGCCATATTATTGGACTGTTTTAAATAGAACAAAGACCTGATCAGTTTTTGCCTTCCTCTTTTTCACCCAAATCAGTCCAGATTATTTGGATGGAAATGCTACTTTAATCTGAAAGGCTTTTCACCTAGAAAGTGACTGCAGATGAACAGTGCTGACAGGAACTCTAAGTAATCTCTGGCTGGGTTTTTCTCACTAGATGTACATTTTCCAAAGGAAGAACACTAAAATATTTGTTGGAAATGGAGTGGTGTGAACTGAATCAGTGCCATCAATATGCTGATTTACCCCAGCTGAAGTTCCTGAGCTAAACAAAAACCCCCTACCTTTAATATTATATGTGAATCAGGTGTTTAATGATCAGCAGGATTCAGATTCTGGTGGTTTTACTCCCACAAAAGCCAGGAAAAGGTTTTTATCATGTTTTCCCTAGTGATCAGCTTTGAAACCTTACCAGTGGATGAAATTCCAACATGGCCTTATTTGCATTAATTGGGAGAGGGTTTGACCAGTTGCTCTCTTCTTTCTCTTCACTTATATATACTCTCCTTTATTAATAAGAGTGTCAATAATTTGCCTCATTCACCTTAATGGCCCATCTAATGGAAGTGCAGAAATGGTGATCCTCATGTCCTGAAAAGCCTCAAAAGATACATGCCCTCTTCATTCATCTCCTGAATTGCCAGCTACAGCAGCTTACCTACTTCAATCAAATAAGACCAGCACTTACCTTCCTGAGGTCGACAACACTCCTGGAAAGTCACAAAATATCAAACAGCATTTCCCATGAAATGTTTGTGTGTAAGCAGGACCTGGATTTTGTGGAGGACAAGGGGGGTGGAAGCATGAGTTGATTACATCCCTTGGTTGGATTTTAGATTGGATCTAGTTCCTATCTTGTGCTAATCCACCCCAGATTCCTGGCGGTAAGATCCAAAGCTGCATAAAGCAGATAACAGGAGAAGTCAGAGGGGCCTGGTCAGGGGTGTTTGTAAATAAATCTGGAACCTGGGATCTGCAGCCTGCTTGGTTATGGTTTTGTGAAAATGGAATTACAGCATAAAATGAAAGCAGGCTGTGCAATGAAAACAAGAGGAATGCCATCATCCAGGTTGGCTTGTGCTGCAAACCACGCTGGTCAATCATCCGAGATGAATGGAGGTATCCGCTGAATAACCTCACTTTGCAACTTTTATGTGAAGGTTTGAAAAATGAAGTCAGGGAGAGGTACAAGAAAGTGATTAAAACCAGCCTGCGCAAAAGGCAATGATAACCTCCCTGGGCTTTAAACTTTTTTCTCCTTCTGCCTGAGTTTGTTGGATAATTAACCCTTTCATCCTTCAGTCTCTGTACACAAACAATTGTATATTCCGACAAAGCAGCTGCGTTTTGACAGGCAATTTGTCATTGGTAAGAAATTGAACCCAGCATCAAGGCAAGCCACTTTCAACGTGGAATAAGGATGGCCAGGTACCATTATCTGAAATTTTCTACTTGCCTCACTGTAGCACAAAATTTTTTCAAAGTTTAGCTCCCTCATTTCTTGTCTCTGGATTCATTGAGATGCCCAGCAGCTTGCCCAGACAGCTCCATTTAGACCCCTTTTTGAAAGAACATGCCTCAGGCCATGCTGGCCAAATAGTTTTAGGGGATCTTTGTCTGTTGTCCTGCTGCTGTACAGCTTGAATTGGACATTATTATCACTAAAGGAAAAAGGAATGCTGGCATTTTTGATAAGCAGGCTTTCTCTTTGTGGAACTGGAACCACCATCTGTCATGGTTCCTGGGAAAATTCATTACTGGCTTGGGGGATAACTTGAGTTTGCAGAAAAGCATTTTGCCCACACACAGCAAAGTTAGAGTTTAACAGAGTTCCCATGCCTAGCCCACTGTGCTCCTAGGTGCTTGCGAGGGTTAAAAATAAAGGGTCTGGAAAAAGGGTCATAGAAGCAGACCCTTGCCCAAATAGGGTAGGAGGCTGCTGCTTATAGTTTGTTTGCTTCATTTTTGTTCTCCCCACCTGTGTCAGGATACCAAATCAGACTCTTATGGAAAAGCAGCTGTCAGGAGTCAAGATGGGCTCTCAGGTGAAGACTGAGAAGTCAGCATTGACAAAATGCACAGAAGCTTACTTGCATGTCAGAGAAATGAGCTTTTCTAGGGGGAAACCCCTTAGACTAGCCCAAAGAAAGGCAGCAGGAGCACAGCCTCTATTGAATAAAGCTCTTTAAACCCTTATTGAGAAGCAAAATCTGTGCTGAGAAATGTCAACAGAGCTTTTACAACTGCCTGAAAATTAATTGTCCTCTGAAATGGCAGTCCTCAATTTAAGCTTAATCTCTCTTGCATTACTCAGGTAGCTATTGTGAAGTATCACCCTGCTTGCTGCTCTTGCTGACAGTTTCTATATCCCTTCACCACACCCACTGGAAGGAAAACAATCACATAAATCCCTCTTGCAGGGCATGCTCCAACTTGTGTCTTATTGTGGGGCAAATTTATGGTCACATTTGCTATGTAATCTTTAAAGGGGACTGGCTGGTGGTTGAAGGTCTAAAATTACAGGTGACCTGCTTGTAAGCAAAAGTGGATTTGTTAAAAAAAATCTGTATTTAAGGGAGGGGAGAAGGGGGTGAGAGAGGAGAGCTAGATGTTCTCTGTGTAGTTTATGACCTTTCCTAAAAAAAAAAAAACCCCAACCTTCAAGAAAGGTAGAAAAGCAATTTTCATTCTGTGGCTCTAAATATGTGTTTATCCCACTGCCATGATGTGAGCATGCCCAGTTGGGATGATTTAGCACTCTGCTGATGACTACCAACAGAAGGACTTCATGTGAAAAGGTAGTCTGCCATGGTTAATGGGCTCTTGTTTCAAAGGGATGCTGTGTGTACATTACTAGTGTATGGAGAAGGTGCAGAAAGGCCTCAGCAGACATTAGGAATGGGTGTTGTTGATGATGAAAAGGCACTTTGCTGTTGAGGGAATGGTGGGAGAGAAAAGGCGTATCTGTCTTTTTGATTAGAAATGCATGCGTCCTTTCATCATCTGAGCTGAAAAATTGGCTTCTGCTCTTGGTTTATGAAACCATTTTTCTTTCCCTTCCTTCCCAGGTTTGCAAACTCTTTAATAAATTAGTTACTGTGAGGTGCATGGGTGCAACAATCACCTTAGAGGCTTTTCCCAAATGCATCTTTAATATTTTATAAGTATTTAAATAGATTTATTCAATGTGAACAGCCTGATTTATTAACACTGGCACTCTGGCATGGAAAGGAGGTTCAATACAAATTATGTTGTGTCAGAAATTTTTAGCAGCTAGATCTCAATTTACCAATGGATTCTTGGAAGTCAGGAAATAATAGGACCCACCCCATGTTAATATTTAATCAGGCTTTGGTGCCAGATAGGAGAAGCTGTCGAATGAAGGAGAGGCAATGAGGGGAGCCCTGCATTACATTAAAACATACATCATGTGCTCACTACTTAGCTGGGGAGGGGAAAAGTGGGTCAGTTATTATGGTGAGAGGTTCAGACCTGCCACAGAATAAAGACGCTTTGTCAGCCTCTCAGAGCTCACCAGAGGAAGTTAAAGTCTCACCACAGACATGAGAGGGAAACCTGGGTGGTTAGGTGTGAAATTCCCTTCCCTTTTGGCATCCCAGGATGCACAGGGATGCACACCTTTCCTTGTGTGCAACAAATGAATGACAACAGAAATGCTGAATCTGACATGAAAGCAGAGGTGACTTGTAAAGACTTTGTTATGATGCAATGAGCTGGGTGCTACCAAACCCAGTACTGTATTACTTAATTTGTGTACCAAGGTGCAGGAAAAGGGCAGGTCCTCTGTTGGTCAGCACTCTGTAGGTTTTGAATTACCCCAAGTTCATTTTCACTCTGAAGTGCCACATATTATTACTATTATTATTATTATCATCATTATCATTATTTAGCCTGGCACATCACCCTCATAAAAATGAATGGGTTTTATTTTTGTATGGAAACACCAAACTGCTTTCTCAATGAAGATTTTGGGCATAAATTTAAAATGCAAGGAAGCTCAGAAGCAACACAGTGGTATTCACTCACTTGAACAGAAGAGATGAACATAAAGGTGCAATTGCAAAATAACAGCATATCAGGACGTCTTTCCTCAATCACTGCACCCAGTGTGGAGCGATTGAAAAACTGGCAATATCTCTTTTCTACTGAGTACCAGTGACAAGTCCCTCCAGTTAACCCCCTAAGGCAGGGCTTCAACAAGTGAATGAAGAAGAAACAAAGTTTCAGCCAGCCACAGTGGGATCAACACTGGACCAGAAGGAGAAAAGAGGGGATGTCAGATGCCAGAAATACTTTCCTGGGATATTTCTAGATGACCCAGTGCTCATCATGATGAGTAGGAAACCCTCCAGTCATTAACACTTCCCAGCCATAATTGCAGGTTCCTGTGCAACAGCTGAGTTCCTGGGAGGGTGTGAACTTGAGCAGTGTGATAGAAGTGCCTGGAATAACACTGATGGACACTGGCTGAATTCCTGGTAGTCCTGAAGTCCTGGTAACAGTGAACTGGTCTTCTGGTAGGAACTTTATTTATTTCCTCTTCTCACTTTTTTTTATGTTTATTTCTATCCCTTTAAGCATGTAGTGTGTTTAGTGTCCCTATGTGCATTCTTTTTTTAAAGAGAGTTCAACTGGTAGTCCTTTGTAATGTTAATATTAAGAAATTTGGATGATGATTCAGGAAGTTGACTGAGTCAAGGCAAGAGTGTACTCCAAACATCTCATTCTGCCAAAGTTTGGTTGGATTGGTTTATTGTAAGATTATATTACCAGTGAAAATTTCTTCGCTTTTGCTGTGATAGTTGCCTGTTCCTGTTGGTATCTTTAAGAAGAATATTTGGAAGGGGAAGGTAAATGGAGGACTGGAGCAGAATACTATGTTAGATTTATTTATGCAGAGTATGGTTAACTTAAGTTTATTTTCGTGTGTTGTATATTTTTGTGGGGTGTATATATGAGAATATTTGGCTGACAGGGTGATAGATGCAGAGCAAGGTCAATTCCACGTTACTACTTATGGATCTCCACCTAATCTGCCACAGGGTGGGCTGGCTGCTTAGAGTGGGATTGTTAGTCTCTTCCACATGGTAAACTTTTGGCTGTTATTAATACATACTTTCACAGTTCCTTAATAGTAAGGAGTGCTACTATGATGTACTTTACATAAAAGTGTAACATATGGAGTTGCACCTGTATCAGCTGGGAGAACAATCATAGATTAAACTTCTTTCCATTCCGGGGAAGGAGTGTGTCCTGTGGCTTGCAGGATTACAGCTCCAGGTTTTGGTAACAAGAGGTTTGGGTTTCTAATGAAGTATCTGGGCACAGCTATTTAGGACTTGCTCTGCTCTGATGGGTAAGAAAGCAGGTCTTCATGCATTATCCTAGGAGTCTGTAGCTGATCTATAATTCAAGATATCATTTGCTTCTTATGTGGTGAGAAAAAAAAAGGAAAAAAAAAAAAAGAAAAAACATACCACAAAATGAGCTTCTTAAATTCAATTATTTGTTTTTTTTTTAAACCACTGCAGTTTTTAATATCTAATCTCAATGTTCTTAGTAATGGCTTATTAAGTCTTCACTGTGCCACATTATGTCCAAGCAAGGTCATCACTTTGGTTGACAATCTCATAGACTCATAAGAGAAGAAGATTTTATCACTTTTATCTTAGGAAAAGAATACCATCATCTGCTCCCAATTCAAATACATTTGAATAGATTTTGCCAGAATTTTTTTCAAGCGGGGGATAGATGGGAAAGAAGAAAAAAAAGAACTTCAGAAGGAATAGAACAAGTTTCACAATTCATACAATCATTGTGGCCTATTTATAATAAAATACTAGTATAAAATTTAAATATTATTATTATGTAATAAAATATGGTATAATAATACAATATTAAGGGATAAGAATGGACCTGAAAGATGATCCAGTCCAAACTCCCCTGACACGTGCAGAGACACCTCCCACTAGAGAAGGTTGCTCAAGGCTGATCCAGCCTGGCTTTGAACACTTCCAGCGTTGGGACCCACAAACTCCCTAGGCAACCTATATATATATATATACATATATATATATATACCTATATATATATATATATACCTATATATATATATATACATATATATACACACATATATATATATACATACATATATATATAATGCTCTTCAAAGTTCAGTTCAAATATATGAGGCATAACTGTTGATATTAGGAAAAATATTTTAAAAATATTGTTATGAAACACTGCAGGGATTTAAAATAAAAAGTGGAATAGGATTTTCAGTTAAGTCTCTCTATTCAGAAGCTCATCTGGATTTATGAAGAATTTGACCAAATAGAAATATGCCTGAAAGCACTGAAATTCCAGTCCCCCTTCTTCCCAAAGGAGACAGCAATTAAAACAGATGAACAATCTTTCACACAGAAATGGTCTTGCTCTGGTCTTTAGGACAGTTACAAAGTCCTACTTGCTGTGTGAGTGAGGCCAAAGTGGTTATCTTGAAAATCTGAATGTGACTTTAATTATAGCTTTTATTATTCGTGCAGCTGTAACCAAGATTTTAACAGTCAATTATATATGGAGCTTTATTGGCAAACGGTGTTTAATATTAAACAATCATTGCTAACCATGAACATACCTGATATAATAATGAACTTTATTTGAAAGATCAACAAGAGATAAAGGAGTTAAATTTAGCTGTACAGTCTGTAACAATAGCATGAGGGAATACTGTGAATTCATTCTATTTGGAAACAGAAAACTCTGGATATTGTTAGATTATCTTTTTGAGAGCATAAAGTAAATGTTTGGTAACCAGAGATTTGTATTGCTAGAGAGAATCACTTTCACTAAAGCTACAGTAACCGAATGTTTAAATGTGCAGGGCTGAACTGTCAAAACACGTAACAACATCTTTAAATAAAATGGAAGGGGCTGAAGCTGCCTTCATCTATGTCCTCCTCTAACAACTGCTTAAGGTTCAATTCTATTCTGATTGAAGTAAGGGAAGAATCTCCTGGCAACCTGAAATGATTCAAGGTATGGGCCTTACCAAGGGAAAAAGGAGAAGTCTCAAAGCACCAAGAAAGGTCTTCTGCTGTCCCTTCAGCATGGTAGTTATTTATACCTGTGCTGAGCAACATTGCCAGCCCAGAGCATTCATAATTGTGCCTTGTCAAAGAAAAAAAGTCTTACTCTCTCCTCAGGAGATTTTTTCTTTAATCTTCATGTTTTAAGTCACTGGACATCTTTGGCAGCTATGATACTTAGGTTTTAAGCTTAACTAAAGGCCCAGAAAACCTCTTAAACTATTTTTAGTTTATTTTAAATAAAGCTGACAATCTCTGATAACCAATGTTAGGCTTACAAAGCAAAAGGGCTTGTGTGGCAAAACCTGTCCAAATCCCTCAGCTAAGAAACACTGAGAAAGTAAGTGCTGGCTGGGCCATGTGCCTGGTATGGCAGGGTTTGTTTGCTGATTGGGGTTTTTTAATTTTAAATTTATATTTGAGTCAATGGCCTGTTTGGCCAAAAGCAGGAGTCCTGCTGCAAGCAAGGAGGCAGGATGAGAAATGTCTGTGAAACACAGGGGCAAGGCAGGCTGCACCCATCCTGCACACCACAGTTCCACACAGGCAGGAGAACAAGCTATATCTCCTCTATTCAGTCCCATTTTTTTTGATTTTCAGAGGCTGAACTAGGAGCCAGCATTTTTTATTTATATTTGGGCTAGAGTCTTTCTTAGTCCTATTCTGATTGCCTCTGTTTGGGCCTGATGGGCCAATACTCTGCAAACAGTGTTTTTGTCAGTGTGTAGACTGAAATACTCCAACCAGAGCTCCCTCCCACTTCTCCCTTTCCAAAATGTAGCTCAAATTCTTAATTGGGTAACCTGAACTTCTCTCTAATCTGCTTGTCAGTGTGTATGGATGTAATGGACATGTCAGTGCTGTGTACACTAACACATTTAAATCATATAATGAGCCTGTTCACTAGAAGAATAAACACACGGTGCAATTTAGCTGCAAACTGGGGGGATATCGAAAGGAATGTTGGCTGAAAGGTTATCTACTATGTAAGAGCAGTTCTTTCCTTTTGCAGATTTTGGGGGTGATCTGTAGCACTAGTATCCTCCTTAGTTTTGAGAATGTTTTGTCTAACTATTTGAGTGGTAAGGGGAGATGAAAAGAAATCAAGAGAATTTCTTCTTGCAAGCACTTTTCAGTTCTTATGAGGCTTTTGTGCTGCCTGTGCGAGCCTACAATTGGATATTGCAGAATACAGTGCTTTTATACAGAGAAAAGGATTATGAAAAAACCCCAAGGGTGTGAAATATAACAAAAGGCAACGTTTGGAATTGCACTGTTAGGAGAGACAGCTGAAGTCAATGGGAGCTTGATCCATGAAAGCACAGTGGGACCATACCATATATAGGAAAGCACAATCTGTCAAAATTAAGTATGTAGTTTATGGTATGCTTTTTGTTTGAAATAACATATTACCTCCTATTTATAGTAAAGCAGACTAAACAGTTCTATATGTCTGCATTTAAGATTTTCGGGCAGAGAGTAAGGATACCTTTTACCTGGAAATTGTAGAGTCAGAGCTCAGAATTCTTAGCAGTGATAAATGAATACCTGTGATTTTACAGGCATATAAATCTTAAGCTTCTGCTTACATAGCCCCACTCTGTCTGCAGTACTGGCTGCAACTGAATCTCACTGCTGGAGTACTACTAGGAAACAAATGAACTTGCAATGCATAGTATCTTAAAGGAAACTATAAATGGGATAGGTCAAGGACTAGGCATGTAAGCGACAGGAAAAAAAATCTTCCTTTTAGTTTATACAACTTCTGCTTCCATGTCTGTGCAGATTCCTAATAAGGAATAGTAACTTTTCGAAGCACTGGGCCTGCACATATTTCCTGACCTTATAATTCTCACAGTTCTAGACATTCCAAGGTAGAGGGTCATTCAGACAGAGTTGTAATTTCTTGTGCATATTTATTTCCAAAGTATCTTTTGCATAGTTTCCCAGTGAAATCATGTGCTAGGACTGGGGAATGCTAAATAGGTTATTTTTCAAGCTTGCATATAAAGGGCCTGTCAAAGTGCACTGTTTTGGACTTATCAAGTAAAAGTGACGAAGCCAAAGCATGATGTTTGTAATTTGTCCTTCCTAACCCCACTGTGAGCTGGGCTCCCAAACTTCCAATGGGAGATGTTGTAGGAGAGTTAAGGAGCTCTGGTTTTGTTATTGGTGAAGATTTTAATGATCATACAAATCTTGAAAGCATTCGTGGCTCAAGAGGATTTTGATATGGGCCTTCCCCAAAACCTACATTTTGTTAACCCTCTGCTGCTAGATTTGTGCTCCTTTTCCTTCTCGTTGTGTAAATAAAAAACATAACAAATTTTAGGGTGAAAAACATTGCAGAAGCTCAGCCTTTCTGTAAATAACTTTAACTGATTGTGAAAGCACATTTTGAATTAATTTTCCCAGTCCTTCAAGACACATACTTCTTTTTTGAAGTAATTATATTTATCTGATCAAAGAATTAGATACACCAGGGACTAGCCAAGATCTCGTGAATTTTGAATATTCATTTCTCATAATCCATAGATCAAGCAGCAAATAGAAGTTATCTACTGTCTGAAAGAGGTTTACACAAAGTATTTGTCTGGCCTTTTTCAAAAACAAGAGTCTCTGCAAAAAAGTCTTGCAGATAATGTTTTTTTCAAGGAGAGGCTTGACAAAACTTGAGCCGGAAGAGTTTTTGCCCACAGTGCTGTGTATGCCCAGCTCAAAGCAGCTGTAAGGAAAGCTAATCACACCCCAGCTTTTATCTAGGGATGTCTAACTAATCTAAATTGAATTGTGGGTACTTTCATTCTGAACTCAAAATGTATGCAATACTTTTGGGACTGCAGGTTTCAAACTCTTGTTGAAAAGTAAATGTAGACTTCATGCTTACAAAAATTCCTGGAGAAAAAAAGAATAAAACCTTTTCCTAAGATCTTGAAAATAATGACAAGGGAAAGATCCTGTGGAAATTGGGACTGTTATCACAGACTGCCGGTGACAGTAACATTGTATAAAGCTCCAGTTAGGCTGCAAATGACATATGGTGACAATTTCTGTCTCAGCTATGTTTACCTTTCCCTTTGATCTAATGGGAACAGTGCATGGATACTGAGACAGAGCTTCACCTACATTATTGCTTTTGGTTTTGCCTATGGGAAGAAGTTGGGAATAGCTAGGTTGGCACATGCTGTTGTAACAGAGAATGTAAGATGGTGCAATGAGGCTGATTCAGGCACGGGAGGGACAGTTGCAAGGTGATGTGAGTGAAATGCATTAAGTGCTGCCTTTTGCCTTTATATTCAGAGAATCACTGAAATGTAAGACTGGAAGGAAACTCCATAGGCCATATATTCTGTTCTCCTGCTCAAAGGCAAGATCAATTATACAGCCATCCCTGGCAGCCATTTAAGTAAAATATTACTGGAATGAAGAGATATTCTTTATATTTAGAAGGGGTAGTACTGCCAGCACAGTGAGTTTCTTACCTCCTGGAAAAAAAAAAAAAAAAAAAAAAAAAAAAGAAAAAAGAAAAGAGAGGTTATTGCAGCTCTCTAAGAGTTATCATTCAAATTAGCTTGATGATTTGCTTGGGATCATTGGAGAAGCCTGACTAGAAGAGATAAGTGGAATGTAAGACAGGATATGTGGAAGTGAAAAATAAGGAGATATGGTCATATTAAGGCAAAAGAACAGGTTGAACAGGCTTCCAGTTTAGGTGGTGGACTCCAAAGGCAATATTTTGGCAACAATTGAGTAAGCATGTGGAATTGAAAAATAAAAAGAGCTGTGGGTTATGTCTTTGAGCTTTAATTACCTGGTGACTCTTTCAAAGGTTAGAAGTGAAAGGCTTGCCCCCCTTTAATTGCTATCACAGATATGTGTTTGTGTGTGTGTGTGTGTGTGTGTGTTTGATTACACAGCATTGTTTTTATTCCTCCTAGAAAAAATGACACAATAATTTTAGTATTCTTTAAAAAAAAAAAAGTTTTAAAGTGACTAAAGGAGACAGAGAACAAACAGCATTGCACTTCACATCTGTAGGGATCCTGCTTGCCTCTGTTGTACTCATATCACTCCCTGACTGACTTGCAATTCATTTTTCAAAAGGCAGCCCACTTCCTTTGACTTTTGCCAGTGCTGCAGTTTTCTCTGCTGTATTTTTAAGTGTAAACACTGCAATTATTTCAGAGTGTTATTGGTCATTCATTTTATCAATCTAATATTCTTATATTATGAATCTTACAACCACTGTTAACTGTTTTGGGTCATTTCTTATTTGTACCCCAGAAAACTGCTCCCAGTGTTATTACTTATTGGTCATAATCAATTAGGGAAGTTTTTAGACTATGGCAGTCTTATATAAATACACTGGCAAAGTTCACCTCCTATGATTTCTGACAATTAAATTGTTCTGTCACTTTGGGACCTTCATTAATCTCAACTTGTCATCCTTGTTTATGCAGGTTATAATGGCCTGTGTGTGTAAGTGAAATGAGATGCTAAAAGCCCTTGGCTGTTTAACTCTTTGATGAAAGTCAAGCAGGAATATGATGTTGAAGGGAAAAGTTGGGGTTTTTTTTAATCCCCCAAAATAACACTGTGGGAATTATTGCACTGTTTAACAACTAGCTTTCAAATACTTCAAGGAGGAGTTTCATAGAGGGGTGAAGGAAACAGTTGGCAGTACTGTTATTACAGTCCTTTATGTGCCTGTGTGAGTACACATAGAAATAAGGACATGGCAATGCAGATGACATTCTCTTCCTAGAAAGTACTATGAAGACATCATGTCCCAGCAGAGGAATCTAACGGCCAGAGATTTTCAGATAACCTTGCAGGATCAGTGTGTTCAGGTATCCAAAGTCTCTTGAAACACAGAGATTTGAGTATTATTATTATTAATAGGCATTTTGTTTTGGGTAATTCTGGCAGACTGATTACTTGGGACTGCTGCAGGCACAATTCTGAGTACTTTGGGAAGTGAAAGTCCATTTAAAGAATTTAATTTACTAATTAAGTTCCTGAAGGAGTTAATAATTTTCTTTTTTCCTAAATTATCTCCTAGAATTTGAAGACCTGCTCTGTGATGACTTCAAATGCGGGTGGTGGTTTACTATCTTCTGCCCTTCATCTTTTAAGAAGGTCTTAAACAACTTTTTAGAGTGGTCACTCTATAGCAGCAGCATTTTTATTTGTATCATTCTCAGGCAGAATTCCTCAGTGATCCTTCTTGTAAAGTGGCCTCTCACTTTACAGCCCTCTGAAGATGCAGATACCTTTTAGTCCATGAGTTCATGAAACCTGGTGTTTCCTCTTGGGCAAGTGCCTACTGAAATTGAAACCCAACAGATCTTTATTCTCATTTGCAACTGAAAATGAGGGGCCGGGTCAAAGCAAGCAGTGCAGTGTCCTGTACTGTCAAAGCTGGAGAAGGAGCACAGGTCTCCTGACCTGCTCTGAACCTCCAGCCATTCACAGCTGGCCAAGGTTAAAAAATAGGAATAGTCTGGGAGTTATCCATCTCAAATTTAAAAGGAGTGTAATGATATGCTATTCTCTGTACCCTGAGAAACATACGAATGACATCTTCTCTCAGAGCACTAATTACCATAATTCTTAGACCAGAGAGAGATCCAGAACACTGCACAAATTATCACCCAATATCTTTAAAAAATGTGGATGGTAAGTTACTTGCAAAGGTGCTGGTTAATAATCTGGAACACATATTCCCAGACCTAATTCATTTCATTCAGGTGGGATTTATTAAGAATTGTACTGTCATGCTGTAGTGTGAGGCAACTCTTCAGTGCAGTAACTTCATGGACCAGGAAAAGAGAAATACAAAACAGAGACAAACTGGTTTTGACTTTTCCAAATGTTGGTCTATGAACATCTCTTTGACACTGTGCAGTAAAATCCAGTGGCACCCATCAATTTGTTGTAAAAATGCTGAGGCTGGTGGGTTAATGGCTAGGTTTCCTAATGGCTAAGTTGCAAAAAGGAGAAATGGTACAGCTGCTCTCCCATTTCTATTTGATCCAGAGTTCACATCACAACTGTGTTTCTCTTTTCTTTCACGAGATTAATTTATAAAGAAAACCAAATCCCTTGTGCCTCAAGGATGCGGCTTTTTGGATGTGGCTGCCTTTCCTACTTGCCTAGAGAGGAAACAAAGTGATGGGATCCTACCAAAGATGCGTCAGTGTGTGTGCCTGAAGTTCAGCAGGACAAATGCAAGTCTTGGAGGCAATCTGCCAGATGTTATTTGTCGAAGCTGCCTCTAGGCTGCTCTGAAGCATACCAACACATATGTCAGGGCAGAATGAGAGTCAGGGCAACTTTCCAATTTTTCTTGCTCCCAGAGGCTCTCCAGGGGAAGCTAAGTTTAGGAATAGAGAAACAAAGACTATGAAAATGAGAGATTGGTGTATTTTAGGGTCTAATGCTGAGGAAACTATGAAGCATCATACATATAATTTTACAAATTTTGAGCACCAAATAATAAAGGTGTATTTCTAAATACTTTGGTGGGTGATGAAAGGACATAAATCAGCTACAAATTCCAGTGACAGCATTACTACTTCTGTTTAGACAATACCACCTGATCATATACTTTGGGCATGAAGTAAGGCTTTAACAGGCCTTTTGAAATAGAATTTTTAAAATGGACACTGGATTTTACTCAGGATCATTCTAAGAAAATCTATAGTTTAGCCCATTTGTTTTTACCTCTTGTCTTTGTACATACATGTAAAATAAACAGACCAAAGCATATGTAGTGTTGGTTGCAAAATAAGTGATTCATCTTACAAAAGTTAAAACACTTGCCCAAATAAGCATAACATGGTGATGAAACACTGTTCTTGAAGTAACAACCCACAAAGATGCTATTGCTTATATTTTTTTACATTATCATCTTTCTGTGAACAGACAGTTTACTTAGACTGCTATCTATGGGGAAAGTCTATTTTTAGCATGTGTTTGTACATTGGCCAGCATAGCCAGATGCTGATGCCTAGTACTTGCCTATTGAAAGTGAAAAGACAGAACTTACTGTAGCTTAAGAAGGGAATTCTCAAAAAAGTTTACTATACTATGCAATGAGTGGATATTGAGTCCTTTACCTCCATTTCTTTGCAATAAGATATGGCATTAAAAAAATGACAGTGATGTATTTGTTATCCTACCTGATAGTCTTGATTTTTTTCACCTTCTCTTGTAGTTTTACTTTACTTACGACATTCTCTGTCTTAATGTTTGCATCAGACACTTTTGGAGGTATGTAAATTACATTTAGTACATAATTATGCACAGCCCCAGGGTTGCATAAATAAATTTTCATTATTTTTGCACATCAACACTGAAATGAGTAAACCCATCTCAAGACCTGGAAAAGCATGAATTGCACCAGGACCACTTAGCTCAGGTGGGATTCTGCACTGAGATTTCTTTCAGAATCTGGTCAGTTGTGTCTGCACAGTACTGTGTGTTTTCAGTACACATTTACATACACATCTTATAGAGATATATGGAGAGATGTCAGAAAACAATTACCACCCATCCAAAAGTGGTGGCAGAGAGTGGAGCTCAGTGGTGGTGCTCTCGGGAAGAGAAGTGGGGTCAGCTGCAAAGGGATTCTTGGGGCTTTAACTCAATTCACTTTTCATCGTAAAACTCAGAAATTTAATTAATGAGATTTTTTTAAAAATGATTTTCAAAACTGTATTTGTGCTAACAATGGCTTTGATGAAAAATGGAAATTTTCATGTTTAGTTTCCTCAGAAACATTTTTCCAGTTTTCATTCATCATATTTTAGTGAAAATTCCCATTTTTTAAATTATTTTCCAAAACATTTTGTAGATTAACTTAGAGAAAAGAAGGATAAAATGCAACTCACAAGTCATTTATTTCTCGGTTACATCCATCTCATATCCTCTGCATGTATAAATCAGTTCAGTTTAGCAATACCAATTAAAGAAACTGTAGCTTTAAAAACTCAAAATATATTTAAATGAAACGATTTTTTAAAATGAGCAATCTCACATAATTAATTAGTTTGAAATTTTGTATGAAAACTGAAATACAGGGGCATACAGAGGCTAATACTATGGACATCAAAGTGTGTATATGTGGGCATTCATGTCCTTGTATACCCAGCCCACAGTTATAGATCCCTACATATGAAAACACACAATCACGTATATGTATATTTACACATGCATAAAATCACTGATGGAACTACTGGTGACTACCTCTCCAGGAAAATAAGGTTCATAAATTGACACATTTTGCTTAATCTGTATGTAAAGCATGTTACACACCACTGTTACAATGCAGACATCTTAACTTTAAATGAGACGAAAACAAACATAAAATTAGCACTTTAGGGAACCCCCTGCCACTCAATTTGTGTTGGGTTTAACACCTTCTTATTTTATATATCCTTCTACATAAACAGTTTTATATCAGCCCTTTATATGGTGCCTTCAAAGAATTAAATGTTGAGCTGTTTAAAAGCACTAATTAGCAGCTTTAATACAAGGGGGAGCATAATTATTAGTAAAATCTTGTAAACCTAGAATACCCTTCGGGCCCCATCATTTGTGTGTGAAATAACTCAATAAAAATATTATATTGTTAATCACAAAAGCCTTCAAGGGAAATACTAAATCTGGGAAGAAATATAAACTGTACCTTTCCAAACAAAGGAAGAAAAGTGGCCGTCCACATTAAAGCAAGGCCATAAAACCCCAAAAAGAATATAGTCATTGATAAAATGCAGCTTGTTTCCTAGTGAGGGGTTTGCACATACAACAACAAACATGCATTAATGGTGTTTAGTTTAAACACAGCTAGTGACATATTTATTAAATTAGCACTTCATTCCTTTCAGTAATGTGCAAGAATGGCAAGGCTTTTGCAAAAGGTAGCTTTTGGTAGTGGTAAGATAATCTTTGAATCTATAGTTATTTAGGCACAATGCAAATTATACACACACAGATATATATATCTATAAATATATATATATGTGTGTGTGTGTGTGTGTGTGTATGTATACTATTAGAGATGTTAATAAAGGCATTTAGCTAAATCTCACCCATATTTTCTTTCTAGATAACTAAAAGTACCCTTAATTTTGTTTGATACATTGAAATTATGCTTGACAATGCTGAGTTCTACTTCTTTCAGTACTTCACACATAGTTTATGTTAATAGTTAATATTTATGATGCAAATAAATAATTATATTCTCAAATGTTGAAAAATTACACTTATTCCAACATTATTAAGGACGTAGTGTTTCTAATTTATGCAACGTAATGGAGCTGAGTGGCACTAGATGAAAGAAGAAACCTCCACAAATATGGAGAAAATCTTTTGACTGACAACTAATGCTTAAAGCATAAAATACTAAGAATGTCAGAATTCAGACATGCTTAAAATAGACGTAGAACATTGCTTTTATAGTTTGTAGGTTATTTCTTGAAATAGAACTGAAGACTTGCACCTTAAAAAACTAATTCTGTGCCAGTGCTTCACTGAAAGGTGTTTGATCAGTACTTTTGAGTTCAAATTTCAAGGGAAGAATTCTGAGATCTATAGTAATAATTCAGAAATTATTATTATTATTACTATAGCAGTTTTATATGCCATCATGCAGCAGTGTCAATATTTTCAGCTGGTATCATTCTTCCCCTCACATTTCCTGGGAAAAAGACGGGGGGGGGGAGCTCACCATGCATATTTTAACTAGTGTCATCATAGTGATCATTTGCTGATCTTAATGCTAGTGGATTAAAATCTTTTTTAACAGGAAAAGTAAATAAGCCTAGTTTCTAATATTTGAAGACAATTTTAAGTAGAAATATGTCCATAATGAGCAATGCCTATCCTTTCTAGCTGTGGACTACTATGAGAAACAGATTTATTCAAAACCCCAGTACATTTGCTGTAAATATATTTTTAATACATTTCTCTAACATGAAAGAGCTGGCCAGAGCCTAAACTCTTTTTCTTTTGGTATGTCAAGCTTTGCTTTTTACGGTGTTTCATGTTACAACCTAATTAGTATCTTACAGTGCCCTTACATGTACTTAGGGTGTAGGGTTTCACTAAATACACTGAACATTTTATTTTGGGGGACCACCGTGACACACTCGAAGCAGTTTTAGGCAGGCTAAGAATATTTTTCCAGTCAATCAAGCTTCTAGATCTAGGTTATCCACCTCTGGCTAATGCACTGCTATAAAACCTTCACCGGTTCTGACTGTGTGATACAGTTTGTTATTAAACCCCTAACTGCGCACGGCCATGGGATTCGGAAGCAGAGAGGTAGACAATTATTTCCAGTAGTTCATAGAGCCTTATTCAACAAATTATGTGAAGATTAACTAATAGCCGCCTCAGCATTGGATGGCTGGCCAAATTAGGTATGACTTATCAGACAGGTGCTTCATCGGTTGCTCTTCAGAGCCTGCCTTTGCAGAGAGGGTCTTTCAATTGATGATGAACCAGGTCTGCACCACAATAGAGAGATCAATGGGGCAGTGCTTTGAGCTCCTCTGCAGACTGAGCCCGTTTGGAAAGCCAGTGAGGTCTCTGAGTGTCGGTGGTTTTCCTGCTGAGGATTAAATGCGCCTGCACAAAGCCAGGATATCCCACAAATCAAAAGCAGCAGGCGAGGAGAAGGGGCAAGCGATGGGAAGCACAATCCAGAGCACCATGATGGATTAGGGAGAGGGCCTTGTGAACGCTCCCTATTCTGAAGGGGAGATAATCCGTCAACCTCAACAGGGCAATCCTGTCAGACTGTACCATGCTGGAATCCCCGGCATCCTCTTTGGTTTTTTATCTGTCCTGTGGAGGGCACCAGCATTCAATGGCAGCTGCTACCCTGGGCATTTGACAAGGAGCTGAGGAGGGATATGGGGCATGTTTGGGAAAGGAACTATCTTTTGGCCTTTCTGCAAAATGTCTGTATTATCTTCTATATTTGGAGGGCTGGGGAGAAGCCAGTCCAGGATGTTTTGCAAAGGCTGACATCTCTAGCCTTCCAGTAATAAAACGCAAGATAAATTGTTCATGTTTAAAATATCTTAAGATTCAGGCAGGGCAAGCTTAGTCCAGTACCATGCACGTAGAGCACTTACTGGGCTAGAAGGGCTTCCCAGGAGGAAAACTTAGGAAGATCTAGACTTAAACATAGTTTGTGTTTAACCATGAAGGGATCACCCTGCTCTCTCTACAAAGACCTTTCATTTCCATCTGGAATGAGTATACGATAACCTAGTCAGACCAGCCTCTCAGTCACCAATCAAAACACTGACTCTTGACGTTTGCCTAATTATCTTTTCTCATCATCAGTCACCTCTTGAAGTCTTTGCTTCATTCAGATGCCAGGTATTTCCGAAATTAATCATGTCATTGGAGGCGGCATCTTTTCATGTAAATGGACTTTATTATCTGGATCGAAAAGCTCCCCCCCCCTCCCCCTTTGAGCTGCAAAAGCCCATTTGTAGCGAAAGTGTCTGAAATCTGACATGCTGCCTTCTCAAGAAAGATTCGTAGTGGTGACCTCCCAGCAAGAGCTAAGCATCCGTCACCGGGAGTGTGTGTGTGTGCTGCTTGCACCCTTGGGCTGGATGCATGCTAATTTGCCCCATTGTTTCAGGGTGAGTGGCTTTCCAGCACTTCCAAACAAAGCCTTTTTGCATAAGCTTCTGTGTGTACAATTATTTTACATTCACATCGTTCCATCATCCTATGTCTATTCCTAATATAAGAGGGGATGGAAATGTCTTTGTCTTCTTGTTACACTGGGAATTACTGGCTGGATTTAGCATGTTAGCAAGGCCACTCCTCTTTCATTAAATCCTATTTGACAAATGTTTGGGACCATAGGATTGATCAGCTCATTGCCCTGCTCATCCTAGCTTTAGCTTTCAAAGGGGCACTGTCTTCAAACTCTGTTGTTTCAACAAGAAACCAATCCACAGTAATTGACTGTGCATGCAGAGTATTTGAGGGATAGATGAAGAAGTAAAAATGACAGGCATGCTCTTAGGACTTATCAAAGCCTTGGTTGAAGAATGCATTAATTTTGTTCATTAGACTCATATTTTAATGAATTCTGTGATGGACAGGATTAAGAGCAGGTCAGCACTGATAATGCAGTTCTTCATTTTGGAGATTTCACTTTTTAGGTTTGTGGTGACGCATTTCACAACTTTGAAAAACACCCTGTTATTTTATACCCATTGAGCTTCCCTCTGGGACCATCTGAGGACAGCATTGTTACTTGTTGGCAAGCTCTATGCTCAGACTTGCAAAGTGAAACTTGGACATCATCTGACTAAAAGGTGGAAGTTTCTCACTGGCCTTCTCTACTTACACTGTAAAGTACTAAAACCTTAAGGTCGCTGTTTTTTTTCATCGGCAATGATCTGAAAGGGTCAACAAATTTATTAGAAAGTTTGCAACATTGTGTGCCATGTGAGAGTCATGTTCTATATTCCCTGTATTTCCTGGTAGCAGTTTAAACACATGAACAGACCAAATATTGGGATTTTTTTAATTATAGGCACACTCTTGCACATCACTAATGATAGCTATGAGTGTTTAGACATCATTTGTAGATTTTTGAATTTTGGAAGCTAAAGGCAGAAAGAAGCAAGGCTATTACCTACTTTGCTTCTCTGTCTAGTAAAGGCCACAGAACTCCTTGAAGGTTTTTTTATGATTCTATATATTTCAGCAGACCTTTCAAAGCTAATGTTGAGCTATCATGATAGCAAAGCCACACAATATTTAGTAAATTGCTCACATTGCTTAGCACTCTTATGGTTAAAAAATTCCTCTTAATTTCTGGCATGAATTCATCTAGCTTTGACCTCTAGATGTTAGATCTTGTTTTATGTACGTCTTTGTTAAACTGAAGAGCCCTCCATCAAATTCTGTTTCCTCTGAAGTTTCTTGTATGCTGTGGTCAAGTCGATCCTTAACCTTTTCTCTATTAAGCTAAACAGGCTGAGCTTCTTGAGCCTCTCACAATTGTTTTCTAATCCTCACAGTGTTTTCGAGTCCTTTAGCCATTCCCTTGGCTTTTCTCTCTAATTTATCAAAAACGTCTTTAAACATAGGCACCAGAACTATTCCATTAGTGGTCACAACAGTGCCATAGAAAAAGATAATATAACTCAGGCTGGCCCCTGCGTACATATCCTAAGGACTGAAGTTACCCCCCAGCTACAGAGCTACCATGTAGCCACCATCCTGCCATGGTCCTTCTGGAGCCATTTCATTCCTGAAAAGAGTCATCTCCTTCTATGACCATTCCCTGGACTCTGTTTACCCAAAGTTGTAATTTTCCACTTCCCCTGGCTCATTGTTATCGTTGTGCATCAGTGTCCTGTCGTCACAGCCTTCCCAGTCTGTGTCAGCAACAACTTCATGTTTTCTAACAGCTATTGAAAATGTTGAACAGCACCCATCCACCCAGGAAATAATGCTTCATTCCCAAATTCTCAGTAAAGGTTCCCCATATAGAGTAAAAGATCACCAGCTGCCCCACCATCCTGCCTTCCTAAGAAAATTGTGCATGGGAAAGGACAGAGAAGAGACAATACCCTTATCTCTACCTGGCACTTTACGTGTCATGTCCACTTTGGTGTGGGATTTTTCATTCTCTTTTTTTTTTTTCTGCACTGTCCTGAGAAAGTACATATACATGGTTCAGAGACGGGAGAGTGGGAAACTGTCACCTCTACCAAGGAAGAGTTAAAACTTGTCTGCCTGATAAAAGGATGTGTGCTAAAGCCAAGACAGGTTTTACCAAGTGAAGACCATTTATAGGAAGAGCAATGCTTGCTTCTTTATATTTAGATTTGCTGTTTTTTCTAGTGTTACTGCAGCTTTCTGAGATTGACAGGTTGCTTGGTGTTTATCGTTAATTATTAACTTTAATTTATTGTTAATTATCATGTCATTTTCACTGTGGAACTACTTTGGTACTAAAGAAAGGGGGAGAATCCATTTGTATGAGTAAAATTATAGGCTTGTCCTGAGGAACTGTGGGAAGGCTTTTTCAGAAAGTAAAAATAATAAAAAACCCTCACCAGTTTTAAATTATTTATTGCTATCAGTGCATTTAAATGCATTTCCCTGTACTAGCCATAACATTTATTTTTCTCAATGGTTTTCAGTAGTTCTGGGAACTGTTTTTCACAGAAATGTCTAATTATTATCATTGGTAATTAAATTTATTTATTATGTTTTGCTGTTGCTGAAGGAGATTCTCGTGCCTTTGACACGCATTCTTGTACACGCTCACCAAAGATGAATGGAGATATAATTAAATTCCAAAAAAATTGTCAGTGTTGACATTGTTTCTTTTTCATGGGGCAATTTGTAACCATCTCTGATTTTTGCCCAATTTAAAATTTATTTCATTTGTTTTCTCTTTTGTAGAATTTGAGCATACTTTTTTTTTGCCTTGGTCTCCTCTACCCCTCCCCCTTCCTTTTTTAAAATTCATTCCCATCCACAAATTGTCATTTTTTATTCTAATAACTTTGTAAGAAATCTTGCAAAGCACCAGCTCCAGACTTGTCCTTCACCTCTTTAGCCAAAATTTGTTATTTCCATTTTGCAATTTGAAAAAATGGGTGCAATGGGAAAAGAGAAGGTGAAATGAACAAGTGGGAAATAATTTTTGCCCCCCAAAAAATACAATATTTTGGTTGTAAAATACAAAGAGAATTTTTTTTTAAATAGAGAGAAAAATGAGAGAAAGGGAATTTTAAAACTTTCAGTTCAGGGGGGGAAAAAATTGAAGTTTTGAACAAACAGAGGCATATTTGCAGAAAGGCAAGGTACTGAGATGGGTAGAAAAAGCAAAATGAGAAGGAATTTTGGAGGAAAAAGAAAAGCTGTAAATGGCAATTTATTTTTTTTTTTTTTTTTAGTGCTTGCTGTCTGCTCTTCTTTCATAGAGCATTAGGACACACAAGGGGTTAAAGGTCCAGGAAGAGAGCTAGGGAAGAAAAATCCCTCTGTTAATTGATCTGCCTGTCTGGTGACGAGGGCCAGCTGAAGCTTGTCAGAAACTGTATGAGCTGAATCAAGCTTGGGGCCCTAAGTAAAATACAGACACCTGGAGTGAGGAGGGGCTGGCTCGCACTGTGCGCGGCTATTTAGCTGTTCTTTTAATGTAGGCAGGGAAGGGAAAGGGTCAAGCAGTGCTGAGCCTGAGCTTGAGAGATGTCAAATAGTTTTTCCACTGAAAAGAAACAAGGCTAAAGCCTGTTAATGGCATCTAATGCTATTATTGTGAAAGTCTGTGTGTACTTGTGGGCTTGCTGCTGTATGTTGGAGGCACGTTTTGGCAATTGAGGAGGCATTGTTGTTTGATAGTCTTACCCACAGGCATGTCACTGGGCAAGCAGCAGTGGAAATTCAGAGCGAAATCTGCACAACTTGATTTCAATTCACGCTGCTCAGGGCAATGTGCTCAGGGGGGATCCTTTACCTCCTGCTCTGCTTTCCTTTCCAAAGGATGAAGTGATCCAGAGTGCATCCTAAAAAACATTTTTCTTTCTCCTTACTCTTGGTTCTGCCTCCAGACGCCTCCGCCGATGCAATCTGGCTAGGATTCTGCATGCCACTTTGTTTGACCCTGATGACATAAGTTGATGCATGTACTTTTGAACCTTCCCAAGAATGAATAATATCCCTGCAATAAAATGAAATCCTAGCATTTTTAACCCACCAAGCCCCTGTGATTGTTGGGGCCAGGCATGTCAAATGGTGGCTCAGCCGATGGACTCTCGAAATGGAGTGGATAGATTTCAGCCCCTAAACAAATAAGCCATTGAGACCTGGCAATAGTCCACTTTTTTCCTGATACCTGTGATGAGCACATTCGAAACACTGAAAGCTTTTTTTCATGGTTAGTTGGAGGAAAGAGAGAGGACATAAAAGGTGAAAAAGAGCGGAGAGACTTGAGACTTCAGATTTTAAAGGTAGCAAGTACCCTAGGAAATCTCAGGGGCTGGGGACGGCTCGCTGGAACTAAAGTTGTGAATCATCAGGGTTGCTTTGATTCTTCTGCGTTAGGTATAACTTAAAATAGGTCTTTCCCTCCCCTTTGTCCTGAGTTCCCAAAATACTACACTTCAATTAGAGATGGGCCTCAAGGTTACACCAAGTTCAGACTTCCTCCGATTTTAGTGAGGTCAAACCCGGAACTTTATTTGGGGATTTCTGTGCTTTTCGAAGATTTCCATACACCTGGTTGATCCCAGGCCATATAAAGGAGGACCTAGACACAAATGAACTGCATCCTCATTATTAATGTAAGATCTTAAGCTTTAGTTATGCCATTCCTGCAGCTTTCCCATTTGGTGTCCAGACATGCCAAGCGCAGACCACAAGTAGACATGAGCAGAGCCCTTTTCTCCAAGAGAAGCCGCCAAGCTTCTTAAAGTCCTTAAACCCCGACAAGGTATTGTGAAATACTGAAATGATCTTTTCTGGAGAAGGATTTTACTTACATCAGGGTGCAGAAGGTTGAATTCGGCTGAACCAGTGTGATAACTCTGCATGACTGAAATAGAAACTGCCAGAATTTGTGTGTATTATTTGTTGGATGCCATGAATCCTTTTTACTCTGGGCTTCTATTCACATCTATCAATGGAATAGAAGGTTTACCTAAACATGGTAAATTTACATATTTATATTTAAATATCGCATTGTAAATGGCAAGGACAAGTAAACACGCATATTGGAGGGAGATTAGGTCTCTCCTTGATTAGGCCATTGTTTTAATTTTAAAAAATCAGGTTTCATATTTTTTCATTCATTTAAAATGATAAGACTCCCTTGAATCTGTCTTTCACACTTCAATTTTGTTTTGTTTCTTGAAGAGAGGCACTGAGGAGAACTGATTGCGGTTATTCTTGACATTTTAAATGGCCATCCTTTTTCTCTTGGATATGGTACCCAGATGTATAGTTAGAAAGTTAAAGTGGCTCAGCTAAAGATAAGGATGCTGTGAACTTCAGTTTTACAACTCCTGCCTTGGCCTCCCAGCCCACCTGATTTAGTAGGAATGAGCTTGCCCAGCTCACAGAAATTCAGCCCAGGGGGAAAAGGAGGGGGCGTTGTGGAAATAACAGTACTCCACAGACCTCTGCTCCAAATGCATGTGGAAAACTGCTTGACCGGAATGTCGAGAGCAGCCCTGGCTCTGCAGCCTCCCCTAAACCAGGGGCTTGGAGGAGCTGCCCACGGTAGGGAGGCTGAGCCTGAGCAGTGGTAGGGGCAGGAGCTGGAGAAATACAGGAGATGTTGAAGATGATAAGAGGAAAGCATGGGGAACAGATTACCTGAGCAGAATATTTTAGCTTAATAAAAAAAAAATAATAAATAAATCCACAAGCAACCCACTCCTCTAAGATTTCAGTCCTCTGTATGAGACTGTTGAAATTTATACAAGAGAGAGAGACATAAGGAAAGAAATTGTTTATTTGTTTGTTTGCCTTTATAAAACCCATTTGGGAGGAACATCAACAAATATACCATACATCAGTTATCTGCCTTATACCAGTTACACTGCTGCTGGAGACATCTTTTGTTAGAAATTAATGTATGTAATAAAGTTTTACATTTTTCATATGTTTTGAAGTATGTGGGTCATAATTCTTTTGACTGCATAATTACTTTTTCTACACAAGAAAAATGAGGTGCTTAGTCCTAAGTAAATAACCTCAAAACAAACCAAGAAAAACAGTTGCATCTTTTTTATCTTCTGGGTCTTGCACAATAAATATTTTGTTAGAAACTTAAAAAAAAAAAGTTATATATTCTCAATATAATTTCACTTAAAAAATCCCCAAGATCCTCTAGAATCACACTGTAAAACACACTGAAGTTAGAGTGGAAAAGAAATGTATTATTTTGTGACATTTCTAGGTGCAGATGAAAATAATACTTATTGGAAGTATTTGCCTGGTTCATCATTTTAGGTTTTCCTCTCTTCACTTCTGGACCATCAAAAAGCTCCAGTAAATGAATTTCACTAGATCCAAGAACATTTAGTGCTCTTGCTTCTCTGCCTCCATTCCCTTTAACTGAGCCTGAAGCCATGACTAAAGAGCCAGGGTGATATGCAGATGCATGAGAAGGTCAGTCCAGTTGAACCAGCAGGCAGTGGAAAAACTCCCTCTGCAAATCAAACTGCCTTAATTTTGATTGCTAATGGCAGACATTGGAAAATGGTATGATAACCTCTCAAAAATAAAAGTCTGGCTTATATATCATCCCAATATAAAAGAAGGGGCTGTGCTCTGGGTTTTTTTGCCAAATTCAGGACCCTTTTGTTTTTGATGTAGTTTTCTGAGATTTCTGGATAATGCTAAATGGGTTTTGTGAACCTCTCTCTCTTTTTTTTTTCTTGGGCATCAGAAACTTTCTAGACAATTTTAAAGAAAATGGGATTTGCAGAGATGGCAGCAGCAGCTTAGGTTCCCCAACCTCTAAACAACTGTATATATATGGGGTGCAAGTGGTTGCTCTGGCCATGTACCACTGGCAGCAACTCAGTCCCTGAAGGAAAGGAGCCCTGGAAAAGGTCATAGCCAGTTTGCCATTTCTAATCCTTAAGCACCGAACTAATGTCAACTCAGGGTCATGTAAATACAGATAGGAAAAGGGGAGGAAGGAATGCTTTAGGGAAAAAAATCAAGATACAGGGTTTTTAAAACTAAACTGAAATAAGCAACTCTTTATCAGAAATCAGGGAGTCATACTGGGTTTGGCACTGGCTTAAATAAATCAATTAAAGTACTGATTTAAGTTAAACCAATATGCTTGCAAGGCCTTAGGTTTTCATCTTCTGAAGACTTATGTGCATGCTTGGCTGAACAGTGGGAGTGATTATCTGTGTAATTCATTGTAGGAATACGGCCCTATTATTTAAGGATTCAGCTGTATAACATACTCTATATTTGCAGACTGTTGCCTCTGTATGGGGCTTCTGTAGATTTGGAGCCACTTTCTCTGGGTAAAATGCATTTTCAACTCCTCCACCCACCCCTTTATTCTGCTCTCATGGTCGTGGCTGTTGTCGCTTCCTCCTCATCTGCAGGAATTGCACTGGTGCTGCTGGTGAGGGACGTGCCACTTCTGTGGAGCCAGGACATTTTTTATAAATATGTAAATAAAATTTACCTTCCTTTGCTGACCCCTTGAAGGGCCATTTTTGGCCTGCAGCAAATATTTATGGGTGAGCTGTAAACCCCTGAAACTGAGGGGTTATAGTGGAAATGCTGACAGAGTATTAAGAGACCTTTAACCCTTGGTTTAGCTGGCCCTGCTATAATTACAGGTCTGTCTGTTATTTTCAATAGCACTCGTCATGACCTTGCCTCTATTTTTTAATTATAGTAGAAGTTGTGAAGGGAATTATTACTAAGTTGGGGGTTCTCCCTCTCTCTGAATTCAATCTTCATTAAACATGTAAAGCCTGAAGAGGCAGGATTGGGCTAATAGCCTTTTCCCTCCCTTTTCCCTCCCTCCTTTCTGGACTGGGATTCAAGTTGTGCATAAGCCCTGAGTAAAAGCCGTGTGATTTGAGCCTCCCAAGTCCCCTGTGAGCACTGAAACTGCTGTACAATAAGCATCAAAGGTTAATGAACAAGAGAAAAAAAAGTGGGTGTTTTATTTGGTAATGATTCTGGTACTCGAAATCCGAGTGGAAAAGATGAGATCCAGGAGAAGGCAGCCTTTTCTTTTTTCCTTCCCTTCTTTTTTTTCCTAAAACCTCTATGTCTGGAGGAGGCAGGTCCTGTCAAACCCCAGAAATGTCTGTTTAGGAACATTTGTGATCACAAACAACTGGGCCATAGCTTGCAGCTTAAGGAGACCAGCTGGAATACATTTTTCAAGCAGTACTGTCAGTCCCTGCTCTGGCTCCCCCCCCCTACTTTGGAGAGGGAGGGAGCTCACTGGGACGATGATATCCAGCCCCTTTCACTGCTGACCCATGGCAGTTCAGTGAGCTGCTGGCACTCAAGGTGGAAAAATGCCCCATTCTCATGGGCTGTGCAATGTCCCACTGGGTTTTCCCAGTTGGCCCCTGCAGAAGTTCCCTCAGCCTGGGCTGCCCAGACTTAATGAGGCTGAAGTTGCCCACCAAATCTGCAGTGTGCAGGGAATCCCCAAGGAACAGGGATGTTTTACAGCTTGGTGTATCATTGCTAAAGGGATGATAGAGGGATGTATGTTTCCCTGGTGGATGAACAATTCTAAGCAGCCCAGCAGTGGCCTGAAAATCTCCACAGAGGTGACGGCAGCAGCCATCCCCAGTATCACCATGAGACTCTCCTGAGTCAGCATGGTTAGAGCAG
This sequence comes from Petroica traversi, assembly GCA_025920805.1. Classification (NCBI taxonomy): domain Eukaryota; kingdom Metazoa; phylum Chordata; class Aves; order Passeriformes; family Petroicidae; genus Petroica; species Petroica traversi. Next base: position 1,963,612 of record JAHLSL010000058.1, on the reverse strand, counting down.
TGGAGGGGCCACATATAGTCTGGAGAAAGGGAGATCCATCATCCTAAAGTTGTAGTCTTTTGGGATGAGCATTGGCTTTTCTTATCATGGAATTGACAAAAGCTCTGTATTTCGTGTATGCAAACCCCCTGACACTGAAAGGAGGCATGCAGAGAGAAAAGTCATGGAAGGGGACAACAGATCCTTGCATTGCAGCACAGGCAGGTTAAAAACAAAAGGATTGCAAGAGATGTACTTCAAATCAGGAATTTTCCTGGGATCCTCTGGCTTCCTGCTCATATCCTCAAAATGAGCCCCAGGAAGGGTATAGGCTTTGTGTTGGCCCTCATGCCCCTGGGGAAGGGGGACCTTGGTAGTTCTTTCAATATCTCCCCATCAGATCCACAAATTAAACTTGTGGAGCAATTTAGGTATTTTCTTTTTTAATAGGAGTGATGGATTGGCCTTCAGTGGCTGAATGACCTTTCTGTTCCAGTCTAGGCAGCTGCAGAAGGTTTGAGAAACATGACTGGATCAGGCCCTTAGGAAATGCTTTCACTAAAGCACTTTATGTACATTTGGGGAGATCATGAATCACTGGGCTTTGCAGATAACTTTACCCTTAAAATATAGGCGATTATTTTCATTTTAATATTTACTCAGGTAGGATACAAAGCGTGTGGCCATGAGGCGTAGCGCGGCAGTGAGCGATGGCTTGTCTGCATTGTTTATAGATGAGTAATTAGAGCTGCTGTGCTGAGGCTGTGGGATGGGGACCAAACTGGCTGGATATTTATTTACATGACTCAGTGAATGAAACTGAGTTGGAAGCATAACTTATAGGTGTTATTCTTTGTCTCCTCACTTCAGCCCCCCTGCCCCAGAAAAAAAAAAAAAAAAGCAGTTTTGGAGAATCCATGGCTGCTTCATGCTGTACCTTCACTCTACTCATTTTGAGCACCATGTTACTTTATTGAGGTGAAAGGAAAATGAATTAGCAAAAGCTGGCACAGGTAATTAATATTGTGTGGGTGAGAGAGGGAGAGCACTTTTTAAATGGCTTGCATTACATTCATAAATCTGTTCTGTGGTGTTCACTGCTTGTAGTTATGGCTAGAGATGCTCATCTGCCCCTCATCTTCCACTGCATGCCAATGACTGCCTTCTCCAGTTTGATGATGTTGAGTATTTTACCTTGAATAATTTAGACCTTAAATTAAGTATTTACACCTAAGTATTGCTGATATGCAATTATCAATGAAAGAAACAGCTTCTCGTTGATCAAATGTGTGAGCTTTTTTCTGGGAAAGTTGAGAATTTTGAGAGACAAAATTTTACAGAGAAGTCACCTCTGTAGGTTTAACCAACCTTATCAGTGCTTTCCCAGAATATTTTCTCCTGCTTTCAAGTATACATTGACATGGAAATTATTATTGAAAGCAGGACTTAAATTAAGGCATTATTCCAAGAACAAAAACCCATCTATTTTTTTCCGTAGGCATTTGGATTTTAGGCCACTGAAAAATGTGTAAAGTGTATGAAAATGTAGACCCTTGGCTCCACAATGAAAATAGCATTCCTATTCCCAAACTGGTTATTAGAGTGGGTTTCCTCTTTTCCACCTGCTTCAATTAAATCAATAACCTATCTGTACACTATCATGTTAGCTTTTAAGGGGGAAAGAATCACAAGGGAAGTGTGCCATAGGAAGGTTAAGTTTACATATGGTGGCACAAAAAGAAAACACTGAACTGGGACTGGAGTCTCACCAAATATTGGGTTGTTTTGGTTTATGTGCTTCTTTACACCTAGCTCTTCTTTTGCATAGATAAAATGCTGAATAGCAGGTTGCTGTTTTCGTATACCTGTCCAAAACACATGGACTTATGTTTACAAATCAATCACAAGTATGTCCATGCTATAAGCCAGTGTTTATTTCCTTGTTTTCCTCAATGTTGACAGTTGGATTGGCTCCATTGCTACATATTATGAATATTGCCTGTATATCTTTCCTTTTAAAATGTATTTTGGCTTTATTATAAGTATCTTCACAAATCTGGAGAACTAAACAGGGGAAAGCCTGAGCAGGCCAGTAGAACTCTGTGTGTCTCTTAGGTAGCTGCCCTGTGGTGAAGTGACCTGTGGATAACTTAGCCAGGTTGCTTGTTCTCCTACTGCTTTTTTTTATCTAAGTACTTCTGCCCTTTCCACTTCCCATAACATACCAGCACTGGTGTGGATATACATATGCACAGAAGCAGTACTGGACCATATTCCTCCTTTGTAAGTCTATTAAACCATAAACCAAGACCAATCATACTTGAAAGTGGGATCTGCCTTTTCTTTCTTTCTTTCTTTCTTTCTTTCTTTCTTTCTTTCTTTCTTTCTTTCTTTCTTTCTTTCTTTCTTTCTTTCTTTCTTTCTTTCTTTCTTTCTCTTTCTTTCTTTCTTTCTTTCTTTCTTTCTTTCTTTCTTTCTTTCTTTCTTTCTTTCCTTTCTATCTCTCTCTGTTTCTCTCTCTGTTTCTCTCTCTTTCTCTTTCTCTCTTTCTCTCTTTCTTTCTCTCTTTATCTCTCTCTTTTTCTCTCTCTCTCTTTTTCTCTCTTTCTCTCTCTCTCTTTCTCTCTTTCTCTCTCTCTCTTTCTCTCTCTCTCTTTCTTTCTCTCTTTCTCTCATTCTCTCTTTCTCTCATTCTCTCTTTCTTTCCTATGCTATCTGTTGCTACTTAACATTATACTTACTGTTGTTGAAGGCAGTTAGTTTTGGGGTTTTTTTTAATATTGAAAACATTCAGAAACATTTATTTACTTTCTGAAGGCAGCTATTTACTCTACTGTAATAATTTGTAAATTCCCTAAATGCTATAGGGATATTCTTCTAGCTAACTCTGGCTAAAATAAAATATAACAAAGGAAACAACTGGCTGTATGTTAGAGCAGGTCAGGAAAGGGGCAAGTTGATTTATGCTTCCGAATGCTCCAGTGCCATGAAGCATTTAAAGGCACACTGGCTTGCAGGGACGTGAGGAGTCCTCAGTTGCCACTGGCAGGCACAGCAGAGCAGCAGCCCCCACACTGGCCTTGGGAGGAGGCTGCACTGCACTGCCCACACCATCCTGTACACAGAGATGCTGCTGGTCCCAATGCAAAAGCCAAGACTCAGGGGAACTCATGCTTTTGAGTTATTTATCTGCTTCCTGAAATCCTACATGATCTATCCAAGTGCCAAAGTAAACGAACAAATCACATTTTTTAATGTTTTGCTCATTTTGTTTGATAGAATGCCAAGAGAGAAATTTCAAGGGGTCTACAAGTCATTCAGGTGAAAGAGTGACTTTCTGTTTTTCATGTGAGTAGAATGCAAATCTATAAAGCATTAGGAGTCTTTATTCAGAGTTTGAACTTTAACATTCCTCAAGCCTCAAATTTTTAATCTTCAAAAGAAAGTAATCATTTCATGGCGAGTTATGAAACGTGAATTATTTATTCCAGCAGTAAATATGTAATTAGGCATATTTTGAAAATCTGTAATTAATCCCTCACCCCTTAAACCCATAAGAAATGCTAATATGCCTCTGAGGTAAGGCAGGTTTCTATAAAGGGCATTATGTAAGCTGTTCTGATCTGTTGTATAATTATGTTTGCTGTCTGTAGTGGAAAAAAATCCTGGTGATAATTTGTTGTGGAGGAAAGGGAAGAAAAAGCTGCACTTCTCACTGAGTGGGAGGCAATTATTAAATGGCAATATATCCAATGCTTTTCATTTGGTTGGATTGCGTTTCAAAGTGTGCAGTGCATGCATTAGGCAAGAAAATCAAAGCTGCTTGTTTTATTCCTACAAGATACAGCAAACTATCAGCCCTGCCTCAATAACCCCATAGCCAAGGAGCTATTTTGGCCTGTCTACACCCACAAGTAACTGTTGTTACTCTTTTATTCTCTTGTTCCAGTGTCTTCCCCAGTGAATTTTTCCTAAAAACCAGGGAGGTCTGGAATCCAAGCAATATCTTTTGAACCATGTTCACTTTTTCATCTTGCATAATGATATCAGAGTATAAAGAAATATGACCAAAAAAATATATTTATATTTTACATATATATGAAGTATGTCTTTCTGGCTTGCTTTTGCAGCAAGGAAGTATGTTGAAAAGTAAAGTTATCTGACCAATTTTACCATTGTGGAAAGCCCATGGGTTTTGCTAAGTTCGAATATGGTTTGAGTTTGAAATGACTAGGCATATTTTACGAACCTTTCACTACCAGCAAGCACCAGAGCTCTGTCACTTTGCTGTAAGAGTCTCTTGTTGATATTTTAACTTCATTGAGAGGACAGGGACAACCTCCTTCTAGAGTTGATGGAAGTCATTTTGGTCAAAATTGGGCATTTTGGCACTTAGGGTCGGACTTACGGGGCTCTATCTGGGGCCAGTACACATCAGAAAAGATTATTCAAGTTTTCTCAAAAAACAAGCAGACAAGTTCATGCAGATATGTTCATTGCTGATTAGTGAATACAACCACAGAAGCAGTAGCTTGCTGTTTTCCAAAGCAGAATACGAAGGGAAAGATTTTCTGTATGATGTGGACTGTTTTCAGTACTTAACCATTCTCAAAGTCCTAATTACAGAGCTTATTAGTTCATTATTTCCTCACTCCCATCAATGGTGGTATGTGGCAATTTTATCTCCTTTTTCTCCATGCACCTTTTTATTTTTGTCCCAAGGCAAGAACCTTAGGTCCCAGCACAAGAACCTACAGCCTCAAAAACGTCTGGCTTTAGAAGCCCTCTGAAGGAGACACTTTTAAATGTGTCCTGAACTTGTCCATCACACTTGAGAGCAGGCAGCACATACACTTGATAAAGAAAGTCAACCAGAATTAGGGCATCAATATAGCAGATGTACATCCATTTTTCCTCTGAAATGTGGGCAACTTCATGTTATAAGGGTTGTAGCTCCTAAAACTCTACAGCAAGAAGAAAGTGCCTGTAGAAGCTAAAAAATACCCATCAGGCTGCTCCTCAACAGGAACATACGCCTGAGTCAAGGACATTAAATGATAGAGGACCACTGAAGTAAACATGGCTTTTTGTAGTCTGAATTACTTTAAATGCAGTATTCTGTAGAAGCTGTTGACCTCCTGGTGAATTTGTCATGAGTATTTTAATGTTTGTCATCTTTATTAAAGACCTTGGAGATGTGAGATGATGTGAGGATCCCAGATTTTGTCTGAATCAAGCAAATGTACCAACAGGGAAGATGCTGCTTCACTGGGGAGAAAGTCTGTGAAAATATACCCTGCTGCCTTGTGGTTTTTGTTCTGAAAGCCTTTAATGCTTAAGCACTCTCTTAGGAGAAAAAAAAAAAAAAGGCATTTCCAGGGAGTCATTTATGCCACCTTAAATAGATGTGTTGGCTTTTCCATACCCATTAGCCCACAGCAAATGACAAGACATCTAATTTTCTGGTGCATGAATAGTTGACTGAAGCAAGTAGAAGCCCAGGTCAAGCTCTGAGAGAACTTAGCCCAGATGGCAATTACAAAGAACTTCATTGAAGTTTTATTATTTTTAAGACCAGATGATAATTTCTGGGGTCCTAAATGATGAGAATTCAGCACTGGCATTTGGCAAAGCTATGTCTGCTTATTTTTATTTCAATTACACATAAGTCTAAAATAGTCTTGTTTGTATTTTAAGGCACAGTAAAGAGGGAGTATAAATTCCCATAAAGTGAGCTTTTCAATGAGGTTTCATTTCAGTTTTCAGCTCATTTTGAGAAGTGAATTTAGAATAGAAGTGCTGCCAGTGGACATTATAACCAAAAGTATGCTGGCTTCAGCAATGGAGAGATAAACTTCTGCTCAGATGGTGCTTTTGGTGCAGAGAAGTGTCTGTGTCAACAAAACAATCCTCAAAAATGTAAAAGACTGCTGCAAAGAGGAAAGGAGTAATCAAATCTCTAAGCCTCTTGAAGATAGGACAAGAAGTAATGAGCTTAAATTGCAGTAAGAAAGATTCAGGTTAAAACCCTCTTGTGATAAGAACAGCAATGCAAGACACTGCCTGGGGAGGTGGCAGCATTTCCAGCACTGAAAGCCTTAAAACCCCAAAGATAAGCATTCTGTCTGGAATGACACAGGTGCCATGGGCCAGGGACAGCACTGGTGACCTCTGGAAATCCCCTCCAGCCCTTTGAGGTGATGACTTTTCAGAGTTATGCACTTTGGGGTGGTCTGCAGTGTGAAGCTCTGGGAGAGTTGTGCCTGTTGGAGATTTTCATCTGTGATAGAGGCTCCATGTTGTTAGGTCTGAGGAGCTCTAAAGAAGGATAAATGAGTTTGAAGGAACTTAGAAGAAACCCACTAGCATGCCTAGTTTCAGGAAAAAACAGTTTAGGCAAATTGGGTACCATGAAGTCCAAGGCTTTCAATGGACCCCCTCCTTGTTTTTCTGATTCACTTTCAGGGTACATCACTGATCACCTTTCTTGTTGGCCACAGATATCCCTGAGTGTAAAACTAGGAGATTCAGAGCATTTCATTTGCACCATTCAGCAAAACAGGATATTGCTAAAACCTTGAGGAGGGGGAAAAAGCGATGGGCATGGGGTGAAATGCAGTGAAAGGAGTAAGGAAATTGAAGTGTTAGGAGCCTTTAGAGGGCAGTAAGAATCCTTGGAGGGGAAAGATAAGGCAAAAAAAGAAGGCTGTAGTAGATGAGAGATGGAATAGGGTGTTAAAACAGGAGCTGAAAGGAAATGTTCCAGGATTTTGGTTGACAAACCTCCCGACCACACTGAACTTCCCAGGTATTGTTTATACCTGACTGGTTTCTCATAATGCCCATGAACAGAGCTTTTGCTGATAAGCTCTGGTGAATAGTAGTGGTATGACAAATATGTTTCTACTTGGCCCCTGCCAAGCTATTAGTGGAAGTTTGGTGTTATTTGTCTTTTAAACTCAGGATGGTGTGATCTGGTTTTTTTAGTATAAACATAAGGACTCAGTAAAACAAGTGAAACCCAAAAACCTTGAAATGCTACCAAGTGCTTTCCTGCACCATTAAATGGTTTCTCCCTGAGGAAAGAAAGAGATTCCTGGTCCCAAAGTGTAAATTTGTGTATATGTTCATCCATGTTTGTGTGTTGTACAGCACCACAGCCAGGGTGCATGTAACCTGAAGGAAGAGTTGTAAGCAATGGGATGAGTCCATGTGCCTGCTGCTCTGGAGGCTGCTGTCACCTCCACAGTCCCAGTCTCAGAGACAGCTTGAGAAAACTTTGACTCCCAGGCAAGCTGGGAATTTGCTCCACATGAGCAAATCATGTCTGAATTTTCCCTCTTCACACTGCAAGGAAAGCTCTCAATTTTATTTGCCAGGTGTTTCTCAAAGTGGTATCCTCTACTCTATAAAAAATGCTCTTACATCATAATTCATTAAACATTTGCTGTATGATAACTCCATGGCACCATTGCACTGCAGCTTTCTGTGTTTAGTTGCTCAAAGTAAAATTGCTTTTATACTAATATGACTGCATGGGGCAGATTAATGTGCTGCTGCACATAAACGTTTGCCTTGCCAACTGGTCCTAGTTAGTTGGTTTGAGTGGAAAACCATGAAGGAAATTTGAAGTAAGAAGGAAAGAAATCTAAATCCAGGATCTAACAAAATGTTAGCTGCTTTGCTAGCTTATCTGTGGATCCCCACTTCCCAAGTATGTTACATATAATTACTACATTGCTACATTTTTAATTATGTTTGTTTTCTTCCTTGCAGTGTCCATTTCTTACGTTTCTACTTCAATGTATATAGTACCCCAGCAACATCCACATTTATAATTACAGAAGATAAAGTTATAATATTCCTGAGGCAAAACTGCATTTTAACAACTGTGCTAATGTGGAAAACAACTTGTGCAGAATAAATACGCCCTACAATTAGTGGTACGCCGACATTTTTCATGGTTACCTTACATATAAATAAACTCAAGCCACTGACATTTTTCCTGAGGGCTTTTATCTCTGCAGCCCCAAAACTAGACAGATTTGTTGTAAGTAACACTATCGCCATAATAAGTTTGAAAGCCATTATTTTTTTAAAAATTCATCTGCTTTTACATCTGCATAGCTCGGGGCTGGGCCAGTGGGACTGATATTGTCTGTCTGATGAACCATGGGTGCGTCCTGGGCTCCCCAAAGCCTATCATTTGGCTGAGGCTAACAGGAGGTGACTGGGCAAAGCCGTTTCACCTGAGGGTGGGCCAGGTCACAGGTCACTTGTAATAGCTTCTCCATGCATCTCCAGACCTGTAAATGAGACCAGAGCCTGACTCACTCCACTACACTTTCTTTGTCTTAGTCGGATGCTCTAATCAAACAAATTATGTAGCCCGTGATCACAGCCACTGAGCCAGAGACGGTTTTGCAGATGTTTGTCTGGAGCCCTCCAAGCCCCCTCGACCATGCAGCGCTGCTTGAAAGAAAGAGCTAATGTTTTTCACCAAAGGTAATAAAAAGATTGTGGTCCCTTGGCTAAGCTGGCCTCAGAAAAACATCCCCAGAGATACCGTGGGACTCAGTTTGACACATGCAGCACAGCAAAGGGCAGATAGAGGAAATAATGAAGGCTCTGGCTGCCCCCAGTGTGGGGGTACACACACTCTGGGTTCTCCATGGAGCCTAAATGCTACATCAGTGAGAGAGTAGATGCACCTTACCTCTGGGTGGGATTACTCCCTGCTTGGGGTTTTATTTTCCTTTTTTTTTTCAAAGGGGAAATAGGCTGTGCTGGGCAAAAATCTCGTGGAAAGAAGGTGAGCCCAACCATAAATAACTGGACTCATCCAGCACCAATAGAGAAAAGCATACAGGCGTGGTTTGTTTATTGTAAAAGTCAGCCTTAGGCAAAGGATTTAAAACTGATCAGCCTGCTGCAAACATATTATATTAGTCTTGTATTTATTTATTGCACAGTCCTTTAGTTTTATTTATTGACTGTCATTTCCTACTGTACTGCAGGCAGTGCTGTCACTGTATTTTCTTAAAACTTTCACAATAAATTTGTAAACATTAAAAAAATCCCAGCCATCCCATATTTTTATCTGGTGTTTTCCAGATATTTTGGCTTTTGTAGAAGTAATGTCAGTTGTTTACTTGATTCTGACTCAAAGGAAAAAAAACAAACCACCACCCTAGGTACTTTCTGGTTTCAGATGTTTTGTGTGATTGTAAAAGAGAAAGAAACCAGTTTTGACTGAGAGAATGAGCTACTGCAAACAATCTGTTGTTAATATAGTCTAATTGCTAGTGATATTTTGAGAAAACAATTAAATTGGAAGTGGGGTTACTTGGGTGTTTATTGTCTGTGACAGCTTCTTTTGGAAACAGGCTCAAGGGCTGCCGAACTGAGGCTGTGATGATGTGTGAATAATACTTATCATCAATACAGAACCAGCCAGCAAAGCTGGGAATTACAAAATGGGCAAACTCACCTGTTAGACATGTCAGGATGGGCATGGAGCTGTTACATGGTCACAGGTGGGTCCTTCCTCTCACCTGTATTTGCACCCTGCAGCATCAATGTCCTTTTATTGCCCTAGGAGTTGGGTGCCTCCTGGATTTGAGCCAAAAAGTCTGCATAAATTTGGTTGTAGGAGGGAAAGGTTCCATATACTGGAAGAAATAAATTTGAACCATGAGTTTAACAGCTCAAGGGAAAAGTCTGGGCAAAATTCCCATGGATTTTCCCGCATCCAGGTTTTCACTGCTGGTTGTCACTGTGATTAGTCCAAGGTGTAAACAGACGTGCCCTTTGCAAGCAGACATGCTAAAAGAAGAGATTGTCACCCACCACCAGGCCTCCCACTTCTTCTTTAATACCCTCTGGTGGAAAACACCCTCTGTCCCTCCCCACCAGCAAAGTTGCTCACCTGGGTCCATCCAGCCCCATTTTGAACCCCTCCAGGCAATGCTCCAAAAACTTCTGCTGAGATTAAGCTATTCCTGTGCATCCTTCACCTGGGGGCTGCAGGCATCACAAAGAGGTTGAGTGGACATTAAACAGTTGCCTTGAGGCTACCAAAATGCTGTGAAGGTCTTGCATGGGGCAGTGATACAGTGGGGTCAGCAGTATTTAATTGAGTTCTTGTAATGCCATCACATACAAGCTACTATAGAAATGGCATTAGTGAGAAATGGTAATTTTCAGTTCAAAGAGGCTAGATCTTTGGAAATATGTGACATTGTCAAATGGTTACCATGGTTCAGTTACTGGAAGAGGTCATCACCAGCCCCAGCCCCCACCATCAGCAAATGCTGAGTAAATGCTCCTCAGTGTCAAGAGTCCAGGCATGGCAGAGAGGACTATTTATCCCCTTCTGTGTATTGGATGGTGAGCTGCAGAGTTTGTATTTGCAAGCTTTTTTATTGTGGCAGTAAGTCTAGGAAACACTTCTTTATATCTCCTATGAGAGCATTAGTGCTCACAATATCTTCTGGCTCCAGAAGCTGGAGATTTAGGAAAAACATCAACTGCCATCTAAGTGGGAACAAAATCAGATGAAAGGTTTTGACAGTGAGAGACAGTGTCTCAGGAGCTCTCTCTCAATTTTGTCCTCTCTGCAGAACTGCTTGCATCAAGACCTTAAAATCCCTCTGTAAAAGCTGTTTGTGTGAGAGCAGATGGTATTTCATTGTCTTTTGCTACTGATCTTGAATTATCAGCCTTTATAATGAAAATGCCAATTCAGCCTTGACTGTTCTGCTATAACTCTACCAGGACCACTATAATGCACACACCATATATACTGAATATTTATTATGGTACTGTGCATATTATTTATTGTATATGCAGCATATTTTGTAGGTGAAAAATGATACCTTATCTAAGTCAATGAGCATAACCCAGAAAAATATGGCAGAGTAATCATGTGATTCATAATTGACATCTGCTCTCCAAAGACTTGGACAGAATCTGAATTTTCAGCATACATTGGAAATGCTCTTCTGTTTGCTGGTCTGGGCATAACCATGCCACTGCTCTCTCCAGCAGTCTTCTGTATTTCCCTAATTCCCTGGGTACATACAAAAGCTGGGCTAGGCACATGCTGAAAATATTTCAAGAAGTTGCAAAAAAGTGCTGATGTCTTTCAATGTCCAGGAATAAGACAAGGAAGCAGATTTTTTTCTGTCCAAATGCTAATGAAGACCAGCCTGTGCTCATCCTCAGGGTTTTCATAGATTCACAGTTGGATTTTATGTGTACATGTGTGTTCATGTGAACATACCTTCTGCTCCAATCTCACCACTCTGTTGGATATCTCCACACAGCCTGGATGTGGCCAGACCAGCAAAACCTCTGCAACCTCATCCCCTCCAGCACTGACTCTTTGGTTCAATCCTATTGTTGACCCCACTTTCATAAATGTGTTTTTTCTGAAACAGCATACGAGTTCCTTACATGTACTTGGACCAACGTGTGGTCAAATTGCTGAGAAAAGAGGATTTGGGGTGTGGTGCTCAGTAGTTTTGGTAACCTTTTTGTCACTGCTTCTTCTGGTCATGAGAAGCTCATGAGGTAGTGGTGATCTGGCTTCATTCAGGTCCTTTTAATAGGTTGTCTCATCAGCCTAATTATTAAGCAGATTTCCAGATTTAATGTATCAATAGGATACACAGGCATCAGTGAACAACTCCCCATAGGAGAGGAAGGATGCAGAAAGACCCACAAAAAATACATATTAGGTAAAGACATGTCTGATCTACAGAGGCTTGACTGAGTTAATGGAGAATAGAAGGGCAGTGAACATGGAATCTGAGAAGTGAAGTTGTGGGAAATCCCTCTGTTCAACAAGAACCACAACTTGGAAAGCTTTCCTTTTGCCATCTTAGTTTTTCCTCCTTTTATGAATTCTTCAGTGTCTGCTACTGCATCTGGGAGAAATCTAGAAGTGTCCCAGCCCTTTGCAGCCTGGCTGCGATATGGCTCCTTGCACGTGTGGGAGGGAGGGCAAGGGGAGAGGAGAGGATGAGGAAGGGTTTGTCAGAATAAATAACAACGGAGACGGAGCAGGAGTTTTGGAACCAGCATCCAAATCACATTATCGATGGCATCTAGAGACGAGCCCACGTCTTTATTGGCACTGCTGTCACTGCAGGAATGTGGCCAAACTTGTCTCAGCATTTGAGATAGTCTTCCTTGTCAATGACTTTTTTTTTTTTTTGACAGATTATGCTCTGTTCATAGCACACTTAAAAGCAATAGCTGAAAAGAACAGGGGCTGCACCACTTTGATATGCGAAAGTCAATAAATTTTATGTATATATGAGGGGAGCTAATCCTGCTCTCACTGAAGCCTTTTGGAAGATTCCCAGTGACTTTGCAGAGACTTTTGAATTATAGCCAGCTCTTGCTTTTATTCCCCCCACCCCCGTGCCCGACATCAGGACTCAAGATTTTAATTCAAAATGTCACTGCTGTGCCTTGCAGCGCTGCAGGCTGGGACCCTGTCCCCAGCAGCCCCCAGCACTTTTCCCAGCAGCGAGGCGTGCAAGGAGCATGGCCCTTCGGCAGGCACAGCCACACCAGGGAGGTGCAAAAACATTGCAGGGCAAGGCCATCACCAACTGGCAGTTTTATACATCCAAAACTCACAAAAAAGCATACGTAATTCAGTTGGCTCAGTGAACTGCTGAGGAACCTGGATGCTGTTTGTAATGTGCCTGCTGTGGAATAAAATGTAGTAATTTTAGAGATAATTTTGAAATATTTCAGGTCCTCTAGGTATGCCAGATCAATGGGAATAAAGCCAGCAATCAGTGCTTTATACCTAAAAAACCAAATCTGGTTTGGTTATGCTGCCCCTGCCCCAGGAGAAGCTGGTGACCAGGCAGACAGGACGATGACTTTACTGAGAGCAGGAGAGGAATAAGGCTTGTGAATAGTGGCTGCAAAAAAAAACCTCTTTAAAAATTTGTTGGATTTTAATGAAAGTAGCTCGTAATGTGTAAGAGAGATAGTGCTGTTATGTCACAGTGGACTTGCTTGCATGTCCTGCCTGGGAGCTGTTGTTAAGGTTTGGAGTCTGTATCAGTGTGCCTTGGAACAGTGCTCAAATAGTCAGTCATTTTATAGACCCAGCATGTGCCCATACATATGGATAGGTAGAGATATGCACATACATTTATATATGTCTGTAAATCTGTATATACATATATGCATATGTGTGTACATATATATTTATAGACACACTGCATATTATTGAATATACATGCTATACCTTTGTATGCGTGCATGCTTATGTATATATGCTTAGACTTCTATGTATTTTTATGAGAAAAACAAACCATAAAAAAGAAAGAAACTTAATGTAGATAACTAACAAAAGATAATAAATACACATATATGGGTCAGTTTTAAGAGGCTGTGACAGTCATGTTGTGACCAGCCTCCCCAGGAAGAATTCTACAAATGATAATTGGAAATGGGCTTTGAAAAGTGTCTGGGCTGCCTTGGTGGGGTGGTGCAGTCAGCACCTGACACCCCCAGCACCACTCACACTCCAACTCTTCAACAGTGAAAGTGGTTTCAATATGTGAATATCAGCTTTAGGTATGTTTGGAAGTTTAAAAGTGAATCATCATTTCCTAACGGTCCTGCCTCCTAAATACTTCTACTCCACTTGTTATCACATCATTTCAGCATCCTAGAATGGTACTAGGAAACATCAGTCTTTGGCCAAAAGAATCTGAAGTGCATTTTCTGGGTGCAGAATTAAGTTTCTTCCCAGGGATATTTAGTTTTGATGACTGTCTTCTAGGTAAAGCACAGATTGGCTTCTCCTGCCAAAAGAAAGAGAGCAATATTTGTCCTGATTTCTGATGGCAGTTGTTGGCATGTTGCTTGGAGTGGCTGGTACCCTGCTTATGCAAATTCTATTCAAGAAAAGAAACATACTGGGTGGAAAAGTAATAATGAGAAAATTGATAGCATTTCTGAAAGTCAAACAAGCATCTCTGACTTCACTGTGTCACCTGGCTAATGCTGAAAGCTAATACTGAGCCTGATTTTCACAGGGATAAACCCAAACCACAAAACATGGCTGATGCAAGCAAGTCACAGTGATAGCCAGGCACTAGCTTTTGCCAAAGCTTTTTTCCCAGCTTGGACAGATGCTCCATGCAGTTCTGCCCCCCCAAAAATGAAAAGCAGAGATTACTTCAATATCTGACAGGCTCAAAAAAAAAAAAAAGAGAAGGAGTGGCTTGATAGTAGGGACTCAAATTGCTTTGTGCTTCTCAGGAAACAGCATGATTCTCCATGGTACTCTGTTCCTCCAGCATGTGCCCACAGGTGCTGTGAGCTGTGGGATCTCAGCTGCAGGAATTCCTTCACCAGAGGAGCTCTCCTGGGCACAGGAAATTTTTCTTTTCCCCTCAGTTCCTGACTTAAATTTTCAAGCCCTTGCTCCTGAGCCAGAGAACAGCACAGTCCTGTGACAGTGATGTGGGATGCCCATCCCTGTGGACAGGATAGGAGAGTGATTAGCAGGCCATTTCCCAATGTTTCTCAGATGCCTTCGATGAATGAGAGGGTGAGGTGGGGACGCCCTGGAGATGTCAGAAATGCCAACAGGCTGATTTAACCATATAAATAAATGGTAGGTTCCTCTGGCACTGCCATCACAAATAATTAAATGGTGCATTTGGATTCTAGGACACCAAAATACAGAGGGATATGAGAGAGTGACATGTATGTATTTGTCCCAAATCATATGTTTATCTTTATTCCCCGCTATGCAATTAAAGAGTCATTAATAACCATATGACTAAAACAAAAGCAGGGCAGTGGGGATGGACTGGGCTGTGGATAAGACTGCTTGCACAGGGAACTGGGGACAGCTGTGCCTGGAGTGAGACCAGGGCTCTGGTTTTATTTAAGGGCCACTCCTCGGCAGTTTTAAGACAACACAATGCAATTACTCTGACCACAAAATGTTCTGCTAGAGCCTGATGGTCCCCGATGCCACCAGGAAGGGAGATACTGGGAGCAGCCCAGCCTTGCCAAAGCCTCTGCAATGGGGCTGTCAGCAGTCCCTTCTCAGGCAGCCCCATTGCAGATGTTAAGGTGAGCTTAACTCCATATATATCTGCCAGACACACGGATTTATTTCCTGCTTTTTTCCTATGTAGATGTGCAGCTGAGGATGAGTGAGATGGATGCTGGCATCCTCAGCTTGAAAAATGCTCTTTCCTCCTCTTAAAAAATCTTTGCCAGTGCTGGGAATCTGCTGTCTCTGTTCAGGTGAAGCTCCCTTGACACTTTTTCTTGGAAGCAATGAACACATCAAGCCATAAATGAATTCCATAATTATTTTGTTTTATTGTGTTGTCATTTTATAAGGAACTTGAAGCCCACAGGGAGCAGGAAGGCGCTACCAGCTAAACCAGGGTGGGGAGCAGAGGAGGCACGTCGAGGCTGCCTGGTATCGGGGAATGATTTCATCCAGAGCCCTATTGTGGCAGGGAGACAATTCCCGTTTACCAACAGGCCCTCTATTGTGCTGCTGGTGCCAGAGGAAATGTGTGGTTGAGCAGGGTTGCACAATTGCCAGTGTGGTCCCTGCCAGAGCCCTTGGCTCCATGGAGCTGGGAGCGCAGGCAGGGCTCAGCGTGGCATGTGGGTACTGACAGACCTTGGTGAGGCCTGAACCACAGGAATGGCAATTGGAGGATTGATCCCTACTGATAAAACCCCCCCTACTTGTTTCCCTGCCCTCTTGCATCAGTTTGGGGGTCCTTGGGCCAAGCAAATGTGAGAACATGCAAGTGGTGTTATGGATACAGCGTGGGGTCCAAGCAAGGGAAGGTGAGTCAGCTTTTACCATCCTTTTGTTACTTTTAAAGCTGGAGTCCATGTAGGTAATGTTAATAGCAAAGCAGAGTGGGAATTGTGACAAGTGGTGTTGAAGTGTTTCAATCTCCTTATCTCTTTCCCACACTTTTTCATCCAGAATTTAGACCATCTAAATGCAAACCCCTTTGCCTCTGGCTTCCTCCTCTTCTCA
This sequence comes from Petroica traversi, assembly GCA_025920805.1. Lineage (NCBI taxonomy): Eukaryota > Metazoa > Chordata > Aves > Passeriformes > Petroicidae > Petroica > Petroica traversi. The sequence continues at coordinate 1,947,570 of JAHLSL010000058.1, read as the reverse complement.
TTCCAGTTAACTGGCTTTTAAAATGGACATTTAATGTTAACCTGTGGAATAGGGATGGAGCAGGCTTAAATGGAGTTAAAGAGACACAATGCTAATCTGGTTTGCACATCCAAACTCCACTGCCAGCACCTCTGAACTGAACCCTCAAAACCCCCCAAGCCAGAACCACTGTGTGTCTGGACAAGGAATTGACACTAAGTCACTATCCATGAATGGGCACAAAGTCTCAGACAGTCAGAGAAATGTGGAAAACTCCATGGTGGCTTCCTAAACAGCACACAGCACATTGGCTGCGGGGCCGTGGCAGCTCCTGAAATGTCTAGACTGGGTTTTAAGGGATACATAGGCATAACTTCTTGTTTTACAGATGTGTTCATGCTCACATGGCTACAGCTCATGCAACTACATGAGCTAATTTTCATGAAGTGTTTTGGGGGCTGCCAGCGTTGCAGATCCTGTACAGAACAAGCTATGACAGAGATCTAGGATTTACCTGCATCTCAGGAGGGTTTCATTGCCCTGCCTGAGTTCCCACAGCTCTATCTACCCAGGCTTGAAGCTACTGCAGGTGTGTCCCTGACTGTACAGAAGCAATGTTCTCCAGTTCCTGCAGCAAATAGATGTGGTTGGTTGTGATCCTCCACCTTCTTCAACTGCCCTGTCTCTTCATGGAGAGCAGCCATGGGCAATGATTACTGGTCCTACCCCAAAAGTCAGTTCTGAAAGATAAGAAATTACCTGATTTTTCACCTTTGAAAACTTGGAAACAGGGCTACACAGAAGCTGACCTGGTCAGTGGCAACACTAACTAACCTCTTAGGACTTCTCTGCATGAAAAGAGACTGGGACAGTCCTGAGAGAACAAAACAGTCAAAAATGGTTTTAATTTACTTGCCTGTGTGGCGTGTGTTCACCAAGCAGGGACTGGGAGCAGCCTGCAAGCCTAACTGTTGTTCCTCCATAAGGGCATTTACAGAGGCATCCAAGCAGTAGGACAGATACTCCTGCGATGTCATGTCAGAATTCCTACAAAACAATGTAATTTGTGCACATGTGCAACCTTGTATTTTCTTTTCAGGTTAGAATTTTTTTATTTTCTGTCACAGGATGCTGGCAGATAAAGCACTACTCCCTCAGCCTGTTGAGAGTGTACACTGAGCCATTCCCAGCCAATTGGAGCTTTTCCACAAGATGGTACTTAGCCCAGTCTGTAATTGAAACAGGGCATGGATGCTCCTGGGGAAGGCAAACGTCAGCCAAAAAAAACAGGCTGTGATAATCAAAGATATTTAGTATATAAATAAGAAGATGTTTCATAAATATCTTATAAAAACTGTAATTTACTTCCCAATATTTCAGCAGATTATTTTAATGCAAACAGCAGATGTATTTGAGAATTGACAAATGTTTAGCAAAATTAAAGTTATTCATGTGCAGTCACACAGGGAATATTTGCACGATATTTTACTAATTGCTCTAAAATCTGAATTGTAGCAAATAAACAAACAGGGAAAAAAGAAACCAGCAGAAAGATTAGCCCCAGGCCTCTCTTTTTAAGTTGTCTGAGTCTTTCTTCAACTACTCAACCTTTTTTCTCTGGTGTCCTGGCGTTCTTCCCAAGTCTCCTCGTCATTCTTCTAAGGCCTGTTACCTTTCTGCAGACTCCTGTTTTCCCCAACAGGATTTGTTGTGTGAGAGGTTTGATTTTCTTCTTCCCTCAGAATCCAAGCACCCTCCCTGGTCTGCAATTCTGCCTGGGCCTGTTTCTTACTGTTTGACTGGAGTCAACAAGGCTAATTTCCAATGGTCAAATTTTCATTATCATTTTGGGGAAATACTTTGCTATTGTATCAAGATCAGGAATTGCCCCAAATAGGATTAGCCATAGAGAAAAACCCAACACAAAAGGAGTAGATGCTTTTATAGTGGCCAGGAATTCAGACTTTGGTTACTTTAACCTTCTCTTACAAGTTTCAAGTTACAGCAGCAAGGATCAAGTTGTAGTTCCTGATTGTTATGACATTATTTTTTGTCAGGTCTATTTATTTGCTCTCCCGGAAAAGAGAATGTATTTCGAGACGTCAAAATATTTTGTTCGCCTTCATTTGATTGTAAGAGGACCCTTAGGTGACGTAAGAAAGATGTATGTTTATCAAAATGTTGATGCACAGTGGATGGTTACACGCTTGTATATGTTTCATCCACCCAAGGAATGCTCAGGGTGCAAAAAAAAAATCAAGCAGTAGGAATTTAGCAAAGGTCAGAATTAAAACTGATATGTCTTACACAGAAATCACATTGACTGCAGGAGCAAGTGGGCTGCAGTGTTGAAACAGAAGTCCTTGGTTTCACACTACAGCTGTGTTTTACCCAAGGTGTTGGAGTTTCTTACAATAGTGAGTGTCTCTTATCATCCCTCTGTCCAGCCGTGTAGGTGGGTAGGAAATGCGCCTCTTACACATGACTTCTATGCTAAAGGGAATTTTTTTTAACATCTGAGCCTTTAAGATGCGAAATCACATTGCAAGTCATGTCCCTAACACTGAAAATTCTCCCTGTTCCATTTTGGATTCTGGAGGAGAGTCTTGGAGGGAGTCCAGCCTGATATGGGGTGCACACCATCTCTTAGCTCACATAACAAGTATTTTCAGGATCCTGTTCTTCATGCTGGCCAGTATTGTCATTGTAACCCTCATTTTCCTCACAGTTGTGAGGTGCAGGTGGATGGGAATGTTGAGCTAAATGCACTCGTAGGTGCTAAGAAGTAATATAAGTTGTATGTCTCAGTCCTCTGAAGTTTAGTTAAAGTAGGGTCAGTTGGTAACTTCTCCTGCAAACTGATTTTTTTTTATTATTTGGAACAAAAAAATTTAGTACAAAAGTTGATGGGTAAATTATCTGACTAAACAGGAAAAACAAAGGAGAGAACAGGGCATTACTGTCACTCTTCTTTTTTCTTTAAGGGAGGAGGTTTCCATTCATGAAGTTTACACCTTGAACTCATTAAAGTCTTTCTTTAGCCTCTCCCATTCTCAGGTCATTGCAGGAATATGTAAAAAGGAAATGTTTTATTTTAACAGAGTCAAAGTACATGAAGCACACATTTGCCACTGTGTAACATTCCTTAAGTTAAATTACAGATCAAATCAGGACTTTTTTTCCTGCCTTGGTTTTCTTACTTTATTGAAAAGAGTTCAAAGTATAATATTCTTTCAGGAAGCCTAAATTCCATTACTGGAAGTAATAGCAATCTCCTATGCAAAATCCCGTGGGATTTATGCTGCTTTGCTTTCTGAAAACCTACATTCAAGCACATGCAGTGTTGCCTTTTTCCTGATCACTGCCCTCGTGGTTGTGTGCAGGGAGCTTTGGATGATGCCAAAGCAACTGGAACTTTTTGCACTGGGGTCTTCCAGGTGTTTTGGCCTTTATGGCAGTCTGGGGCCTTGGAGAGACCTGCCCAACCATCCTAACTTTGGTCCTGCTTCTTGCTGTTTAATATGCACGTGTAACTTCCATGAACGTAAATAAAAGTTATGTACATGCATGGAGAGGGAAATAGATGCATTTATCTTGGCTCTGGACAAGCAGCACCTCCCCAGGGAGCTGCTTAGGGGGTTATTGAGGAGACAACAGCAAAGTGGGGTGGGTTGTATACCTTTCTACATATGTGTTGTAGAAATTACTGGCGTGTTGCTGATGATTACGGTGAACAAATAGTTTATTTCTGGGCTAAGAAACATTCCAATGTAAATACTCAACTGGCAGCTAGCTGGAAGTTTGCCACTTGAAGTTAAAAGGCCCGTGACCAATGGTGTCAGATTAACATTTCCAAGTTGGACAATGTACAAATGGTGTTCTTGGACTGAAATAGAAATAGATGAAAGTGGTCTACTGCAGTGCAAATAACAAACTGGCAACCAGCTGGTCATTGGAAAGAGAATATACTATGGGAATATGCTTTCTGCAGAAATACTTTATTTTGGAGATAAGTATCAAGAATAGGAAGATGAGGCTTGTTTAACAAGAACCATATGGTCTCATCCTGCTTTTATTTCACTCCATGGCAAAGCCCTGATTGTCTTTTGTAGGTGCAGAATGGGGATTACTGCTAATAAACAAGAAGTACAACAAGCTGTTGATCCATTGTTGCCCTTCAAGAGTTATAAAGAAGTTATTTTTAATGCACATGCTGATATTTCAGGAGAAAATAACTGAAAGGAAGCAGAATTGGAGGTGCTTTTTGGAAACAACTTCCACTGACAAAATAAGCCAAGACAAAGAGCCACTCAAAACAAAGTTATCAAACTGTGTGAAACCAATACAGCAACATTTCCAAATTGATAAATGGAGAAGTAGTGGATGGGTTTGCTCAAAAGAAAAAGTAATTTGAATTTTTGTGGAGAGAAAACAATAGCCTGTAAAAAGTAACTTATGACCAAATGGGGAATGAGGCAGGGACTTTGCTGAGGTTTAAGTAAGTACACAATTTAATCTGTTAGCAATGCAATTAAAAATAACAGGGAAGGGAAGGGAAGGGAAGGGAAGGGAAGGGAAGGGAAGGGAATTACCTCAGTTGAAAATCCTGTTTAGGGAACTTTTCAAGGATGTAAAACATCATCTAGAATTGTTTATTTTTATGGGTAGGAAATAAAAAATAAGTCAAGTAACAGGGAAATGGCATTCTTACCATAGCTGGAAGGTCGCAGTAAAATCAATAAAAGTCAGCATAAAAAAAGCCCTTTTTTTTTCAACTGTTTGTGCTTTATTGCTGTATTTTGGTGATATTTTTTACAGTGGCCACATTTTTTAATTTTGCTCTCAAATATACAGCCAGTAGGAAACTACTAATTATCCAGAAAATATCAAGATTTGAATGAAAAATATGGATCCTGTATGCAGAGATGCACATCCCCCTTTGTGTGTGAGTAATTAATCCCATTGATTTCCATGTGTCTGAATACAGTGTATAACTATCAGAGATTTGAAAATTATGTTATGTTACATGTTGAGATAGATCATATTACTAACTCTGCTTGTTTTGCTCTCAAGTTTCCTTTTTCTTCCTGCTTTAAAGTATAGAAAATAGTGGAAGCATAAAGAAATAATGCAGAACCAGAAGCATGTGAGGATTCAGATGTTTGGTTTGACTGTTTTAGCTAATCTCCACTTTCAACTTTGAACACTCCTTCCATTGGACTCCCTTGTCTTTACACTGATGTCAAAACAGCTTTAAACCATTTCTGTGGGTTTTTTGGCTCCTGATGCCCACCTCAACCCCTCCATCTGAAAAACGTTGAATCCTCAGCACAAATTACTGTAATTTGAAGGTACTTTCAAGGCAGCCCAATTATGAGGGTAGTCCTACACGACCTGGTTGTGTTTCTGATGGGTGTATATGAAAAGTGGGGTCCTCATCCAAAGCTCTTGGAAGTGCTGGGATGTTTCTCCCATGAGACTTGGCAAGTTGTTAACAGGTGGGCCCTGGTGGAACAGGACTTCAGATGGCAACACTTTCAGGATTCAGTTTTTCCAAGTTACCAGCAGTTATTTAATAAAAGGGAATGAAACAGAATTTAGGTTCAGTGTCCATTTATAGGACCAGTAGTAATTTGGCAATGGTACCAACAAACACCCACGCTTCCCTAAAGAGTGGGACTGCACTGCCCCACTGTCCATCTCCTCACAGCTGAGGAGAACCATCTGATTTTATCTCTCCTTTGCTTTTCTTTTCCCCAAGCAGCAGGGATAGCTGAAGAAACCCATCATCCTTTTATTGTTGTTTCTAATAAACACATATGGTGATGCCTATAACAAGAAGAGCAACAAGTTGCTATTGTTCAGCACACGGCCATATGTGGGCTGTCCAGCAGCTCGGCAGCTGCATCGTGAGTGCTCAGGAATGTCGATAGCCCAGAGAGAAAGGAATGATTTTTAAGGGCTCTGAGCCTCACAAATAGTGCATCTGCTTTACATACCGCTGTTGCTAAAACAACTTCTGACCATGGAGTGCCAAAAGCATAGATGTGGTGTTAGTCACTGCAGAAGTTTATAAGGTGATTAAATTGTTAGTAATTGCTATGCGGACTGAGAAATTAGTTGTTGAGTATGTTGAAGGGAGCTTTGCAAAACATAAAGGCCTGAATAAATATTTATATAAATATTTTTAATGTATATACATATATATATATATGTATGCATCCATATATGTGTATTTATAAGCTTAGTACTTTTTATTTTAAATCAGAAACTCAGGCACTTGCACATCTATACTTCACATCATAAAAACTTTGACCCCAGCACTAATCCATATTTCTTTTTATCCCATTGTGCAAGGTTGAAAGGCATGCAATTTGCCAATAGTTTTTTTCTCCATTAGCTACATTTCCTCTGGCCTCATATGGCTCTGCTTAGGATGGATAATCAACACTTCAGTGCTGCAGAGGCAGCCCAAACGCAATGGTTGGGATGCCTCACGTACAACTGTGTTTCTAACACTCTTTTTTTCCTGATGCCATATCTAAACAGCAACCTGATTGAAAATGAACAGGCCATCTGCACATCTTCATTTTTTCCATCAGTGTGTTTGAGGGAAGAGAGAGAGAGACTGTAGAGAGAAAAAAGATAAATAAGGCTTGAGAGCCTTATTCAAATTTGGACAAACACTATCAGGCAACCAGTGCTTTATTAAAGCCCCTGAATAATTTAACTGATTTTATGTGTATGTGTATGCGTGTGTGTGTGTGTGTGTGTGTATGTGTGTGTGTGAAAGAGAGAGAGAGAGAGAGAGAGATGCCAAGTATCTACTGTAAATAAGAAGAGGGAGAGAGAGAAAAAATTGTAAAGGATCCAAAAATCAACTACTTGCATATGTCTCCAACCAGGGATTTTAAAAGTCTGATTTAAATATCACAGTGCAAATTATTTTGGCCAGTATTTCTGACACATGGCAGGAAGTCTTGGTCTTGTACATTTTTGCATAAACACACCATCTTTGTGGCCCACAAATTACCTGTATAATGGGGCACTATTCGAGTAACCCATAATGCCCCAGGAAGAACCACATCCATAGACCTACACAGACAAAATCCACAACTGTTTTTGCCCAGTAAATGAAATCACAAACATTTGCATGTTGAGATACCCTGACAAAAAGTAAATATTCTGGATGATGTACTTCTCCATATCATACACAGTGGCATGGGGAAAAAAAAAAAAGAAAAAACAGAGCGGAAAAAGTTAACTTCTGTTTATTCTATCTTAAGGAGTCCTTTATAATGCGTGAAGCTGAAATGCCCTCACTGATTTCCCTTGAAATAACAAAGGGCCATATTTTCCCCCTGACAGGTGTACGTGGCTCTCGGTTCCTCCCGGGAGCAGGGGCAGAACTTCAAAAAACCCTGCACCAGAGCCAGATTCTCAGAGGTCCCCGGCATATCCCAGTTCCTGTTGATTTGTAAGCAACAGGCAGCTTGAGGTTTTGCTCATTCCTCAGCTGAAACTTTTAAAACTCGTGATTTCTCAGCATGAGTCAGTGTTTTATGTAACCCCAGCTCACATTCCTCCAAACCCCTCCTGAGCTCGGAGTGCTCTGACAGCCAACCTCACATTCTTCATCCCTGCAGCTGACAAATTCAACCCTCTGATGGTGGCACAGCAGGCCCCTCCATGCTGCTCCTGAGAGGATTTGGGGCCTCAGTGGGGCTCTCCTGGTGCTGTGGGGACCAAGGCTGGGAGAAAGCTGGGCTGGAGTATGGAGCTTCACTCCCAGTGGGCAAGATGTTGAGTTTGCGTGCAACAGAAATGCCCAATCATGGGCTTGTTTAGCTGATTTTTTTTTCAGTTGCCCGAAACTGCATCAGTTTTATCCATGGCCTTGACAGAAGAAAATAAAAAAGAAAAATTTCTCATGTAAAAGTGGTAGGAAGAGAAGGCACTGGTTTGGTGGATCCCACTTGGTGTTTGTTTTCTGCAGGCACCTTGGATGGTGACTTCAGTTCACACCCTGATACACTACTTCACCCTGAAGGCAGCACGCTGAAGTCAGGTACAAGCTGGAGAGATGGGTTGTCACACTACAAATATTTTTTAACAATTATCTGTAGATATACTGAAATACATAAAGCCAGATGAAAAGAAGCTAAATCCCATTTTTAATTCCTATTTTAAGTTGATTTTCCCTTGAGAGGTGGAAAATGTCAACATCTGATATCAACAGCTTCCCCTTGCAGCTTCCTATATCAATTTTTGGGGGGGACTCATTGCTGGTAAGATAAACCCTTCCCAACCTCAATGTCAGCACAGCTCTCTCATCTCTCAGGACAGCCAGGAATACTCCTGCCACTCACAGGAGGAGGGATGTCCATTTTGGCTGGCCAGCCCATCACCACCAGAGGCAGACAGGTGTTAGGCAGAAGCTTTTAGATGTCCCTGGTTCACAAATTCTTCCTCCTCAAACTTGGAGGGGAAAAGCGACGTGTTCCATTTGGCCAACACCTACCTTCTCTCTCCCTAAATGTAGTAGAAGGCACAAAATGGTGCTTTTTCCCTACATAAACAAAGCACCAGTTTACTGGGGTGGGGGCTGGTGGACACTGAGCTGGAGACACTGCTTTATGGGAAATGTTTGATGATGTGGCAGAGTAAAGCGTGAGGAAACCAGGCCACTCAATGCAGTTGTAGTGGGTTGACCCTGGCTGGGTGCCAGGTGCCCACTCCGTTGCTCTATCACTCCCTTTCCCACTGGGACAGGGGAGAGAATAATATGGAAAAAGACTACCAGGGTGAGATAGGCAGTTTGTTACAGCAGAGGGAAGAAACGGGAGATTTGTGTGTGCAAGAGCTGAAGGGAAAAAACCAATCATCTCTGCTTCCCATCAGCAACGATATTCAGACACTTCCTGGGAATCAGGGCTTCAGCATATGTGATGGCTCCTTTGGAAGGCAACTATTGAATACTCACGAATGTCTCCCCTTCCTCCTCTCTTCCTTCACTTGTATATCTGAGCTGACATCACATGGTCTGGAATATCCCTTTGGCTGATTTGGGTCAGCTGCCCTGCTTGTGTCCCCTCCCAGGATCTTGCCCAGCCCCATCCCCATTGGTGGGGAGGGAATGTCAGAGGGACAGGGCTGCTTGGCAGAAGCCAAAACACTGCTCTGTTATCAGCACCAGCTACCAGTGCAAAGCACAGCACTGTCAGGGCTGTGAGCTTACCTCAGTCAGACCTAATACAGTGGGAAGCCAGTGGAAGGGCTGGAGAAGCTGTGGAGTCACTTTGGACTCCCCCCAGTATTTGAAGGGAAGCCATTCGTACTTCAGCGAGTCCCTGCTTGTTTGAAATGTACCCACTGCATTCATGTCTATGAAACAAGTAACAGAGAAGCACATTTTGACATACTTTCCCAGATATTGCTGGGATTTTTTTAGTGCAAATAACTGATCTGTATGTCATGAGACAGGAGTATCTCAAATTTAGGCCCTAGGAAAAAAATGTAAGGAAAAAAATAAGAAAGAAGAGATTTTTTAAAACAAACCAAAACAAAACAAACACCAAAAAAAAACTTGAACAATTTCCTAAAATAAATGTTATATTTTTGCCTTACTATGTTTAATGTGTGTAAGTGTGTACAAATATTCACAGGCAAAAATACAGCCTGATGATAAAATAATTCCACTTAAGACAGTCTTTACAATATTGAGAGAAACCATGGAGAAATGTGAAGAACAGGCAAGGGGGAACACATGCCAGCTCGTTCCACTAACCTACTTAGATGCAGCTTGGTAACAGCAGAATAGCCAGCCATCTGATGCTTTGGATGCTGTGACCGTGTGCTGACACTGTGCAGACCTCAGGTGTTGAAATCCTCTCTAGAAAAATGATGGGATATTTCTTCCTTGTTATTGCAGACATTTTAAATACATGTCTGTAGGGTCATGGCAAAGTTTTGCAGTTGCAGTGATTGTAGAACATGAGGAACGTGCACCACAGTATTGGGATTTGTCTTATTCCTTGTCAACTCAAGCACTTTTCCCAGGATGAGACTGTTGGCACCTATATTCCTCCAGGAAAAGGCTTTATGCAAACATTTTTTTGCCCAGTTATGTTAGTTTGCCTTAATTGGAAACACGGGTGTCAGGTCGAACCAATAGATAGAATTCCAGTGCTGGGGCCTGCCTTGTGCTCAGGAGCTAATGGGATGGCCATAGATTTTCCTGGAAAATTTAGATTAAATCCTTTTGCAGCTTGCTATGCCTATGGCCTGCTTTTTCTTTTTTTTTTTTTTCGTTGCAAACCTCAAAAGCAATCCCCTTGGACATGGTTATATACATTTCACTGTAAGTGAAAGAGAACAAAACAAATAAAACCACAATGAGGCTCTTTCTCCATACTGGTACTTTCTTCAAACTTTCTGCTGAGGATTTCCAACAGCATTTGTCGTCACATGGTAAGGGCTCTGAATGAAATTATTGATGGTAGCTGGGGGAAAAAAAAAAAGGGAAAAAAATGAATGAAATCCCTTGAGACAAAAGGTATGTCATGAACTTCCCCGAGTTATTTGTAAATGCTTCTGCCAGTATCAATAAATCCCTCAAATTTCAGGATAGGCTACATTAATTACAGGATGGCATTATGCATTTAAAGGTTGCTGAAAGTTATATCTGTGATCAGTCATGTTTGAATTGCACGTTCACATGAAATATTTGGTTTTTAAATACGGAGGCATGCAGGCGAGCAGCGATAGCCCCCACGATGTTTTAATAGGCTTTTATTAGTTTGTACTTTCTTTGTAATCTTGTTTTACAGTATGTGCATTCAATGTGTTTGTGTCTGTGCTCTTCATGCACACATCGCAGGATGCCAAAACATCCTTCTGCTTCCTTGTTTCCAACCACTTAGTCAGGCATTTGAACGCTTTCCAAATCTTGTTAAAAACCAGCAATAGCACTATCACTTCTTCTTGTCAGAGTGCAGAAAGGGACTGATGGAGAAGGCAGTGGAAAGGTAAAGTAGGAGGCTGAACCCCTGGTGGGGGGATTTTCATGGATGAGCCCAGTAGATCCTCAGTGCCATGACGCCCAGACCTGATTTGGGGCTTTCCACTGCCGCAATGTGGGGTTTTGGTTCACTTGCTGGATTGAAATGTATTGCAAAAATGCTCCTTATAAATTATTTCTAAATTTAAAAGTTTACAAAGTAAAAATTCCCTGACTGAAAATCATGTGGTATTTTACTGTGCTGATAAAGTTTAATTATATTTCTGTATTAAACTGTCTCTTCTTTCCTCCAGGAAAATTTAATGTAACATTCAAACAGAGGTAGGTTTTCTTCTGAGTAAAATAGATTTAAAAGTCAACTTTCTTTTAGTAATCAATTTTTTTGAAACTAAACTAACTAGTCAGGCCCAACCTAGATTCAAAAAGTGCTACAAATTTCTGGTGAGTTGAAAATTGCTCCTGAGACTGTTCAAAGTGTTTCAGTCAGGTGCAGCCTTGCTGGGTGACGCTAGGATCATGCAATGCTGGTGTTCCTGGTATGAGCATTAATTAATTATGCTCACAAGTGGAGGTAGCAGGGGATGGTAGTTTACCTTGACTTGTTCCTGTAGATGTGGATTCTCTGATGTCTACAGACGTTTGAGTTCATCCCATTGCCACTGGAGGAGGCAGACCTGGTTGCCTTGGTTGCCTGTTGGGGCAATCTGACCAGTTTTGTTGCAGTCACATGATGAATTTAAATGTGTGTTGATGCAGGCGTGCACCCACGCACCCACACAGCCACGTGGATCGTGATGAGACCCAGCCCCAGCAGCCTTTAGAAACCCAGATAAAAATAATGTCTCCTTAGGAAACTTTTGCTGTGTGTGAGTGAGATGACTGCAGGGCTTCCACTGCCTCCAGAGAGGGGCTGGGATTTCAGCCTCAGCTAAGGAACTTGCCGAGAAGTTGTGACATAGCCATTGCAGGCTGTCTACACTACAGCCCTAGATTGTTCATGGTCAGCAAAAAGCTGGTCAAATAACATTTATCAGAGTGGTCACTTGGCCTATGCCCCACATTCTGAATAACTCATTTTACAGATTATTTTTTTTTCCCCAGATGACAGGCTAAATGCAGAACTTACTGATATAATTCTCAGAAGCAGTCCATTGTCAGGTCTTGGGAGAAAGTTTCAAGTCAGGTGCCAGGTTTTTCAGCAGAGTGTCTGTGGTCATAAAAAGCCATGTACTGAGGGAACACACAACAATGTGCCAAAACATCTGCCGATTCTATCTCCTTGCAGACGTGGGCTCCATCATGTCAGGTAAGAGATATCCAAAGGCTTGAAGTCATGTGTTGGATCTTCTTGCTCCTCCAAAAGGAAAGGACATGGGTGAGCCTCTCCTGTTAGTTACCTGTTCTTGGTGCAGCAAGGATGGAGGACAAGACATGCAGGCTCACATAAAATGGTATTTTTCAAATGAGAAGTGTCTTCTTTTTTTCAGAAGAATGGCAACCCTGGTCACCTCAAGGCTGATGCACTCTTGGAAAGTGAAATATTTATGGTAATAGTGATGGCAGAGAGGAGGAAATCTCTTCTATAGGAAAACATGGTGCATAAACACACAACATAGCTCAGGCCACATCTTCATTTCACCCATGAGAAGTTTGTGCTAGTGCAGAAAAGCTCAGGTTTTTCTCCTGCCCCCCAAAGAAACATAATCCAGAGTTTATATCGGACGGTTTATGGGAGTTTATTGGAATATCCAACAGGGTTTGTGTAATGTGTCATAAGGTAAAGCCTGTTCTTTGGTGATTTACAGGCAGTGTGTGCCAGTGTTACTGTAATTTATGGACCACAGATGGTCAGGGGGTGCCTCTGCTGACTTGTAGCTGAGTAAGGAGCTGAGCCCTGTGTGTCATCTGCTACAGGTACCTCCAGCTCACTTCCCCAAATTAGTGCTGATCGAGATCTACCTTCAAAGCCAGAGAGTCCCAAGACTTTTGCCTTGCAAACTGGGGTTGTTTCAGGAGGGGAGAGGATACAAATTATTAAGGCTGGGGAAAAAAACCCTAACCCTATCAGAATGACACCAAAGGAAAATTGCTTTTTGCAATAACAACTTCCTTTCTAAAGGCAGGTTCTTCACTTGATGGGATATTGTCACCTGTTAAATGCAAAATGAAGAATTTCAGTCACTCCTTTCATACACCAGTCTAAGACAAACATCTCCTCTGCAACAATTTCTATATATTCGTAAATCTCCTTTGTAACGACCCTTAGGATAGAGCCTATCTTTGTTCTTATCATTTTACCCTTTTAGGTAATTACTCTTCAACTATGTTTTACTAGGGCTTTCTTTCTAGTTTACACAAATCTTTTCTTCTTTAAATCTTATTAAATAATTATCTCTTTATTCCGGCACTTCTTTCTGATTCCCCCGGACTTTACTCCTGGTGTGTGCACGAGGCAGAGGGAGGACAGGACTTGCTGCACATCTCACCCAAATCTTTGGGGAGATTCACTTTTTTTTTTTTGGCCAGGGATTGTGCCCCTTTCCACTTTAAAATTCTCTGATTGACAAAGTTCATCACGTCACCTCGTATTTCTCTGGCCCGTGTTTTTTGTCTTGCTGCGTGTGGCCTTGTCCTGCCCGCAGAAACACCTCGGTGGTCTCCAGCAGGATCCAGCAGCCTTGGGAGGGACGTGCCGGATCCAGGGTGCTTGGCTTGCCCGCTGCAGCGAGGTCATGCATTTTAACAAGGCACCGCCGATCCCCTTCTTAAAGGGCATTGATTATGTTTTGTTAAAATAGGCTTTGAACTCAGCTGACCCTGTGCCGGTAGGACATTTCAGGCATTTTTTTCTGCCCGGACCACACTTGACACCTGTTGGCAAACACAGCTGCAAATGCTGCTGAGAGAAACCTGCATCCCAGCTCAAAACTGAGTGGCTCGGTTTTTTCCCGGTAGTAAAGACATAAGGGATTTTGGTGGCTTCTCTAGTTAATAAAGAGAGAAAAAAAAAACCCAAATTGGTTTTTCTTTATCAAGATGAGGGGAAAACGCACCCTATAGATGAAAGAAGCAGAAGGAAAGCTGTAATGGAAAGAAAATTGACAGCCTCTCAAAACTCAGGTGGCACTTTCCTTTCCAGTTAATTACAGTTTTAATTACATGGCTTCTTGTGACTCCTTGATACCTAATAAACTAGGCTCTGTGGGGCGGCAAAGTTGAGTTTTGCTTGAACTGCAGGTGTAAGGCTCGGTATGAAACATAAATCAACTTCTTAAACATGTTCCTATGGTGTGTTCAGGCTTTTTCTTCCTATTTGCATGTTAAAAATCACATATTTTCACCGCTGTTGGGTAAAAAAAACCAGAAAGATATTGCATCTACAATGCAGAGAGTATTACCTTTGTGTCTATGGTTATAAAATCCCATTTTAGAAGGGGAGAACAGGATCTTTTATTTTTTTAACCCCAGATATGATAAATTTTAAAGGAATGATGCATTACCCACATAGACCCTCTCTCATTAACCTTTTTTTTTTTTTTTTTGCGGGAGGTTGGGTGTGTAAGATAGAAGAGGAAAGTTCCTTGATAGAATGAAAGCAAGGGGGGATTGATATGTGGAAATAAAAAATTATTCAGCCCATAGGAGCTGCTTCTCCTAAAGGTTTGGCAAACAGAGAGTGTCTGTTTATTCTTTGTGTAGTATGGCATGGAAATGTGTTCTCCAGTCAGGTCCAAGCATGTGTAATATATTACCTCTGTGTAGGATAACAGGCTGATGACTTGTAGCAGCAAAAAGCTGACAACAAATATGATCCAAAGAGTTCATATTGGTCTCAGTCCCATGGGATCTGAAGGATCACGGGTCTGTGGCATGAAAATGTACTGTCAAGATAGTCAGTGGAGATTTCAGTCAAAGATTGCCCATCATCCCTCTTCCTCAAACCAAACAAAATTATTTTTAAAAAGCGAAGCAGGGGCAGGGGGTTGGAAAGTGGGGAGAAAAACAGACAGTAGCACTTCACATATGGCATTTGGATGGTGCAAAACATGTAATCTCTTGCATATAAATGTCTTGAACTCTTGTGGGCAGTGTTTGGGCAGTTGACAGCAAAAATATGGGGAGCTGGACCATGGTCTGCAATTTCTTTATCTTATGTGGTGTAAGTGAAGTAAAAACCCAACCCAATGGCCTAGAGAGAATTTTCTAGATGAGAAAAAGAATTCCTCTTACCTTCTTCCCAAATAAAGTGTTCTATCATCTTTTTCAATTAGTCTTGGTTTTATTTCTGAAAGCACACAATGAGGCAAATATACTGTTTCATATAGTTTCATATATGGTTTTTCAAAGTGGGAAAGGCGAGGTAAAATTAAGGGAGCTGGAGAAAAGGAGAGTGGGGAAGGACAGGAGCAGGAGTTTAAAAAATAAGGGAGTTGGTAAAGAAAATTAACTCCAGAAGGGTTTTATTCAGAGCTCTCACATCATGCTGGGATAGGGTGCATGAGGCATCAGAGCAGCAGCAAGCTCATATTAGGGAGAAATCTCTCATGCTTTTGGCTCAGCAAGGGGATGGACAACTGGAGAAATGGCGATGGAAGAAGCAGCAGCACTCCAAATGCTGTGGAATGTGAGAAGAAAGAGGAGAAAAAAAGTCAAATATACAAAAAGTCTTTTCAACAAAGAAATAGAGCAAAACTTTCCAGCTGAAGCAGTATAAACATTTTGTTTCCAAATTATTCCAGTGGAAGCTTTTGAATAAGGAAGAGAAAACAGACATGCATGGGATGGGGAAGAGGCCACTGTGTGGATTAAGTTGCCTGTACCTGGCAGCATAAATGGTATGAGTGACTGGAGAAAGCTGCAGCACTGAACTGGAGAAAGTGCAAAAAGATGTTAAGGACCATCCTAAAGTGAATAGATGCCTGCAGGATGGCTGGCCCCACCGTGGAAGGGGAGGATGGTGACGCAGGAACAGCAGCGTTGCGTGCATTAAACCATATGCCACCAATCCATATGGCAACTTGGTCTGAAGCCTTTCAAGGCAGTTCCAGCTTGATGAGAGGCAGCCACCCTCAGACCCAGCCGCCCAGTTCCTGCTTCTGAGCTGGGCAAAGGAAGCATCACAGAGTGGGGAGTGCATTTCTCCCCCAGTTGTTGGCAAGCTGTGCTTTAATGATATCATAAAAGACAGTTCATGGAGGAATATTAGCTGCAAAAATGATCTCTTTGGGAAGGAAGCTTGGGAAAGGTTTTTCTGTCTAAACTTGGGAACCCAGTGCACATCTGTCCAAACCTACCTGAGGACAGAGGAGTTTGGGTGCCAGAGATCTCACCCTCCTGACTTGAGGCTCCACTGAGGTGGGGTGGATTTAGCTAGAGAGGGTTTTTTTCAGAGCTGGGCACCCCACGCCTCACTGGGATGGGGTGCATGAGGCAGCAATGAGGTAGCAAGAAATGCAGGCTCATGCAAGACAGGAATCATATCCAGTCATGGCTTGGCAAGGGGAGGGTGGGAATGGAGAAACAGTGATGGAAGAAGCAGCATTTTCATGATGGCTGCAAGAGCTGTTGACCGTGCCTTAGCATAAGCAGCCACCAGTACCCACAGCTGCACTGGACTCCCAAGCATTTTGCTCATGTCCTGATCCTCCTACCCATGGCAAGCATTGTAGACCCAGAGCTTTAGGGGATCGATTATTTCTGATAAACAAGTCTACCTATTGTTTTAACCAGCTTAGCTTTTTTTTTGAGCTGGTCCCTGATAAAGTCAGTCCAAGCTAAGCTGAACAATCCTGGCTCTTAACTTTTAGGAGGAGCATGACTTATGATTTACTAGACAGCTATGTTGAGCCTAATGCAATAAAAGTCCAACCTATGCGATGTGTATGGGCTACTGTATTGTAAATATTTAATAAGTTGTATGGAAAAAAGAAAGTATAAAGATTACAGAAATCATATTAAAACAACTAAGTAAATGTAAAGAAGGTTAAAGTGTCTAACTCTATATGGCATAAAGGCTAAAGCAAACCAGATCTGTTTTCTAGATACTTTTTCCATGTACAGCTGTAACTGGGCTGCATAGAAATAAAGCAAGTACTTAAAGACAGGCAAAATAAAAAAAAAAAAAAAAGAAAAGAGATCTAAAGCATTTGGTTGGCATTGATAGCAATAATTTCAAAAGGCCCTGGAACATTTAAAGAGAATTAGAAAGGATTTTGCTGGAATCAAAGGGAGAGCACTTTCCATGGCTGGATGTGTATTTGGGTATCTGCAAACTGATTAAATCAGAGTGAACAGAACAGCCTTGATCATCTAGGACTTTTAAAACAGAAGAAAAGGGTTTTCCTGTTTGGGCTCTTTTTTTCTCACTCACAGATCTTACGATTTTCATTCTTCTGCCTACTTGATGGTAAAGTAACATTTATATTGGCACAGAGACTTGCAGAGAGCTTTGAAAGGTCCTGTAGGTCAAGCAGCTACAGAGAGTACCAAACCCACGGGGGTGAGCAAACCTGGAAATATTTAGGCTTAGGGGTCTTTTTTTATTTTTCCATCCTAACCTAAGTTTTGCTTTTAAAGAAGTGGATATCTTCACACTTCACTGCAATATCCATTATGAGGCAGACAGGGCTCCTGCCTTGCCACCTCACTATGTGCCAAGCCCTTGGCAGTGCCAATTCCATGACCAGCTTTCCTGCTGCACAAGCCAGAAAAGGTATTTGTGAGGACTTTGCTCTTGCTGGTGATTTACACTTGTATCAGCCAAGTGGAGTGAGGGGGATCAAGCCTCCCTAAATCCTTGGCTTGCCCTCTCCTCCTTCACAATAATGGTGTTGGCGGTTTTTGGCTCTTTTCTCTGGCTCCCCCAGTCATGTGGGAGGAGGCTGGGATAGTGCCTTGCTTATTCAACTTGTCTCAGGTGTGTTTGTGAAAAGAGTACAGAGGGGAGTGAGGCAAAACATTCTAGTCAACCTTAGAATGATGCCAAAGTGCATCTTCTCTCCAACCTCCACCCCTCCCAGGTCCACATTGCCTTGTGAAGTCTGCTAGAAAAAAAATCCCCTTCTTCTTTTCTTCCCTTTTCCTTTTTTTTTTTTTTAGCCTTCTCCTTGTCTAGGCAATGTATTTGGCTGGTAGGAAGCATGGAAGGAGGGAAGAGGGGACTGTGTAAAGGGGATGGGAGGGAGATCCTCCCCCCTGTGCAAGGGCTCACATTGGTGGGGCTGTTCCCATCACCCTACTCCTCACTCCTCTCACCCAGCCATGGACAGAGGAGAGCAAGACAGGGGTTGGGATGAAATCAACAGAATAATAACAACTGGGTGTGGGGAGAGTTGGTGGTAGTGGGCTGTGGTGTGTTCCCCTTAAGTCTCAACATGTATTTGGTAGAAATTTTAAAGCTGGAAATCAGGGGCAGCCATAAGATGCAAGTACTTCAAATCTAATACAACCAGACAAATGAAACAGGCCAAGGGAAAATGAAATTACATCCATCCCCTGCTTTTCTACAACCTCTGTGTTGTCAGCTCCCGACAGGTGGCAAGAGCCTTTCCTTTCCATTCGATGGAAAGTCTAAGCTGTTTTTATGTCAAGGAATGGATCTTGTACTTTTCCCTAGTTATATTTAGAAGTCATGCACAGGATCTCCAACACCCAGAAACTGTTACCTTTTTAAAATCTTATGTGTATTTCCACTGTAACCCATGGAAGAGGAGACAATTCCACATGGATTCAGTGGGATGCTGTGCTACCTGGAGCAGCATTTCTCAGCTCGTGCCTGGGGTATCAAGGGCACTTGGCCACACAGTTTCTTCCATAAGTGTGACTCAGCTCCAACCTGCCATCCAGCAGCCTGGTTTTATGGAAAATTAGGGGTAAGAAAATTCACAGTGCTGATGGAAAGAAAATAGCGGTGCAAAGAGGGCTGATTCATATATTAAAATAGGCACCTTTTTCTTTGCAGATCACCTTTTTTCTAATTTTTTCAGTATTTTCCCTGCTACAATTAACATCCTAAATAACACTATCCCACCTCCCTGTTACCAACAGAGAGCCTTTACAATGCTATGGAGAACTATTTTGAAGGTACAAATCACTTGACCTAAAGACTCTCCCTAGAGTGTCAGTGCTGTGTGCTATATTTTCACTCTGCCAAACTCTTTATTTAGCATATGCTAAAGAACATTTAACATTTAAAGTTCCCCTCTGTACATCCTCTAAATGTCTCCATTCTTTGCTTGTAGATTAATATGTCTTCTGTGAAAATGAGATAATTGATTACAGAGCTGTATTATTTACAAGTTAAGTGTTGTTCATGTATTGACCTTTCATTTCTATAGCTCAATACTAGTCCTTGTACAGCTTTTTTAATTAGTGAAAGGGTTACAGAATTACAAGAAAAGAGATTCTGTAAATGCTTTTAATAAATGGAAACTTTAAAATTACTTGCACGTTTAAAACTGCGAAACATAATATTTGATCAGGTTCTACATCCCAGATGTTTGGAAGGAGAGAAACCTCCTGCTCCCAAAGGCACCATAAGTGTAATGCAGACTGAAGCGGATGATCAACAGACACAGTGAGTGTTTGCCCTTCACCCTGCTCTGGTGGTTCTTCTTCACCAGGGGATTAATTTCAGCCCAATCTTCTTGATGAGCAACCAGCAAAGCCCATCTGAGCATTTAAAGATGAATGGCACTGATAAAGTCAGGGGATTTGGGCATATTCACAGAAGCAAAGGTCCCAAAATTAGTGGCTATGGAGCACCAAATGCCATTGTCAAAAATGCTAGAAATACCAAAGAGGGAAAACATAACAAATTCACCCTCCTGAAGCAAGACAGAGTGTGTAGAGCCAGGCTGGATTAAATAATGGTGCACCCACAGCCCGGATGGATAGAGGCAGCCCCATCCCTGGCCATGGTGTTGCACTCCACAGTTGTGAGCTAAGGATGTCTCAAACCCAGCTGAAAGAGAAATAAAGCATAAGGAAGCAGGAAGAAATGACGAAATATGGCAGAAATACAGTCCACATGAATTAGAGACTTTAAAATAAATATGTTCTGTTTGGGAAGAGGAGGATACACTTTGAGAGACACCAACAGGCTTGGGAAAACTTTGGATCTCAAGAATAACCAAGAAAAACCTCTCCAGACGTGAGTTTGACTTAGTCCTCGTATAAATGCTTTGGTCTGTTTGTGTTTGGTTTAGTTTGGTCTCTTAAACGAGCACTGTTTCCAGTGAAGGCAGGGATTTGGATGGGGAAGAAGCATGCTGGAGGCAGGCAGCTCCATAGTGTGCAAGACAAGCAATTCAAGGTGCTCATTTTGGGTGGTTGATCAAAGGCAGAGGTGCTCCCAATACACAGGGAGCATAAACCATTGCAATGCTTTAATTTCCACTAATAGAGTCAGACAAACAACAAGAAAAATTATCTTAATTTATCTGGTACATGGGCTTCTAATAAAACTCCAAACAATCGAGCTCAGGTTGATTCCACTATCCTTCTCCAGGAAGGTGAAGGAGGATTTTCCTCATGGACTTCAATATATTCAGACTCATGAATAAAAATATATGAAACATAAAGCAAATCATTTAATTTCTCAGTAACAACGATGTTAGTTACATCTATAGAACAAATCTTGTAACTGCAGAAGAGGGATTTTTTAAAATCTTTTTATTAATTCAACAGAAGCATATTAAAAATGTCTGTCATTACAAATCTGGAAAAAGTATTAGGTTCGAATAAGGTCATTGAGGAAGGATAGAGGAAAGCAAGGGAGGGAAGCACTTTTTCAGCATCCTGTGTGTACAGACAAATAGCACAAATCAGTTTTCAGAGGGCCTGTTCTGGGGAACCTTCACCCCAGCACACATGGTCATATGTAACATCCACTGAACTGATGAGAAAAACCTCACATCGTCATCTTTCAGTGCTCTTTGGGAAATGTGAGCTTGTTGCTTTGTCAACTGAACTGTTTGCAACCTGCACTTTATCTGAGGCATCTTAGGTGCCATTTTTTGATAAGCGGCTGGTCATGTTCCCCTCTAAGTATCATCATCGTGATAGTGATGATCCCCTCTTCTTACTGAACAGTCCCTCCTGTTTTATGATATTGCAAGAAACAAAATTAAGCAAATATTCAAAGAAACTGAAACAATTCTGCAATTTATAGTCAGGTCTACCACCCAAGGTAAATCATACATCTGTGACACAAACCATGGTATAATTTTGCAGAAGATGGCAGCAGTCTTTGGGCAACCCCAGCTTGTGGCTGTCCCCTGTGCAGTAAAGTCCCTAAACAGGGCCCATCCAACTCACATGATCAGATTTTTAGCCTTTATCACATCTGAAAATAGCAGGGTGGGGGTGTGCTGCTGCTTGAACACAATATGTCCCATACATCCAGCTTTCTGGGCCAAGCAGGATGCGGGGACCTCTCAGATGTGGAGCCAGTAGGGAGCACTCTGGCTACCTGGGATTTTATAAATCTTTCAGCTATCAGTCTTTCAGAGCTCCAAATGCAAAATCCAGCAGCCCGGGATATCATGTGGATTTATGACTTGGGATTTATGAAGTGGTCTGGATAAAATAAGAACTGCCTGACTTTTTCTTTTTCTACTTTTAGTTTGAGAAAAAGAAATAAGAAAAAATAGAGACCTGATTATTTTTTCCCTTTTCAAAGCATGTTTTTATTCAAATGTGGATGTCTTGTATATATTCAATTATTTTGATTTTTCTTCTTATCTGTATGCTTTCTGGGACTGGAAGCAGAACAGAGAACATGTAATGCTGTTCTTACAAGGTTTCTTGCCTGACCAGAAAGTCCTGAAGAATAATGGTTTCACATTCTCCCCAATCTAGGAAAGGTGCTGATAAATGTAAGGTTTCTGGATGTTTCCAAGCAGTGGGATAGCTCCTCACCATACTGCTGCCCAAGATCTCACCCACTTTCATGTCTTTTTTCCTTAAATAATTTTGCAGCTCATTTTATTTTTTATTTGATGCACACTGCGTTTTTATTATAGGTATATATGGATGCCCACATATATGTACCCAATCACATGCCTATTTACATCTGCATAAACATATATGCATACATGTTTATGAGAGAATATTAGGGATGGTTAGATGATCTTTGAGGTCTTTTCCAACCTTAATGATTCTATAATTCTATGATTCTATTAATTCTTTTATTAAAAACCAATACAGGCTATCTGTTTTTTGTTACTAGTGAACTGTATATACTTTGCATGAGAGCCCATCCCAAAGGAATTTCCAGTCTTATCTGTAACTTGTGACCTACCTTTCAATATTTCTCATCTTCCAAAAAAAAAAAAAAAAAAAAAAAGAGGTGGTATTTACCTTGGTCAGGAGGAAAACATGTCAGATATATTTTTGTCATCTCTTCTGATTGACTCTTTGATACCTCTGTTCACAGTTTCTAAATAATTTTCTTCCTGCAATCCTTGAATTCTGTTCATTCTTTTATGGATCAAGGTATCCATTAGGAAAAAGCAACCTAATAAATAGCTCCAGTCTTTCAACCTCCCACCTCCCCCATCCCCTTGGGCACAGTATTCGCTTGCTAGCACTGCCAGACCATGCCAACACCTCCAGCCCAGGCTGCTGAAACCTTTGCAGGCACTCTTCACCTCCTCACACCTCACGTAGGTGCTGGTACTGCTGTGTTTAACCTAAACATGAGACGTGTACACACCAGCAAGTATCTCCTCAGGCTTCTGACAACCTCTTCACAAGGGAAGGGGCTGTGCAGGGAGGGCACATGAGGAAGGGTGCTCACCCCTACTCCTGGTGGCTCCCCAACCACACAGGAAATGCCACACCAGCACTAGGGGACTGCAGATTACACTCCTGGGGCAACTTAGTTTTGTTCTGCCCATGAAGAACAAGCTTTTGCATCACCTGTGGTGCCTGAATAACCTAATGTGGGGGTGCTTATCCCACCAAGGAATTCAAGTCATCCAACCAAACCCTCCTAGCCCCCATCCTGAGAACCACAGCATGGAAACGCAACAGATTTAGTCTAAGAAATGTCAGCAACTTACTCTTTGTGGGTCTGAAGAAAAAATGCTGGTTTGTTTCTAATTATTGCAAATTCAGAGTGGAGGTTTTTTTCAGCATGACTTGCAGCCCAGGAATAATTTGATTTGAGATTTTTTTAATAAAATCAAGGAGCCCAAATAGCTAGATATAAATTGCTGTTTAAAGAAAAGAAATCCAAAATTATATTGGTTTTTAATTATTCCATGTTAATTTTCCAATTGCCATCACTTTTTAAGCTCAGAAGCTACATGGTGAGCAACCAGGTTTGGGATGGGGAAGCCAGGAGACTGGTCCCTGCCTTAGCACCTCCCTAACCTCAGCTTTGGTTAAGAAAGTTTGCTGAGAATTTCATGTGAATTAATGAAATTTAATGAGCAGGGAGGATGGTGGTGCTTGGAAATATCTCTTTCCAGTTTTTACCCCACTAAGCATCTGTATCCCTGGCATCTCAGGTATCCACTGCAGTTCCCATTCAGGCACTGGAGACATTTTGGGGGCAGAGTGGGGGGAACTTGAAAAATAACTTTTCTCCTCTGCAGTCCTTTTTCTGTCCACTTTTCACATCACTGGAAACTGGAGAAGAACAGGTGGCTTTTGTTGTGACACCAGGGATGTGGTACTCTCAGAAGAGCAGCTGTGTGCAGGTGGGGAGGGCAGTGGAGCAGCAGTTGTCTCCTGGGGACATCCCAGTCCTCACCCCTCTCCTGGCAGCACCCAATACTAAAAAAAAACCCACCACACACTGATTGGGGGCCAAAAGCTTGATCCTGGTTCATGGCTCCTGCTCTCCCCCAGTCCCGGTACCATCTCTGGCATGGGCCATTAAAAATTATCTCTCCATCAGAGAGGGAGGGAGGGGGCTGGGGGCAGGCTCTGGTGCAAGGCACTAAGTGTCTGGACCCTGCTAAGTTCAAAGGCAGCCTCCCTCCCACCCCGAGGAGGGATGTAGCCGGCTGGAGGATGGCTGGAGGCCACACAGACAGGAAGGTATGTAACAATCCATTTATCACTTTGCAAATATTAGTGCTGCTTGCATTTGCTGCAGCAATATTTCTTCTTGAAAATTGGTGAAGTGAGTAATAACAATGTTATTTATTCTAAGACCTTGGAACTGAGAAGCAATAACAGGGGGACTGTTCCCTTGAAAGCTTCAGAGGTGCTGGAAATAAAATGGGGGTGGAGGGGGGGGGGAGGATGGGAAATAGACCAACAAAGATCTGGAGGAGAGAAAGCCATCGAAATCTCGTGTTTAATTTCTTTGCCCAAAGGCAATAAAATGTTTTTTGCAATGATTTATATATAAACAAGGCAGGGTGGGAAGAAGGGTGAAAATTTCAGATTCATCTCTGGCTGGAACATCCTGCAAGGTAGCAAGCAGGGCATGCAGCTTGGGCTCGGGGTCCAGCAAAGAACCTCCTTCACCACAGAGTCTCCTGGTTCTCTGCTTTCTTTTTTTTTTCTACACCCCCCTGCCCCCACCTTCCCCTTACATCCCTTATCTGAATATATAAGGCTGCCCATTGCTCAGATTTATGGGTTGGGGCAGCGCTGTGTGTATTTACAGTCTCCTGACCTGCAGACCTACAGCTGAACAAGAGCAGGAGGAAACCAGGGCCTGTTCCATAAACAGAGACAGATACGTGGGGGAGGCAGCAGGAATTGTGAGCAGCACTTAACATTTTTAACTATTTGGCCAAGCCAAGGAATTAGTGATTAGATTAGAGGCAAAGAAAAATGAGAAGCAGGGTTAAAGACTTAGGGAAAGGTGGGGGGAAAGGACAGCAACAACCAACAGAGGCCCCAGGTTTGGCATAGGGAGAAAATAAAAGTTATTGGGATGTTATAAAATGTTTTCCTGGTGAAAAGGGAAGAAATTAAACCAAATCTCCAAAGCATT